>JTDE01000051.1:407819-482324 GCA_014338405.1 Paragonimus skrjabini miyazakii | reverse complement strand
TTCTTAACTGAAAGATAACGGAGATATTCACGTTCTACCGATTATACGCAGCCGAGCTGCCCGTTTATTTGTTTCCCTAATTCACCCACAGTCTAAGCAAAACGTGTCCTAGTCGGCTCAGTCAGAGTCGACAATAACCCCGCTACTGCGCCAGGCCTCCCTTAAGAAATCCAGTAGATTTTGGACTCCATCAACCTGAACTCATTCAGAATGAGTTCTGTTGAATGTGGTTATACCAACGCACAGTTTGCCCCGCAATCTAGGTGAGCTTCGTGTGCTTTGTCTCGCGAATGTCTTTTTCTTGTCGGACTTGCTGAATCATGGCTTTCACAAAATCGACTTGATCCTGAGCTTGATATAGCAGACGTGCTGTTCTACCGAAACGAGAGAATAATGGGTAATGGTGGTGGTGTTGCTCTTTATGTCCGTAACTCTATCCAGGCTATTCCTCTGTTTCATTCTGGCTACCATTCGTGAATCCGTCTGGTGTTATTTGGCACCATCCAGGTCTGACAGATTGTTTGCTAGTCTAGTCTATTGGCTTTCTTGCCCTCGCCCTGGTCGGGACCAGACAATCCTGTCCGAACTCAACTGGATCCTCTGCCTTGGATACACACGTACCTTAATAATAAGTGCCTTTAAACGGCAATGAATTGGCTTCCAATCTTTTCCGCACAAAGGCGCCGCCGATTTATTGTCTGCAACATTTCTAGCCGCAATGGCAGCTGTTGACCTCGCAGAATAGATGAATGTTTGCATGACGGCGAGATGGCCTCGATCCTCGTTGTCGAGATTAAATCTTCAATAATGGCGAACTAATGATAGACAGGTTGATAGTGAACACTCCGCTCGGCTTAGATGACCACGCTTCAATAACCGCCGACTCCGTTAGTTCCGTTGAACTTACTTCCAGAGCAAACGTTCCAGAATGGAGCTTTCGTGCAATTAGGGTGGATGTGCTTAATGCACACCAAACTGATGACTCAGGAGATCAGTTTAACTCATCGTCGTCTGCTGAATAAATGAATGACAGTCTTACTGATACCATTCATGAAACCATAGATTGTTCAATACTATCCTACTCCACGAACTGCCTGAAACCTCAGGAGTGATGACGGTCCAGAACGTTATAGATGCTAGACGTCTAGCATGGGTTCAGTTTAGAATGTCAAGGGAACAGGATGATAATCCTTTCTACGCGCGACTTTGAAACCAATGCACTAAGCTGGTCAGAGAAGATCGACCGGATTTCCAGCGAAACTAATGTGTACAAGATTGTTTAAAACACCAGCACAGGTGCCATGGCATGTTTGCTCTTGATTCGTCAAAACAGAGATTTAAAAGGCTATAGGTTCACAATGAAGAATACGAGATCACGATCGGCCGTTCGATTTAACTGTTTCACTAACCGGGTAGTCAACTCGTGAAACAGATTGCTTGCAGAGATTGTTGTGACCTCTAGCGTAGGTTTATTCTAAAGTGAGCTAGACAAATGTCGGAACAACCTTTATCCTACTTTGTACTAACCGAAAAATGAGTTGCTTTTGCTGTTCGCAACAATCACGATCTATCAACTATTTTCTTTCATCATTATCCTTGGACTAATACCAAACGCCATTGCACCGACAGAAAAAGCAGTCTGGTCAATCTCCGGATCACACCAGTCAAGCATTAGGAAGTCAACGGACACAGTCATTCATCAAGTCCTGGATTTAAAATTTGAAGTCTGGAACACATATTTAATAGAGAATAACGGAAGTTACTAGCACTACCGACTAGGAACGATTTTATAATTTTGATGCACTAAAACAAAATATGGGTTCCATTCTTTTATTACGCACATACTTTATTTTCATTGTCCTCAGTTATTCTTGATTTAGAGCGGAATAGTTGGTTTACAAGTGATTTGTTGTACCAGTAGTCACTTTACTTGTTTTTACTTCACTGTAGATTGTCTCAGGTTCTTATCCGTCTTAGGCGGTGATTGTAACCGTTAAAATAGCATAATTTTAACATTTTTACCGAGTACAGCATAGATGCAAACAGGAGGTTTGTAACACTGTGTGTTAGAGGTAGCGAGTTTTTTGACGTTCATTTTCAGGAAACTGAGTTAATTTAAGACCTTAACCTTCGTGTTACAAATTAAGGCTGTGTATGCCGCCCCTTCCTTGTAGCTGGTTTAACCGACACTAACATTTGTTCGCCGACTTGTATTTTTTCGGAACACCATCATGATAATGACAGTTAGTCAATAGTAGGCTTTTAAAGTAACGGGCGGAGGTGTTATCAGTTGATATGCTTCGGGAGCCACTACCAACGATGCATAAAGGTGAAAAAATACAAGTGGTATGCTACTACTGAAGTTGCTTTGGAGCATAGATGCCCCGGAAGTTAGCTGAAGAGGTGAGAATGCACCAAAACGTTCGTTGTTTGTTTGGGGGACGATCTGTGTAGGGTTACTTACCGTCGAAACTTAAAACATTTAAAAAAACACATCAGCCCTCGAGGACCAAGATTTTGGACTTGGTTATCAAGAGGGATTAAAAGTCAGTAGATCAGTTGCTAGATTACATGCTTTCGAACGGTCCAACAGAATGATACTCATTCTGATTTCCGCTATCGAAATACGCACGACAGTGAAAAGAACCACTCAGCATGTTGACCCCATGTATTATTATCGACCCTGAACAATGGAGTGTACAGGGGGAACACGTCAAGCTGGTGAGGCACAGAGCGAATTGTGATTTTAGTTCCGGGATAGAAATAAGTTAACAGCTTGACCAAATTAACAGTAGGTCGAACGGCAAACGTACCAGAATTGTACAGTGAAGTACGGCTATCTAGAGCATTATTTGTTATAGTCGCCTTACATAACCCACTCAATATTGAGTTCGGCGTTAGAGACGGGCTCTGAAAAAAATACGGCCAACTGAACGAACAGCAGCTGGTCAGAAAAGCTGGTAAGTCGAACTGAAGTACAAAATTGAAACTGAATGACACGAAAAAGAGCTAGTTATGAATTAAAAACAGTAAAATGGTAGATAGGTGTGACTCAGCGACACCTAATTGTAGTTCTAAGTTTCCAAGTTCCCCGGTTGAGTACTATCCTCCTTCTGATTTTACGCGGGTGTCAACCTTCCCGGAAGGAAATCACGGAAGAACGTTCCTCCACAAAAAATTGCGTCGATTTGTGGTGTAACACTGCTTTTCGTAAACATAAGAGCAGTATGACAAGAACTGATGCTGTTTCGTACACACTGTTTCTGCCAAGCAGGTGAGAGTCTAACGTCGTAACTTGTGTCCTAGAAGAGGCGGTAATTGCAATTGATCGATCTATTGACAGATTATTTCAATGGGCTACTGCCCTGTGACGGTACTTTTTTGTTGGATACATGTTAGGTCCTACTTCAAACAATTTTATCTTGTGACCCCTTAGCTCAATTGGATCTGCAAGAGCAAAGATTTTCTCTGCCAGTCTTTCAGCGAAGGAGAAAAAATAACGAGACCCTTGCGAATTCGTCGTTTTTTCAGTGGGTAAGGGTGAAACGTTTCGAGGCGAGATCAATACGTAACGTTCAGAAAACCTACTACGGTTCTCTTCGCAACGCACTCCACACGCTCCAGCACACGTGTTTCTCTTGAGCTCAAGTTAAACTGCCGAGTAGGCTTAAATAAGCAATCGTTGGACATAAACTGTGTAAGGACGATGGTCATATACACGTCTTTTTAAGCCTCAACTTGGTAACAGGTGCAACTGTTTATGCATTTTATGGTACGTAGAAACTGCCAGAATGGTTGGTGAGAGACCCGTGCGCACTTCTGTCATCCTTAATGAAAAAACCACTCATGTGGCTATTGTTTTGATTGCGTTGAGGTCAACTGAGAAAGGTTCGACTAATAGGAGCTTTTTCAGTGTGGAGTGACAGTCATGAATTCACTAGATGGGATGCTGGAAATATGGAGTGGATTGAAAGTAACCAGGGGTTATCAGGGATTTCTGCAACTCAAAAGTACTAGATAAGATCCGATAAAATACAGAGAAGTTATCGACCGGCAGGTTAACGAAGACTCAGAAATGTTCAGTTGAATCCCGAGGCTTGTTATAGCTGCATGCACTCTAAGGCGTCGTTATGAGTAGCGGCATGCTCTGTAAAAAAGCACGGTCGCGTCAATTATTGAACAGGCGGGAGCCCTATTGAAACCCTTCTTGAGGAAGTAAGTTCTCCAATGAGTGGCAAGGTACTAGGACTGAACAGATGATGAAGGTAGTGTTTACAGAAGCCGATGAAAAGAATCCAAACACGTTAAAAGCTACTGAAGCTACAGGACCAAGTGGTATTCATCACGCCGCTCTTAAGTCGCTATCATATAATCTTGCAATTATCTTTGTGAGATCGTTTGATGAATCTCTTGAAGAGCCCAGTCTGCCGTAGGATTTGGAAATAGCGAAAATCAGTCTTATACACAAAGTTGATATGACAGAGCAGAGCCTAAACCAGTTAATAATACTGAAAATGTTAGGAAGAGTTCTTGACGTTGGAGTTCTTAATTGGGGGTTCCAATCATGAACTCCTGACGGGCCAGCGGACTTACTATGTACTCTGTACGAAATCATTAAAAACAAGATGGGTAAAAAGATTAAAGTGTGCTGTCTAGATTATCTGAAATCTTTATTTTGTCAATCAGATTTCTAGTACCTGAAGTTGAGGTCTTCAATCTACCACCGAGACTATCCTGTGCGAAGGAAATTTCTTGTTGAAAGATTATTTTTCACGGGGACTCAAGGATTCGGATCACGGTTGGGACAAATAGTTAGTAGGGCTTCGCAGTGGTATGTTCCAGAGTCTGTTGTTTCTGATTTACGTTAGTAACGTGGCACCAAGTCAAAAATGCCTCTTATTACGTGTTCGGCACTGATCTCCAAATCACTGGTCGTTGAGCAAGCGTTTCCTTGAAATGTGGTCCTGACAGACGTTATCGGTGCACTGTGGACTAAGCAATACCTCTAACTGTAACAAAATGTGGGCAACTTTTATTGACAAACGGGTCAGCCGATGAAATACCAAGGGTACTAGGAATCGAAGACCGAGAGGTACAAATGAACTAAATTCTAACTCTCTAAGACGGTTTATTTGCGACATAGAGGGTGCGTAGGTCCTCGTTCCTGATTAGTAAAACAGTAGTGTCTAGGGAACCGAAACCGCCTCAAATACCTTAAAAACCTCATACTCCGTCCTCAGTACTGCGTCCTGTCCTGAAGCCCTACTGCTGCGAAGGATGAGGTGATATTAGAACAGCATAGAGTTTCGAAGTGATTTTAGAAAGTTAAAAAATATGGATTATAAGGGAGACTGAAACAGTTCAATTCGTTTTCACTCCGGAGAAGTGGTGACCTTATAGAGGTGTGTGAAGCTTTAAGAGGGATGCCAACTGCATATTGTTAGATGTCTTTACCTCTAAAGAACGCTGGCATCTGTGCTCAGTTTTATTACGGAAAACGCGTCCTTATTTGTTAGCTTGCCCTTTCTGTTACATCTTAACTTTACGTTAATTTTAAACCCTACACAGAAATTATGGGGATGGCATTTGTTGTAGTAAATGTGTTACCAAGTCGATGAACATGCCACTAAGGGATTGTCTTACTACTTCTTTATCTGGTTCGATCAGTCAATCACTCTTCTTGGGTAACAGAAATCTATCTAATTGAGTGCATAATATTATTGTTTGAAGTGAAACACTAGCCCTCATTTCCTGTTGTAACACGATGGGATCAATGAGCGTCCAGATGTAAGAGATTGGACATTCACTAGCGTCTGCCATTTTTATTTTACATACTGAACCGAACTCAACCAATTTCTTCTTATACTTGCGAATACTCTCGTGGTCCCTACTGAGACTCCTCTGAGTTGGTCGCGTGTTTTGTGTTGCCATAGTCAATGTTGTAGCATTATATGAAGGAAGGCTTTCTTCTGTTTTTCGTAGCACGGCGGGGTCCTTAACGCTCACTAGGACACTTAACCCGAAGTGCTGTAACCTGAACTAGACAACTTAAATATGCGTCCGCGTGGATATGTTTGGTTGATTCAGAAACGTTTGTAGGGGTACCAGAATACTGTATCGAGAGGTGAGAATTAAGCTGTTCTTTGGCTACATGTACATAACGCTGATTAGCTCACGGTTGCTCAGTTCAAGAGATTTCCACTGGTGTTCAACAGCTGTTAACTCCTAATGGTTACTACTTTGTCCGTCGTCAGCTTTGCCAACGACCTTTTGCAGGCGGTTAGCTCTTCCTGGTATGCGCAACCGATAGCAAGAGACGGCAAGTCCTAAGCTCACTGGACGATATTAAGTTGCTCTAGTTGGACCTTTCAGAATTATACGACTGGTCCGTTTACAACTGGCTGCTATTTGCTGCTGACAAATCTAATGTCGGGTTTTAATAACAGCATAAGGTATATCACCTCGAACGTGTCAATAGAAAACGGATCTGGGCACTAGTCAATGTAGACCGGAGCCCAGCCATGGAAGGTAGCGATAGTCAACTCTCTCCGCGGCGAGTATGTGACGTTCTCACTTGACCGGGATTTTTACGGTACATGAACTAGTTGGCAATAGTGACACCTGCTTTTCTTTGCCATTCTTTTGTGATCAAATGACATTTTACTTAAGCCGGAAGAAAACTTTATGATGTCAAGTGCGGTTTCTCGACATGAGAACAATCGTTTGTCCTTCCGAAGCGGATTTCCACTATCGAAGCTTCAGGAAGCCCTCGTTATGTAATACATTGACACGCAGGTTAGATGTAACCTTTAGACGAGTCCTTGTTTGTCGCAGAGAATGAGAGCCATGCTCTTCATTTAGCTCAAAGAGTAAAAATTTACTTCCTAATATCATCGGCTCTATCTATGCAACTTTTGCTTTCTTCTGTTCTCCGAGGTGACAGCATTGCAACCTTTGGAACTGCTACTATCCACAAGGGCGTATCCACTACATGTCTTTATATTCCTGATAGCCCGCCCAAGACGATGCACCGTCTCACCCTGTTGGGTAGCATCGCCTCGTCACCGGATCATATCGCTGTTGAGAATGGCGAAGACATATTGTTGCATATTAGGTGTTCGTTAAAACATGCATTAGACAAAAATACAAGCTTTATTCGTATTGTAATTGCAACAAAGAAGCTGAAACGAAAGAGAATGGGAATGTGGAATAGTATGATATAACCAGTGAATAGTCATATTAATACGTGTACGTCACACAGATCGTTTGTGCTATTCTGTGTTATCTGTGGTTCAATAAAGACATCTGTCTATCTCTGGAGGAAAGGATGTGTAGCACGTGTGCGGTCGACTTTTCTGTGTTTCTGGACCTTGGCCTTTTCCTGGCGCAGGTATTGATAGGCAAGCTGTGTTTGACGGACGTGTCCAGCACTTAACCTACATATGATGACATGTTCACGTTAGCCACGAAACCGTTTATCAGTGCGTTCTCTTAAGGGCATGTCAATTGATCAACCAATAAACGTGCGTGGTCTGCAATTGTTGGGTGACCTATTACAGTTAGACGTTTGGGTCGCCATGCATTACTCACCCTGCCTGTCAGCTGTTGAGTAGGCTATCATATGGTCACAAATTATGACTCTGGTTGTCCAATTAAATGAAGTCGATGGTTGTCTTCCGCTCGGTTAAACTATTTAGTCATCCAAGTCGTCCATCAGAAAAGCCATCCGACATGGCAGCTTACCACGGTCGGTAACACGCCTGCATCAACATCGTTGGTAAATTTTTCAGGTGTTCTTATTTTCAAGTTTTCTTGTTTGTTATTAGAGTCTCTGTTCTAGGATATTCCAATTCACTCTTGTGGTGAAACGGCAGCTCAAGTCCCAGTGTAATGTGGTCGTTCTTATTATCGTTCATACACGTGTATATATGATTTATGAAGCTTGTTTTCTCCAATGCTTGTTTAATTGATTTATGATTAGTGAAATCTGTTTACGTATTACAGATGGAGTACCATCCGGTAGATTTTGACATCGACGACTTTTTACTGAGAATACAAGGAAACAAACCTCCGTTTATTTGTCCAGCTGAAACGTGCAAAAAAGTGCATAAATCATATGCTCATATGCAAAAACATATGCTCATTCATCGCCCACTGGCTCCCATCGATATACCGGCTCTGCCCACTGACGTCATGAATTCTGTGGCTACTCATGGACTTCCAACCAATCTTAAAGATTCTTTTCAGCAACCTAAAAAGGGCATAAGTCAATCCGCCGGTACGATGCTACACACAGATTCACGTTGTTATGTTGTGTTCGGACCGTCCGCAATGACGCAAGGGCTTACCTTCCGTTGCAGTATATTCGTTCCTCTGACGTTTCGTATTGATTCGAATCGCGAGGTGACTACTTTGGATCATCACACGTCAGTAGCAAAATCTGGAGCAGGAGACACGGCACAGACAACTGTTTCTGTTAACAAAATACCCTCAAATAGAATCCGCAACAAAATGAGGAACAGCATTACACGAAGCGGAGATCGCGCTGATAAGTGCCCGTCAACTACCACTTTGGTTCCATCATACAAGGCAGACTTCGGCGACCAGGCTAAAGCCGATTTGAAGTTGCCCAAACCGGTGTACGAAGTGGATTCGGAGTTCTCATTCAAAAAGACCTTGAACATTAAAGACGGACATTGTTTTATCCGTTTCATCGAGAAGTCTTCAGAGGAACTAGATGAAATCGTGGAATATGACCTGGACGAAGAAGTGAGTCTTATTCTCTAGGCAGTTTTTTAGCCAATGTTGATGTTATGGTGGGCATTTTTCATTAGGTTGCCAGCCGTACCAACAAATAGAGCATTTTTTTGTGCCACCCCAATTAGCTAACCAGCTGGTGTCTGTGACAGAACAGTCAGCTGCCAATGGTGAGGTTAATCGTATTT
The DNA here is from genome assembly GCA_014338405.1 of Paragonimus skrjabini miyazakii. NCBI lineage: Eukaryota > Metazoa > Platyhelminthes > Trematoda > Plagiorchiida > Troglotrematidae > Paragonimus > Paragonimus skrjabini miyazakii. The sequence goes on along the minus strand of JTDE01000051.1, from coordinate 473,379 downwards.
GTTTCCGTAAGCCATCATGGTTGACGGTACTCCATAAATTGTTGGTACCGATCCTTAACTGTTATGTCACCGTAAAAATTAGTATGTTTTTACGTGAGCCGGAATATTTTCTAACACTCAGATCTATACAAGGAAAGTTTCCAGCTGGCAAGCTAGAATTACCACTGCGTTGTGGGCAACCTGTTGCACTACGGTTTATCTACCTTGGGTAGTGTTTTCCAAAAGAAAATTGCAGCTGGACTCACTTTGCAAGTAACGGCAATCGATTGAGGCCGACACTTGTTCGACCAACGTGCGTTTTTTGTGTTTTGTTCGAATGAACGGGTAAACCGAAGCGTTTGCGTCGAATTTTTTATTACTCTATATCACATGACAGATAGCTTGCTTTCACTGTGATTGACACGTATGTTGAGTGCGACCTGTGAAATCCTCAACGTAGGATCGTTCCTCATGGGGTAATAAAAACGTAGTTTTTACCTCTTGAACCACAACATGTTTGCTGCCATATTGGACCACATAAAGGCTAGTCATTATCAGGCGGGTGACACTTGAACAGGAGTAACAGAGCCACCGAAGCTCTAACCCGTAAGCGTCTGATTTTTAGTCAACGCCGCTGCTTCTGAACGACCATGGGGATAGTTAGACAGACTCTTAATGATCACGCGATATTGACTAAAACATATGCTCTAATTCTCTGACAGTGCATCTAGGGTTGTGTCGAAGTCTTCTAGTGCTGGAACTGTATGCGTTTTCTGGAGAGAACCATCACTACCTCCTCTGCCAACTGAAGTACTTTCAGTGGCCTGGTAGCTAATTCAGTATAGGTATCGTCTCAACCAGTGCGTCTGGTTTTGTCAACAACCTATCTACTCGTTCATAGTGTTCTAATCCCCGATGATCCGATGAGGTAGACTCAAATTGGACTGAACACCACAATTCTTACTCATCGAGCGAAAACAGAAAAGTAAAGATGTGCTTCATTAGTCTCGTACAGCCAGGTGTGACAGGCGATTTGAAAATAACGAGCAATATGTCCGATGAGTAACTCAGCTGAGTTACAGACGCTTTAGATCAGTGATTGGTCTGTTCGATCGATAAGACGGCTGCGTTACATCTATCTTGATTCAGTCAAATTATCTGGTTTAATAGGAGTTTGGCCTGTTGACAAAGAGATCGTGTCCTTTGGGAGGTACATCAGCCCCTGTTCTGTTTTATTATCTAAACGAAATATGGTCCGAATGGCATGCTTTGAAAGAACGGAGCAAATATGGTATGCTCAGAGTGTCCTGCGAGTTCTCCAAATTGTTCATTTAAACTATGCCAGATAACAATCAGACTTTTTCACTTCGTTCATAGTGTAATGTTTGCGTACATCCTTTAATTATGGCTTCCATTTAGGGCCTTCATTTCAGTTACGGCGGTCGAATGGTAGTGGACTTGAATTACTTCCGTCTTCATTGAGTAGTGTCACTTTTAATCCTTCCCCTAGACTTATTCATTACGTTCTCTGGCATACGCGACTGTCGATGTGGCCAGCATACCATCCAGTTCTATCCATTTGACCCGTAAGACATGCAGCTTGTCACACTTCGTCAAGACCCCGGTCTCTTTTTAATGAGGTGTATGTGAACAGCCAGCTGAGTAAGCTGGCTCTTGTGTGGGGTTTAGCTTTTTACGAATAATGATTCCTAAAAACCTTGTGCTGTAGCGATATATATATATATATATATATATATATATATACTCAGTTTTTTGATAACGGATCCTATTGTGGATTTGAAACGTCGCAATAAATCGTTCACTACTCAGTGTATGCCCTTTTTAAACACTTTATGTATATATATATAATATTTAATGACTCATAAGTTTTGTGTTGGAAAGTTTCATATAACAATAAAAACACTGGACAATCTGTTTCGATATTCATTTATTTAGTTATCTTACGCGTTCTTTCTGTTTCACACTTAACTTAGGATCTTTTCTGGCTGGAACGATTGAATAAGGAACGCTCGGGGATTTCATTGCCTCCTGTCTGCGAGGAAACCTTGGAGTGGATCATGGATCGGTTCGAGAAGGAGGCCAAATTCCGCTTGGTTGCACCAACTGGAAACAACAACGAGGAGACTCGCGTGACCCCTGGTCTGAGTCACTCCGGCATTGATGAGGATGCTGTTTGTGCTGTCTGTCAAGATGGCACGTGTGAGAATACGAATGTAATCCTGTTCTGCGACGTTTGTAACTTGGCTGTTCATCAGGTAGGACGTATTTCCTCGTCATCTATTGCTGTCTGCGCATACCAAGCGCAGTTGTTTTTATGGTCATACACGATTCCAATCCCCGTACTGAAAGCGTAACCGGTAGCCTACTTTGAGGTGCCTTGGCAGTGTGTAAAGACGAAGCGCATGCAGTTTGATCATAGAATTTGCAGTCATTGTGATACATTTAAACTATTAGCACTCAACGTTATTTTGGTCGTTTTTAATGCTCATCCTGTGGCCGGTACAATATTTGTTTGGATTCCTCAGGCAGACGTAACTCGACACAGGTTTGAACTGGTGATTTTTTCGTGTGAAGACCGAGAGCTTTCGCTCCACCCGATGATCAGCGGTATGATTAAGACAGTTGCACAGACGGGAATGAATGTATAGTAGTAAGTTCCATTTAGAAGTTACGACTGTTTGGTCATAATAACTGTGAAGTGGTTCAGATGGATCATGTCTACTCTTTCATTGGTTTGGTGGAAGAATGGATATGCGCCCGACTCACGACTACTAACAGTCTTACCGCCTTCCCTGAAGAACAATCAAGCTAAAGGAATACGATGAGGTTTGGGAACTAACGATATATTTCTAGCACTGTTTAGTAGTATGATATATAGTTGGTTGTAGTCTAGTCTGTGACCAACGACAGCAACTAAGAGAATAAAAATAAGCGTGGCATGGGCCGCAGCCCGCTCGATAGCACTCAAAAGCATGCCAAGTAAAAAGTATCTGGAAACTCCAAGTACGTTAAACAACACTCGAAATGGTGGAAACGAAATGACCTTAAAGAACAGGGTGATAGGTGAATCGCTAGGTAAAGGGCAAGTATTCACTGTGTGTAATTGATCGTACGTTTGGAGAAATGAGTGTGTATCAACCATCCCTAGTACGCATGCACAGAACCGTGCGTACAGAACAGATAACCGGATAAGCAGCCTTATAGCTGAGATCCTTAGATGAGCCACACGGTCGTTGGTTACTGCTTTGTGATTGCGATTGCTTAGTATCAAGTTAGTCAAGCAGCTTTCCAGATGCCAATACTGAATTGATGTATTTTTAAAACACTGAATTCCCTTTAACCACTTCATCAGAGCAGAAGAAAGGCATGTTGCAACATGTTAACATTTCGTTTACTATCATCAGTCGTAAACGTAAAACACGCTATTTGTATACATCGAACAGATAAGGACAAACAAGTACTAGACACGTCTACCAGCACACCGAGCATTATTGAGTAAAGATCACGGTAACCTGCTAGGTTGCCTCAATCAATTCTATGCACATGATAGCTCCTGGTAAGTTCGGATTACCATCGCTTCGAAGAAAGCCAGTAACTTCGGGTTTCGATTGCGTAATAGTATCTTAGATGATTTTAATGGGCCAACCTCGTGACCTATTGTTATGATGTGTTTAGCAATCGGTGACGTTTGATTTCGAACAGTCAGTTCACCAAGGTAAGATTGATGCGTCATCAGTTGTTTCAACCATTTCAGGACGTGTTCGGCCACTCGTTATGATAGTTATCAATCTGTTCTGCCTATACAAACGTCACTTCAACTGCAAGTGAACTGGTACACAACAAAGAATAGAGAAGAGTTCAACGAACTATTTTCGCGGTTATGAAGAACTGGTCCTCTGATGGTTTTGAACTAAACGCAACCGTGCAGCCACATACTTTTGAGCCGGAGCAGACTTTAGTTTGTGCCTGCCATCGTTGGCTAGCTAGTCACCTTTGTTAAGCAAAAGTTTCAAATTCCTCATACGAAGGCCCCCTGTTTCGGTTTCCAGCTTAGCTCTTATTGCATACAAACCGGAGTTTGGTCAAAACACTTTCATAGAACCAGGCCCATTTGTACCCCCTAACAAATTGGAAACAGAGCAGGAGTTGCTGAGATTAACTTTACTAGCAAACGGATACTCCGAGCAGCTCACTGAGACACACAATACGGTGAATAAGAGCACGGGACCTATGAATTTATGGCTCGAGAGAAGAATAAATTCCTGGTTTCGCCATTCAAATATGACCATTTAGCCAACGATGTCAGGCACAAACTAAAGTCTGCACCGACTCAAAAGTATGTGACTGCACGGTTGCGTTTAGTTCAAAACCATCAGAGGACTAGTTCTTTATAATCGCGGAAATAGTTCGTTGAACTCTTCTGTATTCTTTGTTGTGTACCAGTTCACTTGCAGTTGCAATGACGTTTTTATAAGAAGAACAGATTGACAACTATCACAACGAGTGGCCGAACACGCCCTGAAATGGTTAAAGCAACTGATGACGCATCAACCTCACCTTGGTGAACTGACTGCTCGAAATCGAACGGCAAAATAGTAAAGCTGTATCGAGTATGGTTGTGTTAATAGTGTTCAACATGGTTTGGGATGATATTGAATGTATTCTCCCCAATATTTGAATGTAAGTGGTCGTTTATGCAGAGACGAAGTTGTAGCCTACAGTCAATTTTAAAAAAAAACGCGTTTCAGTTTCCCGACTTGTTTTCCGTATGCGTTGTTCTTGCGTCCATGCCCATTTTTGAAAGCCGGATTTGTATTTAATGACTTACTTTTTCCTTTAATATCTGTTGTACATAATGTGGTCTGAGATTTAGTTCAGTTTCATCACAGACTCTGTATTGGTTCATGTGTTACGATTAACCTGTTTATATGGAAATTCGTTTTGATATTTTTTACTCATCTGTTGTACCGAACATGCGTCAACACAGTGACAAAACTAATTCCGTGTCGGTAATCCCATGGTCGCGGTTTCAAGTTCCGGTTGGTTTGGCTGCTTCTGTCTGAGCTTAGAAAGCCTACAGGTTACTTTGTATGTCAGGTATAGGCAAACAATTTGTGGTGTACACCTTGGGAACTCGATTTGACTTATCAGTATCATATCGTCTCTTTCATCGAATGCTTTTTCCTGCATTATTCGATAACGCATTTGGGTGGTTGTTCTGGATTTTCCTGCGGTTATTTCTTATCTCTACTTTTCACTTTAGTCCGGTAGTGTTCTGAGATAGCAACACCGTGCATCGTTTGTAAGTTGGCTGACTTGGGCCGCGGTTATTTTGGCTGCTTTCTTCAGAATTGGGTCAACCCCCGCGTGACCTAGTCCGTGACGGGATGTCGAACGTCTTGTAGTCTGGTAGCAGCAATTTAAATTGTTTACGTCATCTGCTGAGCCGGTCAAAGTCAGACTGTACTTTGTTGACTTAAATTTATTTGGTAACCTTGTCTGGGAAATACAAATCTTGAGTGGCTCCTTTGTGCATCTAAGACTTGAACTAATCATAAATGGCCGACATCATTGCCACAACATCATGAAACGTGATCATGGGGGAGATACATCGCGGGAAGGGAGCGTCTAACGAACAGATAAAAAAAGTAATTGGAGGACAACGGTACCCCACAACAAGTGCGCCATTGGCCACGAATTTTCGCTGTATCCGACACTGTTACTAACTGAAGGCACTTTTTGTGCTTCTAGCCCCAACCAATAGGTCCTGAACATTGTACAGAAGCCAACTGATGTTAGAGCTTTCGTATCCCGTACCGAGGGCACACACCAGCCATCAGTCTATTGTTTCTAGCCATCTACGTCTGGTTTTGCGTGTTTTCCCATTCAATAATCCAACAGCCCTCCTTCTTATGGCTAATTTCTGACATCTGGAAGCCTTTCGTCATTTGTGGTACATGACTGTTGTGTATGTGAGCGACAGATAATATGAGTTTGTAAGCAGCAGAACTTGAACGTTGTTGCATGTACACAGCTTACCATAGGACATTTTTGTTCCGTCTTGAACGTAGTAGTTCCTCTAGCATCCTATTGAACTCTGGTAACTCGAGACCCTGTAGATATACAACGATGGACATGATGCATCTCTGTATAGAGCTTTCGGTCTGGCTCTCAGAGTAATACTTAATTACAGATTGCGTTACTCCAACCGTAGTTGGTCCTGAATTGACTGTTTTCGATGATTGTAACCGTCATCCCTTCACCTACGAACTCTGGTGATAATCTTGGTTGTCAGAGTGACTACGTTTAAATAGCCTCGTTCAACCGCCCTTTCTTACTGTATAGTAGTGAATTTATGTACTATACATTAAAACATATATCGATGCCTAGCTTAAACCCCTATCTTAATTTACGATTAAACTGCATCACTTTATCTGTTTTTCGGTTATATTCCCATTCCCCCACACAACTTATTGGATATGACTAATTTCTACTTTGTTTTCGATGCATTGTGAGACTTGTTTCTCAGTTAAGGTGCACCACCTTTGCCCACGTGTATTCCGATTAACCATGCGATGTTCACCTTCTCCCGAATAACTTGGACATATGTGCTAACGAAGGCGGAATGCTATTTCGAAAAAACACCGTCTGACTGTGATTTGGCATTTCTGTTGTGTCTTTCACTTTTCCATTAACTATGTTAGAAGTGATTTGGTTGATTGCTGCGATCAGTGTCAGTGGCCAGAACTGGAGTCAGCGACGTGTCAATCATGAATCTGTAAATTCAGTACGCAGGCCGTTCATTCCCTGCAGGAAACTCACAACGAAGTAGCCATATTCTAGTGTTTCTTATCGGAATAAGATAGTCTAAAATTTGCGAAATAGGTGTTCTAGTTGATTGAATCCATGATCACTCAATGCTACGATGATTTAAGTTTGTAACAGTATTTCACTGAAGCAAGCTTCCGACTGTTGTCCACTATCCTGGTTTATTAAGGCCAATCAAGGAATTGCTACTGTATTCGCGCATGTTTTTACGTAGCTCATAATAACTTCTGTTGAGTAGTAATTGTTTTCACATCATAGCCGTCGTTAATGTGACTGATGGTTTTGATCGTTTGTTAGGAATGTTATGGAGTACCGTACGTTCCCGAAGGCCCGTGGTTATGTCGAAAGTGCTTGCACTCTCCAAGTGAGCCGGTATCCTGTGTTCTATGTCCCAATCGGGATGGTGCTTTCAAGAAGACTGCAGATGATCGTTGGGCTCACGTGATTTGCGGGCTTTGGGTTCCAGAAGTCATGTTTGCCAATCTGACGTTTCTGGAGCCGTTAGAGGGTATTGACAAAATCGCTCCAGCCAGGTAAGTAATCCATTTGCTATTACCTTTTCTGTCGGCGTTCTGTATCCAATATTCCCTGCCTGACACTACAACTCCTTTATTATCTAAATGCTTGTACTTACTCTGTATGACCGGCCGGACATGACAGGGCTATGGCCAGGGATGCTATTTGCCGATGCACTTTGGAAAACAGATTACGTTGGAAATTCCGCAATTACGTGTATGTACAAAAGTCCTTGAGTATGGTACACTTCGCTGTTGAACACTGATTCCAACCAGCGATTCTAGTATTGACAAGGTGTCTGACATGACAGGTGATATGAAACAACCCCATTCAGTGAAATATTCAGACCCCCACACCCACCCGGACCACACAGTTACTCCAGCATTCTTCTGTTTTCTTTCAGCAGTTTGTGATCCAGTTACTTATTGCTCGATGTGGCTAACTCACAACCGATATTCAGTGTGTATGTTACAAAGATCGTACATTTCACTATTGTAGCATTTGAGCAACTGTCCTGCGGACATCGAAACTCATCCAATGATGAGTCGTTTCGTGACTCTCACATGGTTTAGTGTTGGTCAGCTGCAACTAATTCGGTAACATTCTACTCGCGAAATTGTCAAGTCCTTCAACTGTAAAGCGTGAGTTATCATACACAGGCACTACATAACCCCATACTGTTCGAAAATCAGACGTCTTTCTGATGCAATGAGTGATATTTACAGCACTCACTTTCTGTCCATTCACCGACAATTCTCAAATCTCATCTTGTCTATTGAGTACTACCCGAGTGTTGTCTGACAAAGTCTCTTGGTGGCCCCTTCTACTGGCTGATCTCCACTGCCTTTTAATACGCTTTACGTCAACTTGCAATTCAAGTTTTAACGAATTTAGGTCTTTTCGGAGAGTTGTGAACAGTAGTGGTGTTGTTCGTAGTTCGGGTTGATGGTTTTGGTGTTGGTATGTTCGCCGAGCTTCGTATTTAGGTTGCAAACGTTTCATCACCAAGCGAGGTGAAATCATCAGTGCGTAAGTGTTTTAGCGTATAGTTTTCGAGCGTGCAGTTTGGTGAAGTTCGGTTGATACCTGCTCATACAAAGTACTGTGAGTTGACCTTCTCACTTGATTTCTGGTTGGTCGCTTTCTGTTGATTTTGATCTTTGCCCGACCTAACATTGGTTGATTCATGTTGCATTTGAACTTTGACCCGATGTCCGATTGGTTGTTTCATGGCAGCCACCCAGTTTTCCATAAAAGAAGCTGCATTCGAACTCTGTTAAAACGAGCTGAAACATACTGCAGCACCGCAGAACTCCGAAGAAAGGAAGAAAACTACTTGTACCGAGTATTTGTTTGCAACAGATACCCACGAAATTTCATCAGACGGAGTTTACTGCAGAAAGAAAGAAATTCGAACTGTACCGAACCATCAACAAACGAACTGTACCACCGCACGTGGAAACAATATCAGAAATGGCCGCAAGACTTCTGAGGCCACATGGTATTACGCTAGCACACAAGCCAACGGCAACGTTAGGAAAAATACTATCAAAACCAAGGGAACAACTCAAACCCGCCGACAGAAGAAACGTCATTTACAAAATCCGATGCAATGACTGTGGACAACACTACGTCGGCCAAACTGAACGGAACTTATCAACAAGAATACATGAACACGAATTAGCCATCAAGAGGCACGATCAATTTTCTTTGATCTCTGTTCACGTGGATGAAACTGGACACACCTTCAACTTGAATACCACAGAAGTCCTTCATCAGGGAAACGCCAGACATGCAAGAGAATTTCTCGAAGCTTGGTATTCATCAACCGGATCATTAAACAGACACGTCGAACTGGCCGAAATCTATGAACCAGTGCGAACCAAGGGTTTGAAGATATGTAAACACCATCAAGCCCAAATGACGATAAACCCAAATGGAGCAACTTGAACAGATCAGACTAAAGTCGAAACGGGACAATGAATAACCAGTCGGATGGAATTCCAAAACGAAGGAATGATTCATTCAATCAATTTACAAGGATCAGCCAGTCAGATTTGGGGTCAAAACTTGACGGCAACAGGGAAGAGCCAATCAGCCACACACCATCGCAGTAACCGTAGCCTCGTCGCTTTTGTCACATGCCCATATTTAACTAGGACTTTGACAGCCAGAGGTTTTTTTTCAACCCGTTCCCTTAAAAAAAGCACCTGATTCAAGTTTGGCTCCTTCTAACATTCGTCAGTAGTGTGTATCCCTTTCCATCATGAAATCTGACTTGTAGCACACATTTCAGTGAGGCAGCCGTGTTGACCACTGCACGCTTGACGTTACATTACGCCGAACTATCATGTCTTAACTCATAGTCACGTTAGTTCATGCTGATGCTGCTCAGGCTGCCGGATTGCACTGAGATGAGACACAGCACCTGTTTTGGTAACCCCAGTCGATAACCTCACGAGTTTGGCTTCTCATTAAGTTGAATTCACAGGAATCGTTGACCGTGTTCACAGTATTGGTGGATAGTAGGGGATTTGGTCGGTACGAATTTGGCATTACTCATGGCGTGTAGTCATCATGCACCCTTCACTAGAACGTTGCGAGAGTCCAAGTCCAGGTTATGGCAAGGATATATTTTGGTGATGAGCTCCAACAAGGGCAAAACTCGATTATAATGCCTGCTTTCGAAAGGGCCTGATTGGGTAGTGTATCTGAGTCCGAAAAATTCGATTAAGCTTGAGCAGTCTTCATTTTGTATCATCCAAGTGCTCCATCAATCGTGACGGTTATTCACCCCTATGCGTATTCTCATTAAAAACTACTATAAATCCAATCTGAAACACGACTAGAACTATGTGACATTAGTTGACTGGATGCCGAAACTGACCTATCGTTAGACGATCATTGAAATTTCATCGAGGACGTAATCAAGTACTTTTGCCTGAAGCAACCGAGACCACATAGAGGACGAAGTCCGGTTCGTCGCTACTCAAAGAAATTACTCGTTCCTAATTAGTTCGCTTGGAATACATATAAATTAGAGTACTGAACAATCGTGCGTCGATTACCGGTGTATCCGCAATGATACAGTAACTCATGATATCGTTAATATCAGTCGAAGTCAGAAGACAGTTTTATACCTTTCCCAAAACTACCGCATATCATTGTGGCTGACAACACCAAACATCGTTCTGCAACTGTACACTTGGTGAAGATAGCACCACAAAATCTAACCTACAGATGGTCGTAGCTTCTAGTTAGCCGTGGGGTCAGATTGTCCTATGATTATACAGCACTGGAGCTCCAGCCGCATCTTGATGTTTGTTCTCTCTTTTCGTTAAGAGGCCTAATGTACAATTCTTGGTTATGTTTACCTGTGTCGGTTCTACTTCTATGCAGGTTTCTTCTTCGCACAGTTGATGCTATCGTCGGCAATGAGGAACTTGTTCGCTCCCAATTTTCACTTTTCAGACCACTTGCAGAGTTAGAGAAAACAGTATACATGTCACGGGGTGCCAAGCAATGATTACCAAGTTGTCAGTTCGCGTCTTTTTGCACGCAAATGAATCGTACACAATATGGGATTGATGTGAAGGCTGTGATCACGGAAATGTGGCACACTCAACTTTAGTAAAGGTTTTTCGTAATTTTCAGTTAATTCTGCTGACTCTTCTACTTCGTAAAAATTTTACAACTGCTAGATATGATTTACTCGCTTTCTCAGACTAAACAAATGTACGCTTTGTTTTACTAAACAAGCCGGTAAAAGTGACGTTCATGCGGTTTTTGATCGTTTCGTATAAACGCTGTTAATGTCACTTTCGTTTACTGATGAGTAATAGGGGATGTAGTCGATATAAGTTCAAGACAACTCTCGATTGATCGCAGTTTTCATGTATGGATAAGCTTTTTGTGGTGAAGTCCTAAACTCGAATTTCATGCTTATCAGAGCCAGTAACTAGTGCATATTCCTACCGCAACAAGGATTCTGACTGCGGTAACCGCGTTTCTAACCCACTGGTCAGTGAATTTGCAAAGAATTGGATACTCCATTATTTTCCCCTTTCCCTCTCCTTTTGAGCATGACTGCGAATTATGATTTGCTGTCGGCGTTTGTTTTTACGCTGGACGTAACTTTCATGTTTAAATGCCACTTTAGTCAGGCAAAAGTGCAAGAGGTTCCTCCCGTTCGCCAACTATCGACGCATCCATTGTGAGATGAATAGTGCTGAACACTGTTTTGCGTTGTTCATTAGGTTGTTTAGTACAAGGTACCCAGAGTGTGAATGAACGAACACCAAGCACCCACTCTGGTTAGCGCAGAATTACTGTTTGCTGAAATAATTCGATTAAATCTATGCGTGGTGAGATGTAGAAAACATCTTACGGCATTTCAAATGAGTGGACTCACAGTCTACCCAGAAGTCAGATTTGACAGCTGTGTGGCACTAAGATTACTGATATGGTTAGAGAAGACTGTGTTAAATTACGCGAGCGTTGAGGTATTCGGTTGTTCACCAAACTGGACGTTTAGCTTGCAAACATTTTATCACCAAACGAGGTTACAACAGTTTGTGGAGATTTGAGCACGTAGGTTGTGAAAGTTTGATAAGTGCTTACATGTATATAGGAAAATGAATGGATTGATGATGTTGGTAGCTCCGATCGCTGGTTTAGATGTATGAGTGTTCGGTTGTATGAAACCTTTCTATGAATGCGGACAAAGAAGTCGAACAAATGAATAAACGGAAGCCAATCTATCTCATTTTAAGTTTGGAACATTCGTCTATTAGCTGAATAACGTAGCTCGATTTGCCGGTTGATCCTCGACGATTTATGAAGTACCAACTTCAGAGCGACGGAAATATTCATTTGATTATCCGACGAATGAGAATGCCGAATGCAGTGACAAGGTAAACGCAGGCTTCAGCTCATTTATGTATGTCCGCAATCATATGTTACCTACGAATTATTGATAACTGGTAATAGACCAGTGTTATGGCTTGTCGTCACTATTCCATGGCATTCGGGTGTGTTACAGCACGATGCTTTTAGGCATAATCACTGCATACATTCAAACGTTTGCGGTATTTTTTAAACTAGTTAATTTTATACTTTCCTAGAAGTTCCTGTTTGTCGTTGTCTGAACCGCGATAAGATTTGTTCTCAACCTGGTGTTCTATATGGACCGTGTAACAGACCAATCTCAATTAGAGCTGTTTGTACATTATCCTAAGAACATCCTTTTTGGAAGTCGTATTACTAATACTCATTCTCCTAGCTGATACTGAGTGGCATGACCTTCAGAGTGTCCCTTCACAACGATGGTAACTGATTCCAGTTTTATCGCGGTAGCCATAGGTTTGATAATTTTTCCTCCGGGCTCTTTGGAGAATACGTTGTCACGGGTGTATCATACATTCACTCCTATTTATTTGAACACCAAATGCTTCCCCGCAACTGATCGATGTGTGCATTGTCGTCATGCCAAGCATATTTACACAAACAACTACTGGTCAACGTCAGCTAATACAACGGCAACTTTTCACTCTCAGCGTATTGAGATGCGTGCCCCATAAAGAAAATGATATCAAAAAACTGGTTATTAACATTGATAATAATAACTTAAGTGTCACTCATAGTTGATCACAGCTTTCGCATTAGCATTGACTTTCCAGCCAGTCCCTTTTGAAAAGACTCGAATTTTACTTCTGTTGTGACTCGTCATCAGTGCGTAACCTCGTCCACATTTCCACAGAGCAACCTTGTTGACCACTGCGTCATTAACTTCACGTCAAGCATGGTCTGGTCGTCGTGTGCAGACGTTCACCCGTACTCGTTTGTGAATAATGTTCAGATTGCCCGATTGCCTTGAGAGAAGACACCGTAACTGTTGTACTATCTCAGGTCGATCGTCCTAGGAATTGGGACTTTTTGCCCCTACTGAAATGACAAAAATCAACAAACTTGCTGAACAGTATACTGGTTATTGACGAGTTATAGGGAATTTTTGACTCGTATACCTTGTATGTCACTCACAATCGATCACTGCCATAGGTTTATTTAATTTATTCGCAGCTGGTACACATTGGCATGTTGTGTATCATAACCGAAGATCTCCGTTTATATATATATATATATATATATATATATATATGCTTGATGCAGATTGTGCTATCAGGAGGGTCATGTTTCAGGGAATCAGTTCAGGCTATATGACCCATGCCTACATCCTGCTGCCAGCGCGATTCCGTCTATTCAGGAACCCCGTACGAAGGATACAACAAATCGGGGTAAGAAGAATGCCACCGCCGTGCAAGCAATCCACAGTGGCTAAGTGGTCGATCGAGGTTTAAACGTCACCCAGCAGGAATTACACAGCAACCTCAAATTCAATCGCTCCTATGTTCAAACTCTGAACGAAGAAAGTACATCAAGGTGTTCGTAAACGAATTTTTCATCTGGTTTCATTTGGGTATTGGTTCCGACGTTACCGTTACCTCAAAGCATACCTGGAGAGTAGTCGGCTAGCTAACAGTGCGTCCAACCAGTCAGATCTCCTTGAAACGTCTCCAGCTGTCATGAAACTCAAAGGGGAATTAACCTGCCTTGTTTCTGTTAATGACGTATACTTCAGTGGGACATTCTGCCTGACGGGTCTCTCTCGTCATCGTCATCATCATCATAACAGCCATGAGCCTGTCCAAAAGGTACTGTGACTTGAGCCGCCGCTTACCTCAACATTGACGTAAAATACCCTGATATAAATCTGTTCAATCTATACCTGCTAGACCAGTTTCAGCTTCTAATGGTCTCGTTGACCATTGTATGCAGCAATAGCAACATTGTTGATAATCGAGCATCAACCCCCCGCTAGCTTTATGCATGACTCACGTTTCCGTCAAAAACAATGTCGTGTTCCAAGGCTGCCCAAGTTACTGTACAAATACGGAATCCAGTTTGTTTTTATGCCCAGGCTCATGATGCATTTCTCTCATAGTGTCCTGTCCTGTATGCCGTGCCACTCATTGTGAACAAATAGTTGGACCGCCTACATTGAGTCTGTGTGACTGGATTAGTCAATTATTCAGCATGGGTTGTGCCAGTGGTAAAAAAAACCCGGCAGTCTGTATTTGTACTGACGTTTCCACAGGTTTCACTAGTACACTGGACATCCACCAATATCTACCAAATCCGTTTGCGAATGGCGGCATCTACTTTGTCAAACTACTTCTCGCTAACAACTACCTATAAGCAGAAGTTACCGAGTTCTTCAAGAAACTTCTGACGATCAGCACGCATCACGAATTGTTTCAGCGCCACCGGTTGCCATTTGGCATTGGGTTCGTTCCGCTAAGCTTTGAGCAGATCTTAAACGGCGTGTTGACTGGCATACAAGGGACAGTGACGGCATCATTACAATGGGATCGTGTGCTGGTAAGCTAATCACGAGACTGGAACAGTTCTCACTTGCATCCAAGATTATGACTTCAGAATCTGTCGTGATGAGTGCAGATTTTTCATACGTGCCACCAAGTAGTTGAATTTTATCGTCGACATAAATGGCTGCGACTCTAATCTCATCAGTATAGGGGTCATCAGTAACAGACCGCCGCCGACCAACGTTCCTTCGCTGCGGTCATTCTTGGGTCCTGGTTATCATCGTGTTTCGTTCGTATTGACCATGCTTCTCGTCCGAGCACCTCTACGCAAATTCTCGGGTAAGAGTAAGACCTGTTGTAGGTCATTAGGATGCGAGCGAGTCAATGAAAATATCTAGACAATGTTCAAATCGGCCATATCGCTGACACACTACGACCCCAAGCTAAGATTCGTCATCATACCCGATGTGCCAACTCGTGAAGTTGATGCAGTAATTTTCCATGTTCCCATCGGACTGTTGTACTTGCATCTCGACCTCTGAAACTAGCCGAAAGGACATGTTGTCAGATTTGGAAAGAAGCCCTAACCATCACGATCACTGTCAGTAAGTTTTTGCGTTCCACCCTGCTGATTGATCACAAGGTATCACTGGCCGTGTTTGGATTGAAGAAGGACATCCTCATGTACATTGCGAACCGACTATGACAACGTTGAATTGCAGCGTTGTTGTTAAGTATTTGCATGCGAGATTTATCGGACTGACTGGTTACTGATTCACAACTCCTCAGACCCGCGAATATCCTTATTGCAAGCATCCCTGTCGAAGTGGACGTCAGCTGTTTTTTCAATGACGACATATGCATCTCTCCAATGGTTTTTAAGGTTGTTTAGGAAGCAACCCAACGAGGTCACACGCTTCTACAGAGTATTGTCATACGCATTGACAAAAATCTGGCCTCCACCGTTCCATTATTAGCCAAGCATCTAAGCATAACGGTTTTTCGACAAACAGGCGCCACCGATAGCCAGACGGGAGGATCCTGCGTTCAAGATTCTGGTGACTTTCCTGATGTATTTCGGAGTTATTTCGCATCCTCAAGCTTTAAACACTGCGCTCCTCGGGAATGCAACGTTCATTCGAAAGCATTGAATGCCTCTGTGTGTTGTTCGACCACCGGCATGATCTATTAGGAACAAAGATACGGGTAGCCATGCCAAAGACAGCGCTCCGCATAATCACAGATATTCGAGTTCACAGAAATTGTTCTGGCCCAAGTCATCTGAAGCAACCAGGTTTAATGGATACCCAACCAATGTGAAAATATAATTCACTAGATCAAACTTGGCTCGAAGGCTTGAGTTGTCAAGCCAACTACCTGAAGTCGTCAGTTTATCCGTAAGTAAAGCGGTCGGAGTGGCAGCTCTCCCTGGAAAATCTGCTGAAAGAGTTGGTCTTCAGAAGAAACTCGATAGCCCAGCACTGACAAAATCAGCCGAGTCACAGCCAAGTTCCCTTTTGTCAAGACGTGGACAACCAGCCTTGCTTTCCAAATCAGCCCCAGGCTTCTAAAATATGATAACCGTCTTCATGTGGGAAGTATTAGGACAGGTAAATCCTAACTATAACGTACGACTCTGAATTTAGTGTTGAAATATCATTCTCTCAAAAGTGGTTATGCGCTCAAATGTGCTAGCTGAATGCCCGCCAGCCAACTAGGTTATGTGAAGTATGCCTTGAAGGTTAGTTGGCCTTCCAAGTTTGCTTGTAGTTTGTGATTTCAATACTCTTACGGTACTTTCAGACGTACCTTAATAGACTTTTCATGTGTTTGTTCTTTCTCTTGGTTGAAACCTTTGGGAATTAGGGATCTGAGCTTTTAGACCGTGAGAAATTTGTTCCAAACGATTCGATTATCGTTTGATCGTCTTTGACCCATTCTGCTACCTTGATTCGATGGTCAAGCTTGCGCAATGCGTGGATTTAGAAGGTTATGCTCTTTATATACCATGTCAAACGAATCAAAAGTTAGTCAGATGAAAAGCAAGTACGCTTATAAGATTGTATATCACACTAGTGACGGCTCAATACTTTTTAGTTAATAGAGCATGATCCTATGGATACTCAGCAGAGTTATTATTATAGTTACGGTATTGCTGTCATGCGATTGAAAAAGATGATCTTTAGCAGAAGTGTCCTCAAATAAAAAGACATATCGATCACCCAGCGGTTGACCATAATCACTGACTTATTACCCAGTGTGGTTTAAAACCTTTCGCTATTGTACGTAGCTTTGAACGAATTTACTGAGCGCAACATCAACCAAAATCAGACATGAATGACTTATTCACTGGACTGGGCAAGCCCTTCACTGCTAAGTGTGTTCTACTTTTGAGGTATTAAATCCGGTTGGAGCCTTCCAGGAAATCCCATACCATTTTGTCTCACACATGAGACTTTTAAGTCAAAGACTCGGTATGGAGTTTTTCAGGACAAAGTATTTCCGCACTATCAGAAGTTATCCTTCCTTGTGCAGTGAAATTATTCAGATGTTTTTTCGTTCTATTTGCCCATTCATCTTTCTGCTTTTTGTGTACTTCCGAGCGATAGTTATTTTCTGAAGCCAGGTCAACTGATAAACATTGTCTGATTTAATATCTGCCTCTGGTTTAGTGCTTTATGTTCACTGTTTCGCGGACGCCAATCTACAGTTCCAGCATCCTTATTCACTTGAGTTCACCTCCAACTATCTGTTGCTGCAAGCATTGCTTTCTCCATGCCTCCAGTGACGTATAAGCTGAATCTCGTGATCAAACGAGAGAGAATCACGCTGAGTTCTATAGTATAGTAATACTTACTCGATTGGATTTCAACTAACAGTTACCTGTGTGCCCTCAGGCTCAGAACGTCGGTTGAAATACTTCGACGCAAACCGGAAATGCGTTGTACATTCACTGTGTTGGCTTACGTTTCAACGGACAGTAGTTCAGATGTTGCTATGGTGTGTTTTATGACGCTCTCATCGACCTAAGGCTGACCAAAAACCCGAACATCATCGGTTTGAATGCTGAGCTTGGTCGTCTTACACCGGAAGATAGGTAGCTGGATAGTATGTTTAGTGTCTGGGCACAACCCATTGACAGTTATTAAAGACCGCTGCTTATATGCCCATCTTGCGGTCTTTATATTTCGAGTACTGTATTTCTACATAGGACGAAGCACTATCACATGGACACTACCTTGTGCATCTTAGTCACGGACATTAATCAATCATATAGCAATCCGTTAAAGACGGTGTCGCTCTGTTGCAGACTGTCGTACATTTAGGAGCAACCATCTGGAGTCGGGTCACGCTGTGATACACGCCCGTTTAGTTCGATAGTTTGCTCTATGGTCATACACCCTTAAACGTACGATGATTAACTGTCATTTAAACGGAGAGTTTGAGGAGCACTTCTCAGAAAGCATTGGTGAACAGGTTACCCAGACACTTGGGCCCCATCATATCAGCTATGAAAGCTTTCTGTGGAGAAGTATGTGTCGAAGGTGAACAGTTGCGACGGAATTTGATCCCTGTCGTCTTGACGAAATTCATAAACAAGCGTCACTTGTTTCCATCGTGCACTGAGGTTAACAACTACGGTCAATGACGGAAACTCAAGCGGGCTAAAAGCATGCGCTGAAACGATAAACATCATTTGGGTGGACGGTCAGAATGGTTGATACCCAGAAATAAGATAACATTACTTTCACTGATTCCTGGTTGTGTTGGTCGCAGATTTGGTGTTACTGGTGTCATATTCAACAAAGATGAATCTGTAGTAAAGGTTCGGGGATTTAGGTTTAGCCAGTTGTACCAACTTGACAGGTCAGTCAGCCTCAGTCGGACCTTGTTGACGACGGGACCTGAATGGTTGGTTTCTACATCCCTGGATGCCTTCCATCAGAAGCTGAATGTCCCTGGCCCCAAGTACAAATCTTATACGTCATTTTCTTTGCAAATACGCTTAATATCAGAACTGATAAAATTCCGTCATACAGTTTGGGCTTATCATCAGTTACTGTTGTTTTCAAAAAGTGGTCGTGAGATCTATGTGACAATTACGGAAGCCTCCGTCTAGTCTCTGTCGCTTCCCAGTTATTTCTTGACTTTACATCCTTCGACTCGCCGAACACAAAGAAAGCCATGTACGTAAAGAGCAGACAGGATTCCGACCCAGTAGATGGTGTATTGATCACATTCCTAATCTGTATCGGTGCTCTTATAAGCAGCTGACGGTTGTGGCCTTTCAGATCTAAACACTTCTTTTGATTCGGTTGCTTGTAAAGTTATCTGAAACTGCCTTGTTTACAAAAGAGTATCAGGGAAATACGTGATTATGTTGAGATCACTGTATGTTCACTTTGCAAGCAGGGTGAAGGTTTGTGGATAACTGTCGCGAGCCTTCATCACTTCTAGCGGTGTTCGTCAAGAGTGTCCGATCTCCATCTTCCTTTTCAATTTTGCTATAGACGACACTCTGGATGGTGCGCTTGAGGAATGCAGTAGGCTTAGTGTTCAGTTTCTTCCGGGTGCTACGTTTACCGACATAGAATGTGCAAATGGCAATGTCCTAGTTAGCCCATCTATCCGAAGGCGTGCAGACCATGCTGAACAATGTGAATTACCAGGCCGATTTGTACAGAGTGTACTCTGCAACTTCAAATTGCAAAGTACTTCCTCAGAACTGGAGAATTCCCGCTTCTGAGTTCTTCGGTACAATCCTTTTGAGACTGTGGACAGTTTCACAAACTTCGATAGCATTATCTCGTCAGCTTGTATTATTGCTGATGAGATATCAGCGGAAATAGTAAACGCACGAGTTGTTCTACCAGGCTGCACTACCTGTGGTGTCGAAAAGACGTTTGGTTTTCGTTGAAAGGAAGGGTATATACTGCTTGTGTATGTTCTGTTTTGCTCTCTGGTTCGGAAACATGGGCTGTTCGCAACGAAAGTATAAGCAGACTTGCTGTGTTTGACCATCGTTGTTTCCGCCAGTTAGCCCATATTAAGTGGACTGATTGCTTGAGCAACACAGTCGTTCGCCGGAGCGTATTCCGGAATGCTCGAGATGCGCGATCAGTTGGTCAACTACTTACGTTGCACAGCCTGCAGTGGTTGGGTCACGTACTCCGTATGCCATCTGATCGTTTACCGTAGTGGGCATTATATACTAAGATCACCTACAGCTGGTGAAACCGCGTGGTGGGAACCCTACTGAGGACCTTGACTGCTCCACTGAGCAAAGTGGTTAGGTGTCGCCTGCCTGGATGGGTTCCTCGTGATCATTCAAATCGCTGGTTGGAGACGCTGTTCGAGATGGTGGTGTGCCGTAGTCAGTAGCATACCCGCATTCAAATTATTTCTAGTTCTTCCGCATAGTCTTTTAGTAATTTTTAACCTTTCTAGTAACGTTTCATTCTAGGATATCCCACGTCACTATTACGGTGGTCGGCGGCCCGAGCCACAATACCGTTTGGTCATTCTCATGGCCGTTGTAGTTTGAATGATTGGATGAAATTTCGGATAACTCGCAATGCTCGATCATTCGTTCAGATAACTAAATTTCACTGTCGACAATGTTTGCTTGACATACACCGCACAGCTGCCAAACGTCTTCTACACCGATCTTTACTTACTGTGACTACCAGAAGTTGGGTCAGACAGTGTGGTGTTCAAGCAACGACCTGGTCGCAAAAGTGCCTGATGGTTCCGTTAAGTAAAGTGGGTAGGTGTGGTGTGCTCGGTTTGGGGCCACATGATCACCCCAAAAAAAAACTGGCTATGACCACTATCAGAGTTGGCTACGCATCGCATTCAGTGGCGTTCTCGTTCCCATAACATATCTGGTTGTTGCAGTTAGCCTTGTTTTTGTTAATAACGATGTCGTATTCACCAGCGGTATAACAGCTAACAAGAGCGAGACTGTAATCTAGTGCTTCTTTTGAAAATGGGCCGACTGGAAAGTCTATGGGAATGCGATAGCTGTGATCAATTATGAGTGATGTTCAATCTGTATGAAAACCGAAATTCCCGATCACGTATCAGTAATCAAAATACCGCTCAACAAGTTAATGCTTTCCGTGATTTCAACTTGAAGAGAAGTCCTAGTCGAGGGGTCATCGATTAGAGTTAATTGGACAGTTAATGTGTCTCCTCTCGAGGCGATCGGGCAATCAGTGCATTACTCACCAGGGAATGTGACCGAGCGTTTACGTATCATGATTCAGTCGTGGCTTATGTGAGGTCAATTTCACAGTGGCCAACGCGGTTGCCTAATGAAAGCGTGCTCGGTGTTCTAGTCGCGGCCATGGCAATGATATGCACTACTGACAAGGTTTAATGACAGCGAAACTCGAGTCTAGTGGTTCTTTTTGAATGAGATCGACTGCAAAGTCTATGGGAATGCGACATCTGCAATCAGTTGTGGGTGGTGTTCAACTGACCTGAGTACTATCTTCCCTAGGATTTACTGTAGAATACTGGAAGTCACGTGAACAGAAGCTCAAGCCACATTACCTTTTGATCAAGATTATGACCAGTATGATTGAAATGAATGCGTTATTGGCCGGTTTTTTTTTAGACACATTCATCTCTGTTTATGATGCCAGGACGGTTATGCATTTTTAACAACAGGTGAGTAATTGGACTGTAGTCGCATTCATCCAGATTAGAAGAGAGAAGTATCATCTTACGTGCCTACCTTTTTCTGACTCTCATCGTTTCTCTAGCTCCGATCGAATTCTATTGTCTGATTTGCATCGCATAATAAATTCGGTGGAGGACGTATGAGAAAGCGGACGTTGTCGGTGAGGCCGTGGAAAAAAGATTCACTTTGCTTCGTATTATTGAACGTTAGCGTCCCTCATAATAGATATGGAAACGAATACTGTTGCCTATTAGAGTAGTCGGTGAGAAAGATTAGTGGTGTGCAATAGCTGGGGATCACCCTGGTTACTTTTCTGTGCGAAAAGATCGAGTTTAATTAAACTACATTTTAATTCTTTTTCAAGTGATGCTAATCAGCGACTTGTTTATGTGACTCACGCAGACACTATCATTTCCCCATTCTATTGTTTTACACCCGTGTCTCTTCAGTAAATCGCCTTGGCGGACTTTCAGAACCACTTCTCCATGTTTCTTGTCACGACGGTTTTGCATGTTAAATAATCATCTTCCTGCAATTCCCTAGCGTCTGATACGACTTCTACCGGGTGATTTTAACCTTCCAGGTGGAAGTTGCAATGTTTTATCTGCAAACAACGCAATGTGGGCGCGTGTATCCAGTGTCACAAACCAAGTTGTTACCGTGCCTTTCATGTCACTTGTGCACAACACGCCGGTCTGTATATGAAGATCGAACACTTAGACGATGAGCCAGGCGACGCGGGTATTCGAAAGAACGCGTTCTGTGATCATCACTGCCCTCCCAATCATTTTACGGTGAGTTCTTTTCTGGTGTTGCTACTTCAATGTGTACACATATGTCCCCGGATTTCTGTGTGAATGTTTGTAACGTGTATGTATAACACGTCTGATTACCGAAATATGATGAACAGGTGAACTTTCAACAACGGCTGTTATACGAATCAGGTATGAACTACAACTCGGTCTTCAAGGTCACGATGACTTTTAGTCACTGCTGATGTGATCGATAGAACTTTGAACGATTTATTTTATGCTTTTGCGAGTGTCATTCGTCATGTGACTACTCGCCTAGGTAATCGGCCGTTTGTGCCCATTTTTTGAATAGGCTTACATCCATATCATTTTCCACAATGTACGCTTTTCGAAACACTGGATTCTTCGTACTCCATTTACTGGTTGGATTGCACATGTATTGTTGTATGTTTGTGCCTCTTTTTAATCTCGTCAATCGCCTGCTACAAAGCTGATGTAGTTTATCAAAACACATGGTAAGAGTGGTTTGTAATGAACTCGGTGGATAGATATGGTTACATACAGGTTTACCAAATGATGCACATTATGCTGATTGTCTTTGTTTTATCAACAGGGTTTCAATGATCATCAAGTTTAGGGTACATCTCGATCTAGCGGATGACGTACTCCGGTGTCCTGACTTATTTCACTATCCGTAACCCCGAGTCTACCTTTCGGTTGTTAGTTTGATTACTTGTTTACATCAGCATTTATTTGATATAGACACCGATCAGTTTTGAGTGTAGATTTCATTATAACTGCGAGTGGCTTGCATACTGGCAGAACGAGTTGGTCTTTCACATGAACAGGAGACTGAACATCTTAAATGGTTGACACAGTCGTTGACGCGAATAACGAGTCAAGGTGGTCGCCCACTCGATACTGTCCCATTGCGTTCGGACTTTCGACTTTCAGCTCCACACTGACACACTCATTTCGTTTGTGTACAGTGTACTTTCTGTGCTCAGGTTTTCGCAGATGTGTTGTGATATGTTTGCTTCCAATGCTTCTGAGGCTGTGCATTTTCCCTATGGGTTATGACTAGCCTGCAGCCGTTTCCGCGAAATCCGGAAGTCTTCTATAGTGCGAAATAAGACACTTGGATGTTGTACTGCGAAGGAAGCGAACTTAGATAACTGTTAATGTGTGTTCCGTGGGCTACATCAACCACCAGTGCTATTGACTGTGAGTGGTTTTAAGGAACGTCGATTTTGAGTGCGTATGTTGCTTTGCTGTAACTACGCACACTCTAGCCGTCCGTCGACCAACTTAATCAATACGTGTTCCCAAACTAACGATTTGATGGTAGTCATCCTGACAAGGTCGCCAGTTCTATAATATACTCACTATGAAATCAGCCTGGGACGATGAACCTTCAGTAATGGGGGGCTAGAACAACCTTGCAAGAAGTGATGAAGTATGAACCCGAAAGGCTCAGTCTGTCATAAACAATGATACGTCATCAATCCGCAGCATAACATACCTTTAGTACGTCACTAAGGATGGTAGTTCCTTGTAAGTTTATTATCAGTGTTCTGCTCACAGCCGTATCAAAATGGTCGTGTTAAACTACATAACACTACGTAATGTTGAATGTCTGAAATTTCTGCAAGTCGTTCTTTCACGGTGATATTGATATTGCACTTGCTAAAAGGTCGTAAGACTGACTAAAATTGTATACTAATCCTAACTATACTGTTCAGTGCGTGACACTACCGTACTAAGTA
The DNA here is from genome assembly GCA_014338405.1 of Paragonimus skrjabini miyazakii. Lineage (NCBI taxonomy): Eukaryota > Metazoa > Platyhelminthes > Trematoda > Plagiorchiida > Troglotrematidae > Paragonimus > Paragonimus skrjabini miyazakii. The sequence goes on along the minus strand of JTDE01000051.1, from coordinate 449,447 downwards.
AATCTGATAAACACAGACGAACATTTTTCGTATTCTTTTCACGCTAAAGATAACAAGTTGATACAGCTGACAAAAGGAAAAGGTTTTTTAGTATCTAGACATGTTCGTTTGGGTGTACGACATGTAATGATGACACTGCAGAGACTGAAGATTATTGTATTACTTCAATAAGCGAAACCGCCAACAAACAAGGTTTTAGCGGATTAACCGAACTAAGTGTTTGTAAAATTATATAATCGGCGACCAATAAATCCCGGATTGTGTTAGATATTGAATGGACGTGTGAATTGTAAGTTTCACCAAAGACCATAAAACCAACACCGCATAAAACCTCTTAGTCAGAAGCACAACAGTGGTAAGTTGTAGTGTTTATATGCTTAATATATTTAATATATTTACCACACCGAAACCGCAAAGGGACAAGCTTGCCAAAGTATGGGGGGAAAAGTTGTGTAAAGTGAGAAAGTAAAATATATGCAGAAGGATAAAAAAAAGAGTTACAGTTCTACACACAAAGACTGATAACACGAGTGTCATTGATTACTAGCTATATTAGACAGCGTCTTCAACCAAAGGTGTTCATAGACCTTTGGACCCCAGCCGAAAAACTAAGTGCCCTACTGAAGCAGGCTTCTTAATAAGTGTCTTCATATCCTGAATCCAAGTCATGCGCTGACCACCGGGCTGCTGCTTCCCGCCTAACCCAGCACTCGCAAACAAGGCACGACGTGGCGGGCATTGAGTTGGCATTAGTAGAATGTGGTCACGCCAACGAAGTTTGTGAGACAGGATCACTATGTTGAAGGGTCGACAGAATTTATTCGTTTGGAAGACACATCAGTAAACTTCATTATTGCTGACACGGTGCTCCCATCACACGCCGCTAATGCTTCTCAGACACCGATGGTCGAAAACAGGTAATCTGTAAACATCTTCCGCGCGAGTAGACCAGGTTTCAAAACCGTATAATAGGACTGACATTACGGTGGCATTATCTACTCAGCATTCTACAGAAAGACTGAGATCATGCCGACGTCACAGATAACATAAGTTGGCGAACATCATCCGAGCTTGTGTTATGCGATTTTTGATCTCACCAGACTTTCCATCATTGCGGATACAAACATACATAAACTTCTCGACTACTTCCAAATGCTCACCACCAAGACTGTGAGCAGGTCCAGAGTCTTACCAATGTTGCGGCAGCACCTTTTATCTAGTAAGTGCAAAAACCATACCAAACTGACGAACGGAAGCCTCTGATTTGTACAAGATGTTCTGGGCGTCCTGTGAGCCATCGCAGATTGAGGCGATATCATCTGCATACCTTATGTCTCGATGTCGTGTACCTGGGAGCAATTCCACACCATCATTCGCAGTCTGTCAGAGCACACTAGGATCTCGTCTACTGCGAAGTTGAGTAGGAAGAAGGAGGCTGGAAAACCTTGTCACACTCTACTTGATATGCTAAAAGTCGGCGATACGCTGCCCCAACCGTACTCGAGATCCAACAATAAATTGTCTTCAGGATGTTCACATACTTCTCAGGCACACCCTTCCTCAGTAGACAGTCCCAGAGTGCAGCTCTGTCAACCAACTCAAAGGCTCCTCTGATGTCCAAGACGATAACAACTATTGACCTTCTATAAGAATGACGAAGTTCAAACATCGGGCAAAGTGTGAAGATGTGACCAATGCAGCCACTGTTAGGACGAAACCCAGCATGTTCCTCATGGATATGCTGTTCACGCGTTCCGTTTAGTCTACGAAGTACAGTAACTGCGAGCAATTTTCACATAATGGGAATCAGGCTAATCCGTCGGTGATTTGCACACGAAGTGCGTGCGCCTTTTTTGGAAATGGAGACAATGTTAACCGAACCCCAGTCATTTGGAGCAACTTCACTGATCCAAAGTTTCTGAATCAGAGCCTTCAGTCCTTCAACCAAGGCTTGGCTTCCATTTACGAGGGAATCAAGAGGGAATTCGTCCGAACAGAGTTGCTTGTGACGTCTTCGAAACTTGAACTCCAGAGAGACTTTTCTCTCCGAAGACGAAGAAACTTCAACGGACCAAGGAGCACAGGCAGAGCTCGAAACCAGTCAGTGGCGCGGATAGCCAGTTGAACTGTTGTTGGAAGTGCTGAGCCCAGCGTCCTATGCTTCGTTGGAGATTATGAATAAGCTCACCGTTGGCTTCGCAAATTACCTTGTTCATGTCTGACTTCTTGCTATCAGTTGCTCGGATGAGACAGATAAGCTTCCAAGAGTTCCGCATAGTAGCGGCTTGTTGCATCTCGATAACGCATTGTACTCACCCGGTCTCGCACTCTTCTCGTAGTTGCTTTCGGACCTCCAGGTGAGTAACCTTGCAGGCCGAGTTATTTTCACTGTTGGGTTGAACATTCTGGCGAGCGTTATGAAGCTCCGGTGATCGTATAGAGACCCAGCGGTTGGAAGCTGAACGATTAGTAGTACTACATGAAACAGTACCGCACTTATGCACTGTAAGCCCAATGTGCTTCAATGTCACCTGGTGATGGTGGAGGCAAGCGCAAACCAGTAAGCGTAAAGCGCCTGTGTCCTTGTTAGTGTAGTAACATCCGTTTGTGGTTGACGAAAAAGTGGCCTCTCACCAAAGCGCGATAACAGTGTACGATCGGAACCTACGCAGATGCTCCAGATTGACTTAGAGTCCTGGAAACAGCCACACCACCAATAACTGACGACTATATAGTTAATCTGTATGTACGACTGACTCGATGATGGAGGTTGCTAGGTGGCACACTGACGTCTAGAACGCCAAGCATTTGTACCTGCCAGAAGAAGACCGTTGACATCACAGAGCTGCAACAAACGTTTACCGTTGTCTGTTCGACAAGTACCGTAAGATTGCGAGCCATCTAAGTCGTGTTCGTCAGCGCTTAGCCTGTCTACTTGAGCGTTCAATTTCCAGCCAGTACTACAATGTCCGCGCGGTGTATAAAAGGTTAGTGAGCTGGTGATAAAAGTCATCTTTGACTACGTTTGGACTACAGTCTGTGGGGCATATACCGCAACAACGAACAAACAGCGCTTGTGATGAGCGCCTGTCAATGCTCTAATCGTGCATTCAAGTTTGACAGTGCATAGATTGCTGTTGGCAGGAATCCAGTCCGGCAGCGCCTTCTCTGTGAATGTGCTTAGGGCAATTCCAATACCGAGGAGACTCTCGGTGTTATAGACAACAATACGTCCGAATTGCAATACTGATGTTTTGTTGTCTATGATGATTATGAATCCCAGTACCAGCTTGGTTAGTAGTTTGGACTCAAACCAAGGTCTGTAGACAAGCGCACGTTGTACCGGCATATTGAAGCGGCTGACGGAGATTAGAGATGTATCTCTGAGCTGGAATCCTGAAGCTGTATTTCAACAGGACAGCAGATACCGATAGCAACAGTCTCATAGTGCGTGCAAGAGCAGCCTGTCGACCTATTTGCATAAGTGTTCGAACATTAAAAAGGGCAAGTTTAAATGGTGTTCGGGGATCGAGTAGGAGTTTGTGTCTTTCAGGCATAGGAACCTTGGTGTTTGATACACTGTCATTCTGTCTGTGATTTCTGTCGCCAGCAACAAATGAGGTATGTGTCTGGTGTGTTCGAAAACGGGATTGGGGTTCACCAAGTAAAGTTATTTGATAAAGGTGAGAAAAAAGAGACAGATTGGTTTGGTGCGGTAAAATGTGACATGGAAGCAAAGTCGGCCACCGACATTTCGAACAAAAAGTTGACAGGATGAAATGACGAAATTCGCAAGTAATATAAATTTACGTCCACATTTGTGAGGACAGAATACTTCTCGGTTGCCCAGGCCGATGATTAGAATTGACTTGATAGGCCCCATGCGGAGCCTTGTTAAAAAATCCTAATCCACAAAGCAGCATGGCGAAGCACGCAGTTTGCAGTCCACTGGGGGCAGGTGACCAGTAGTGGTTCGGTTCATACGCCCTTGCGTACCCATTGGAGCGGATGATCGCGGAGGTGACTCGTACGTCTTTCTCGAGTGCTATCCATGGTCGGCGAGGATTTCAGATATCAGTACGTCAGACGGACGGCATTCTGTTTGGTAGCCCGTGTGCTCCCGTCGGGGCATCTGAGATTTTTTTTGAACTGTTGACAACCATTCACTGCACCGTTATGCAAGCGTTTTTTGTTTCGTCGGTTTTGTTTAAGGGGCGACTCTTGTATATTCTAGGCACGTTCATTTACTCCTTCGTTTGCAAAACTTGTGCTCTTATATGGAGTTGGAGACGAATTGGATTATACTGGACCGTACACACCCAGACACATCTATTTGATAGCCGGGACTCGATTCCAGCACCTTTGACCCGATAATTGCCCTTGTTAATGCTGAACTTTATGAGTGGTCTATTTCGAATGTTTCCCTTTTTCTAGGTTAAGCCCCATGTAGTCTGCTGCTTAATTGCCTAGTACCTACCAGTCATTTTCTTAACTAACTTCAGTCGATGTATAGGTAGGCATAGGTTCTCCAAAGACTTACAGGTCCTCAAGTGGAGTATGTTTAGCTGCTCAGAATCCTAAAGTTCATTGTCAACTTCAACTCCGTGCAGAATTACACAGAAGTGTTTTCGATCTCTGTTTACTGAACTGCATTAGGTTTCCTTCGTACTTACTGGTCTCATGCATTCTTATGTCCTCCGTAATGAGCCGTTATATACAATCACAGTCTATTCTTGTTTCGTTTGTTATTCTTTGTCTCAGTATCCGATTCGTCCTGTTCTAACTCTCTGTGTGGAAATGGTGGATCATTTATCTACAGAGTTACTGATCTGAATTTGTTTGTCGGCATGTTGCATCAAGTTAACTAATATCTTGAATTATTTTGTTTTAGTCTGTCTCAGTGGGACAGGTTTTTTCGTTTTAGAGAGATAGAAGTGAGAAGACTCTTAGCTTCGATTAGATTCGAGCTAGGAACATGGGCCGCACATTTGTACACAACACGAACTGAACTACGTCGCTACGTCCATAGCTCGAAAATCTTACATTTGGCCTCGACTATTTAATCTATTTCTTGAGATAGACCGCTGTTATGAGACTTTCCCAAACTTGTTTTTTGTAGGTCCACTAACGCGGCTTTCGGATGTTGCATTCGTACAACTCAAGAACAAGTGGGCTGAACTGTTGGTTGTGAAGCAGTGGATTCGTTGAATCAATCCAGGTTTAACTCGAACTCAACTTAGGTATAACTTCATAACTTGTTACATGTAATGGAAAGATCCTTGCTTGCGCCTCCCTGTGTGTTTCTGATGAAAAATCGTGTGAGCGGTTTGTAGATGTAAAGAAAAAGCGAATGAAGTAAATAGAAGAAAACTGCTGGTTTGCAGTCATACCAACGACGAACACCGAAGCCATATTCTTCCAAATGTGTACGTTTAATGATTTATAAGAGTGAACTGGAATGGTGGACATGACGCTTACAGTCTAGGCTGCTTTTCACGTATGCGCCGATTTAGTAGACCTTTATGACTTTCAACCAATTCAACAATGGCAACCGAGGTGGGCAGTATATTTCAGTGTGACCAGACCATAGCAGTGCTCAGTAGTAAGGGATTTTGAATAACAGATTTGAATTTTCAACATTCGGTCGCAGATTTGCTATTCTGAAAGATCTTTCAGACATCTCCTTGCAAACGGAGGCATTAAATTTAAGTTTAGCTGTTATTCAAGTTTCCTCGTGTTACGCTTGTCTCTGTCTCGACCCTGTGAAATAACCGTGTTGATCATTTCGCTGTGGATCTCATACATTAGGGTCTTATTGAAATATGTCAGTTAACTATTTTCAACATTCTGACATCCATTATTCTGGTTTATTGTATTCCAATCTACTAGTACACTGACGAGGTTCTCTAGCTTCACCTCATTATTCTGTTAAGCAGAATGACTCTTTACTCGTCATTTTTCTCGTGTAACTCCTGTTTATCACTCAGGGTTCTAATAAGAGTATGTACGCCAATTCTGATACCGAAAGCCCTCAATCGCCAGAACAGGCAGCCAGAATACAACTTCGCAAAGCGAGGAAAGTCCTTGCAGAGCGGCGTAATTCCAAACCATCTATTTGTGTTCCAATCGTTCCGAAAGCCAGAATAGATGTGAGTTTCCTATGCCTTATTGCCGCGTCAAGGTTTTTTGTGGGTTTGCAGATTTTATTTTAGAAATGTAATGTGATCAAGCAATTGCACGGTTTTGAACCTTTTGTGTGAGGCAATTGATCATCCTGAACTCATTTTATGGTGTATGTTGCCTGATATTCAAAACACAAGTTTATCTTTTTGCATTGATTGTATCATTCCGTTAGTGGTTTACTGTCAATCGTTCTCACTAGGTGTGGCCTTGCTAATCAGGACAATTAAAAACAAACTAACGAAAAGCTAATACTTTTGTGGGAATGCATGTAGGTGTACTGGTTGTGTAGGAGTTTCTAGCGAATGAGCTACGGCCTCAACCATGAACACTAGAACAATTCTTTTCATGGTAAAATCTCTTATCAATCCGGAAAAAAGGTTGTAAAAGTTTTCAGGCAAAAATCTTTTCGGTTTCTCAACGGTTGCTAAAAGCCATCGGTCTGTTCCCCTGTATGCGGAGAAATGTTGAGACAGTTACCTAATCAATAAATAGTAAGGGATTTGCTCGATATGAATTAGGGCTTACTCACAGTTGATCGCAGCTTTCACATTTTCACAGATATTTAAACAAATCCTTTTAAAAAAGAAACACTATATTCAAGTTTCGCTCTTGTCGAAACTTTTCAGCAGTGCATCTCCTGACCACCATCGAGATTTGAGCTTCGGACACACTTTCTTGTAGCAACTTTATTGACCACCGCGCCACTGACCTCATATTAGGCACGACCGAATTATCATATGCAAACGGTCGTCCACATTCATTTATAGGTAGTACTTAGTTTTCCCGGTCTCCACAAGAGAAGACGCAGTAATTACTCCAATCGATCGCCAGGCTTCATAGATATGCTCCACAGTCGAGCTCTAATAGAGCAAAGCCCGAATCTAACGCTCTCCTTTGCAAGAGACTGGCTGAAAGTCTATTGTGATGCGACAGCTGCGATCGTTTGTGAGTAATGTTCAATTTTATAGAAATAATTTAGTGAGACTCGAAAGTGAAAAAGAGTTAGCTGTCTCACGGATGCCACTGTACACTCACTTGTAATGTGGTTGTCTTTTTTGCAAAGTTTACACATCTCCATGTTGATTACTCTTATCAAAAATGAATGTTTAACAAATTGATCCGTTCCCCTCACTTCCACAGGAACTATTTTTTTGAGCATCCAGTGGTTAAGTTTCGACATTTATGTTGGAGGTATTGGTTTTCAGAGTGCTGGTCTGTCTCACATGCCTAACGGTGCTTAAGCTGTGAAAGTGTGTTCTGTCTTCTAAGTATACTGCTCAAGTGGGATTCAGTTTGTGTGAATTGGATGAAGTTCACCTCGACACCTTATTGTGTGATTCTTCAGCTCATTATAAACAGGCCGTGGTTACGACACAACAAGTGTTCACCGTCACTTAACAACATAAATCGATAATGTCACTGACCTCCCTGTTTACTTGTAGATCAGCACATCTTTCGTCCCATTGGTAATTGTCAGCTGTGATTTTTGTCTTACCTACTCCATTCAGCTAATGGCTTCCAAACTTACCTATATATCGGGCGACGTGATGGCCTTTCTACACAAAGCTTACACATTCTGGAAACTGAAACGGGAATTTCGTCGTGGCGTGCCATTGTTAAAGCGTCTTCAAGCCTGCTCAATACATCGGAGTGCTGCCAACTTTGTAGGTTGTTTACTTTCCGGTTGTGAATATTTTTTGTTTCCAAAGTTCATATTCATATTTCATTCCAGTGCACCAATCGATATGGTTCTTGTCTCGTTTGGTTAAGTGAACGTGCTCTAACTTATTGCCGCTCCCCCGCCCTCTTCCCTAACTTTCACTTCGCGCCTTGATCTCTGAATCCTCGTTGTTGTCTGATCGATTTTCTGATTCACAATCGGCATGGCTTTGTCTACCTGGGTACAGCCGTGCTCCTTGTCTTGGTCGTTGATTGCGTGTTGTTATAGACAGTTCTTTAGTATGAATGTTTGTTTTTTATGACGTCACCTTCCAGATTGAAAGCTTTGGTGATTGAGCTACCTTTTCTCGAATATGTTGTCCATACATATATCGAGTGCACTGGAACCACGTACGCATTATCAACTAGTTGGGATTCTCGCGTTCTGTATTAATGTTCTCATCCAAAATTCATCATCTATCCGTCTTTTTTACACTGACAGGCGGCTGCTGCGACCACCGGCGATGTAGAAGCTAAGCGCATGCGGGCACAGCTCCAGTTCTGGCAGCAACTGCGACAGGATTTGGAAAAAGCTCGCTTGCTGTCCGAGCTAACTCGAAAACGAGAGCGCGTGAAACGGGAGCTGTTTCGGTTGTTCACCACCCAGATTCAGATCAAAATTCAGTCCATTGATGTGTTGTTGCTCAGGTTGCTGGATCACTTGCAGGTATTATACCAACATGTGTGTGTGTGTGCTTTATGCCTGATTGCCATCCACTCACCCAGTAATACGTATGTATTAACCTTTTTTCTGGTATCATGTTTGTATTACTATCTGTTTATTCGCCTATCACAGTGCTTTGTTGATAGACAGGCTGATAACGGTTATCTGTTGTTCATTTAACCTCTTTTACATGCTTTGGCTGGAGTGTCCTGTTTACGTCTTTCTCATCACTGTCATCATCTCTTTCGGCTATAAGTCTTACCTATGAGTACTGTGACCCAGGTTGCCGATGCTCCCGACAATGATGCATGAAAAGGTGGAGTAGTAAATAAATACAAATGCATGGGAAGGAATTTCAGCTATGATAAAATAGGAGGAACAATTACGCCTTGGCGTGTAAAACCGTGTGCTCAACCCAAAACATTCTACTTCAAGGTGGCTACACTTCACGAATGAACAGCTGAGTGATTACTCAGAATTTGACAGCCGTGACGGTTAAACTTCATTAATTACACTTATTTCACAGGTACCTCAGCGGAACGATGTTGAAATTCACACTACTGAAACTGGTTGTCCGCTATTTTTTCCTACTGCGTACCTTCACTAATGTTTTTTTTTAAGCACATTGGTTTTAGCTCATGTGACGAATCCTTATTACCATGGCTAACCTATATATAGCTGTACATGCTTCTCTGTGGCAATCTTCTCCATAAGTGGTGGACGACTTACTGACACCGTTACATGGCGTTTATGTGGTCCAATTGCTTTTGGTTATGTATCCCTAAAGGCTAAGCTCACACGTGGACTAGGCATTAGCAGATTTTTCCACTGTTTTATTCGGACTGTGTGGAAATCTCGCTGTTCCCCGAAATGGAAGCGAAAGACAATATTCTTGGCGTTTAGCAGTCTTGGGTTTATTAGACTTTCATTGGTTATATGGGTAGTAAACAGTAGCAAAGCAAAAACCAAATTGTCCTCGAAGCCCCCGCTTTTTCATTGGCTGGTTTGGCCGTGGTTGTTGCTCGTTTGTTCTGGCACGTTACGAACTTGAACGGCTCGTCTTGCCCAGAGCCTCTGACGCTGTGTCGGAGTGCCATCCTGATTGGTCACTTCGTTGACATTTTGCTTTGCTCTTGGTCGATTTTGATTAGCTGTAGCCTCTCACGACTCATCGATTCACCTCATAACGAGAAATTCGTCCAGTTTAATCTCTTAACGGATCTGATTGTGCAATCTTTATTCTGGTGAGTATTTTCAACAGCCATTCGGTTGGTTTCATCTTGTGCTCAATTTGTCAAATGCAGTATTTTTGTACCGTGCTGGTTTCGTATTACGAATTTATGGCCACGCTGATTTGGCTTCCTTGTGCTTCTGTCACAACTAAGGGTAATCGGAAACGCATCCTCCAGTTTGCTGAGGCTTTGGCCGTCAAGCGTCACAATCCCCCCCTGTGTATTCAAAAACAATTTGTGTTGACGTTTTGGCTGCCCTGGTAATCAACGTTGCCATAGTTTCTTCTATTTTTGTTCGCGTCCGTCTATTTATTCCTGTAAATCGTGATTTCCATCTTGGGGAACCTTGTCTTGGTGTTTAAACTTAGTTATATCTCCATGTGTGATCGTAATATTACTCCGGAGAATATCACATGATTTGTGTCTTCTCATCGCCTTACTCAAAATGGACCGGTTTTTGGGGCACAGCAACTATTTTCACGTGGGTAGCAATAGATACTATACGCCGTATTAGACTAGGCGGTGTTTTCTAATTAGACGTCCGGTTATTCTGTGGACCTTCCAATTTATGAATTGCCACTGTGATAATTTTCCCATTTTCTGGTATTGCTCCGATTCTTATTATAACTAAATAGGCGTTGGACAAACAAAATTTCTTCGCGGAACCAGTCGGCCCAGATCTAGCTCCGGACTATCATTTGATCATCAAGCACCCGATGGACTTCTCTACCATGCGTGCGAACATCCAACGATCGGTCTACACAAATGTCGCTGCATTTGAAGCGGACTATCGGCTAATGCTCAATAATTGTTTTCGCTACAATCGACGTGATAGTGTCTATTACGTGGCTGCTACGCGAATGTTGGAACAAGTGAGTGACTGAGTCGCTACTAATTAGATTGAAGTTTTTGCGCTGACTGGTCTTATATATGCCAGCTCATTATGATAAGCTGTAGCAATAAGATCCATTCTCGGCTTTTGTCGTATACCTATTCTTATTTTTTTCTTTCTCCGAGGCTAAACCACTCATTGAAGAAGCTATGGCTGCTGCCGAGCAAGCCGGTATTTCGACTCAAACCGGTTTGCTGTCTCTCGACGATTATCAGGAAGATATGACCGAGCCAACCATCAAAATAAGTAATCCAGTGGATTATTCATTACACGTGAAGGAAAATTGTATTTCTGTCCAGTCATCGGACGAGGCTACATTGCAGAAGCCTACAAATACGGATTCGATTCAGTCCTTGCTCCAACCGTCTGACCCGAAAGCGCACAGTCCTCTGAAGGAACTTGCCAATGCACCTCGTGAATTGACTGTGGCTTGCAGCACGCGAGGTCGGTTGAGCAGTATCAAATCTGCCTACAGTAATTTTCCAAAGTTTGAGCAATATTCCGCTAATGGACACCTCCGTCCTATCCAACTGCCTACCAGACGTTCTCGAAAACGACGGTATGTGGTAGCCGTTATAGCCACGAGGCTGACATCGATTTACTTATCTTGAACATACTGTTTTGATACTTCCTTCCAGATTTCAAAATGACTTGAATGTGTACATTTCTCGTGATGTTTTGCGTATGATACTGATGAACTGAAACAACTAAAAAGTAGTAACATTTTAAAGCAACGGCTGAGCGCGATCCACGTGTTGTTTAGAAATCCGCATTTGACGCATTGTGATAGTCTGTTTGGGCAAAGTTGTGAAGTATACTCGTCATTGGAAGCGACAAACGTATTAAGTAGCAAATCAGCTCCAGTACTCGATTTGAATTGACCAGCCCATCTGCGATCATAAACAAAACTGACCAACAGATTCTCGATGCACACCATTTGATAAGAAACAGACTGAATAGTTCTCAGTGCCCAATTGACGTTGATCAAATTTGCTGCATTTTTGCTAATGTGCATCGGCTCAATATCCACTCACCTAGAGTGAATAAAACAATTTGTCGCTTCTTGGTGCTTGATCATTTGCTTTTGTTGCATACCAGCTGTTCGCCCAGTCACCGTTTTTCACCCAACTCTACGTGTGACCTTCATTCGTTCGAGTTGGACACGCTAACGGACACATAATACGTTTGTTGACTGTTTGGACATCCGATCCTCATCTTGTTGGTCTCCCCTCGGATCATTTTACTTGTTAGGTAAAATAAGATAACAGAACTAGGGATACTTTCTCGTCCGAGGTTTTGGTTATTTTTGAAAACATAACAAGAACACAGGGGAACACTTTTTAAGAGAAAAACGTTGATATAGCAACGTTTACCCATGGTGGGCCAACTCGGTATTATTATATGAGTACGACAACACTGGTCTTTTCAGGGTTAATTCATACTGGTTGTGTTATCAAGTCGATCTGTGTATTGTATCCTGAATATTGTATCCCACCAGCGAAGCAGTGGGCGACGGATAGTTTTGTTCAAACGGCCGATTCCAAGAACCTGGTCTTTTACATACGTAAACTTGGCTGTTCCACCTCGTCTCCGCAATGCCACTAGCTTGGGTCCATTCTTGCTTAAAGGTATACACTAACATGGTCAGAAAATACAACAACCTACTTGTTGGTGGGTCGCGCTCAGTAAATACGATACACTATCTTCCTTCCTGAAACATTTATCGATTAAGATCACAAAAGTGTCATGCCACTGGAGATTAAAACCGGAGGCGAGCTCGATTAAGGACCGTGTTTTGAAGATGTGGAGTTAGCTTCAAACTGGATGTACGTAATTCGTTAGCGTTAATCACTCCGTCTGTTTGTCTGCAAAATCAATCTATATTTACCGAAAAGGATGCATGTGTGAGATTTATCACGGACGTTTCTGAGATTGAGGGCCAAAGATAGCAAGGACATGGCGGCTGGTATTAAACAGATCTTGTCGACTAACATTTGGGAGTTGGTTAATTTCATTCAATCATCCGTATAGACTCCCATTATTAATCTTAACAGAAAAGCGCAGCTGACCTTTCCATCATTTGTAATCAGCTTTCTTACCGAACGATGGAACGTCGCATTGTGAACGTTTGTGACAACCTTTCATGTGTTGCTTTCCAGCCGTTTTGTTAGTCATGTTAGCCTTTTTGCGAAACACCGTCACCTTTTCAGAGACTATAAGCGATTGATGGATGTTCACATTCTCATGCCATCTGTTTCATACCGCGAGTACATGTACATTGTCCCACATGGCACCAACGTACTTGACTTACTATCCCTACAATCACTTCTGCTGCTGACTGTTGACATTGTTTTCTGAGGCTCTACTCAAGTACGGTAATTTGACTGCTAGCTGGTTACACGCAGTAAATCCTCCTAATCTGGTCCTGTTCTTCTTTTGTCTCATCTGAAAGAGTTCCAAAGCGAACACGAAATAACAGGGCTTGCTTGATTTAAGATTCTCTCTCTCGTGACCGAAGTGTCACTCAAATGCACTCATCTGTTGACTTCTCTGACTACGTGTGTCATCAATCACCACCAAATGTATTTCATTTTTTCTGTATTGTCGAACTCGAATGGATGTTCGTTTTCATTATTACTCGACTTTCAGCTAAGGTATCGCAAACTGCTATATTTATTTTACATCTGTTTTATTCAGATTCTCTCCTGGAAATTACGACTCAACATCACCATCTTTCTTGTCGTTGACTGATGGTGGCAGACCAACGAAACAGGAACGTATAGATCTTTCATTGGTTGTACCTAATGGTGAAAACATTCAATGGAATACTGTTCAGACGAAAATGACCGATCTCTTCTCTGGAGGACTTCCAGCTATTAATTCATCGATCAAAACACCACAGTGGACATGCGGCGCGTCTGCCTCAACTTCTTTAGAGTCCTCAAATATCCTACTCGATCAGTCCGCAGATGTCAAGGACGATCGACCTCGAAACAAGGAATTGAACGGTGTTGTCAGAAATGGACCGGCGTTCACACGTTACCGCCTCACCCGATCCACACGTTGCGAAGATGACGACGAAGAAGATGAAGAGAGTAGTGACGAAGAGGAGGATAGCAGTGATAATCTCTTCGATTTGTCCATTTCTGCTGTTTCACAACGACAGAATGATGACCGTCTCCGACGCAGTTACTCACGAACTAAACCCGGATCTCATCCAGTTGTACTTACGACTGTGGTTGGAAAAAGTCGCATGGCATCTTCCTCCCTACGCAGATTATTGAAGGGTCCGAAAAAAAGAACCAAACGAGTAAGTCGCATCAATATTTTCTCTCGTCAAAATGTGTTTCCTCAGAGGTTCATGCTTCCTGCGTAATCATCGTATACTCAGAATTCTGAATGTCTGGCAGTTCGACTTGCCGAGTACCATTAAACGAAGGGTGAATTGAACGACAAAAGGATTATGTAACTACGGGTTTGTGGACCAATGAGGCTCCTAATGCCCCGTTGAATGCCGTATATATCAACAATCCGTTACATTTTGTGACTTTGGTCAACCAAACCGTTGACTGGAGATGCTATTCAGTGTAAAACTGTTATCATCGTCGTCGATATTAGTACCCCGGGCGTTCGCACTGTTGCTATACAGTCGTGCTAGTAAGTCTACCCCTAGTGTGTGTGCGTGTGGATAAAAAAGGAACAAATGAGACCTAATGCCAAAAAGCCCTCAACATCCAGATACGTATATGGTGCAAACAACCGGTCGAGTTGTAGGTGAACGGCAACATTGATTTCAGTTGACCTGTTTGCCCACCGTCTCCTTTAACGTTTGCAACCATCATATTGCAGGTTCGAGAGGCGCATCTAGCCAGCTGTGGTTAATGAACCGGTAACTATTTTCATTCCTCTCTGTCAAGCCATCGTTTGCTCACTTCTAACCTTTCTCCGACATAGAGTAATCAATCTGATAGACGATTGGTTGACATCCTTGGTGCATGGCCAAACCACTCGAATCTGTCCTGTTACGGGTTGGGCGAATGGATGTGCTCTACTGTTGCCATCAAATGTCTTCTTTCTGACCTCGTTATGTGTCCATTTGTGTCACTCAGTGCGCACAGTTGAATGCGATCTTCAGTGGTCGACTATCGGAAGATGGTTCACTTTCCGTACCCTGAACACCTGCGTTTCGCATCCATCCTGCAACACTGCACTCCGTCGCCTCTTTCTGTCCTTTCCCTCCATGTCACTAGCAATTACTGATATTAATTTATACCGCGTTAGCCTTGTAGACGCAAACCCTTCAACGTCCCGAGGTCAGTAGCATTCCTACACTCAGACCATTGCCTGCTGCTCAGCTTGAGTCCACTTTCTTTAGTACATGCTTAGCCGACAACGACTTTCCAAAACTCTTCCGTAGTTTCTGTTCTCTAGCTGATTTGCCATTGAGTTAGAGTGGAAGCTGATTATGTGTACTCGTTCAGTACTTCTCTATTCGCCGTCACTATTGTGTTTTCCGTCACCAATGGATCTGGATCGTTGGAGCTACCCTCAGTAGTTCCCCCGAGAAAGTGGGATGACCTCGTCTATAAGCTTCCACTAGTCCGATGGTTGAAATTTTTCTCGTGACAGTTTAAGTGCGATGCGGCTAAGTTACCACCACATAAACTAACCATGCTGCGTCAATTAATTGTTACGGCTGCGGATCACGAAAATCGGTAGCGTTGGAGCAGAAGCAGATCTTTTGAAAGAAAGTGAGCTACTTTTGTCTTCATCCTTCATACGTGCACTTTCTTTAGTACGATATTTCAGCAGGGAGCAGCCTGTTTACCGTGAGTTACATCATCACCACTCCGGGTTAGTCCCATCATATCTGATCACGTGTTTTTGTCTAACATTGTCTCAGTGACAATGCGACTCAATGGTATCGAGCATTGGTACAATCTGACTGTAGGTCGGTGTATATCTTTCCTGTACAAATAAAATTGGGTTAGTCGCTTGTTGACATACCTCTGTGATTATGTTTCCCCCCCTCATTCCGTGACACGTTTACCATTTTACCTGGCCTTTGTCGTGTTACCTATTCAGTGCTTAGCCCTTAACATTTGTTGTAAAGAATCCTAGCATTTAAATGGTAGGAAGCATTCAAGTAATTACACGTGCTTACCGGACTTGACAGTTCTGAGTATAACACGTAAAATCTGGTGGCGAACATGATAGAAAATGCTACCCGTCACTGATTAGATTAAAAGCAAGCGGTCATCCTGGTCACTTCCTTTTGAAATGACTGTCATTGAATCTAGTATGGCACTGAGAACGGAGTTCCTTCTCTTCCGCAGAGCAGTAAGGTCTTCCCATCTCGCAAGTGTTCGTTTGTCTCTGTTTTGGTAGACAATCTGTTTATGAGAATGTACACTACCGGGTATGGTCATGCCTGTTATGGGTGACTGCACAGTGAAAGGGCGATCGTTGTGAAGTTTGTTGGAACGAACTTTCACTGTTTTATACTGCGTGTAGAAGTTGAACTGTTCTTTAAACTTTCAAGTGGTTCAGATAAGGAGATGTTGCTTTTAGAGGAACCATTATGTGTGATCCACAACCATATCTGCTGTAAGCGTTTTTCTCCTTAAAGCATCATTATTGAAGGTTTCATTGTGAAATCTGTTGTGTGTGTTTGGATAGGCCATATTCTTTGGTGCGAGCAGATAGCAATATCAGCTACGACTGGAACAACAAACAGTTCGAATTTAGCAAGGTTATTTCGAATGGTAATTAGTCTCTTTCTGTGTGTCAAGTGTTGCCTTTCCTTCAGGCTCTGAACTTTTCATTTGTATATTTTATCGTTATTTTTTTGTCATATTTGAGTTGTGCAATTTGACACCGAATATGCTTCACTCTTGTCCTTAATTGATATTGGGTTATTCCTACAGTCTTTTGTACAGGTGTACTTTGAACTCGGGCTCGGACACTTTCATTTGCTTTAGCGTATTACACCAGTTATCTTTACCTGGACTAACCACAAAAGATCACCTCCCTGTTGTCTATTTCTAACTCTGCTTTTCTAGTTACGTCTTACTGCATCCGGTGCTAACTCCAGCAGAGGTCACAAAAACAGATCTCGACGAATTCAACGGTCCAGTCTTGCTCCTACTTCGAAACGAGTACGGTTGGCGTTGTTACGGACATCACCGAACCTCAACGAAATTTCCCCAGACCAAGAGGATTACAAGAATGTCCCGTTGCGTATACAAGCTATCACAGATGATGACTCTCAAAAACCTGCTCACAGTTTTTCTCTCACTACCGAATTAAGTGACGACGCTTGTTCACACTTGGAATCCCCAGGTCCTTTATCCACCAGTACCAGTATTGAACCCCAAGAGTTTTTCCATCCTTCTTCTGAAATTCATTCGGTTCCTGGTAGTCCGTGCTGTCGAAATCGGTTGCTGAGTTCTGCTTCAGTTGACGCAATCAGTGAGCGCCAAATCGGTCCTTTGGACGTTGTATGGGCCAAATGTCGGGGTTCACCCTGGTATCCAGGATTGGTGAGTTAACAACCAACTCTGCCACTATGTGTATGTTCGTATAAATTCCTGTCTGACATACTACTTACTACAAATGTAACTAATATTACACAGCTTGTGGCTGCATTCGTAGTGCAATGTATTCCTCACGAAACTGCCATTTCTGACACTCTTCAACCTTAGGCATTGCAATATGGGAGTGAACAAATTGTCAGATTATTGTTAACAGTTACAATCGGATGCCGTCACTGACACTGACGTTTTGTAATACGGTAGACCGAATACCGGCTTCATTAGCTCGGAAATTTCTCTCTGTTGAAAATGACACAATTCTAGAAAGGAACTGAAAAGTGAAGACTCACAGACGGATTACGCAGCTGACACATCTACTGTGAATTCACCTGTCACAACGTGCAGTTATCACATGACTCAGTGTTCATATTTATAGGTCTGTGCTGAAAAGCAGTACCAGGTCGTAACTGTATCATGTACAGGGAATAGCAGAACGTTACGAGCAACTTGTAATACTCTACGTTTCAGCCACCTCGGGCGGCCTTCCTCAGGAGTTTGACATTGGAAATTCGGTTGATCTAGCTTGTGAATCTCAAGGGAATTGAACCTTGTTGTCAAAACCTTGTCCCAGTTTACAGGAACTGATAACTGTGAAACTTGTGTGGCGTCGGTTCAGAGGCAGAGGAACTCGTAGCGGTCCGTCATATCCACTATCTGAATTTCACAGGTGCTTATCTTCAAACCTTCGTTTGTAATTCTGACGCACTTCAACCTGTTTAATGCACACTTGCACATGCTTTCTTTGGGATTCACCATCTGGACCGTCCCACTTCTCCCATCTCCCCCCAAAAACGATTCAGTTTAGTCATGACCGATTGTCAGCTGTCGTAACTTGGATACTGAAAACCTACTCGCACGCCTTCATTACCTAACTCCAAGTATGTGACCAGCGCGGAATGGTTATTACCTGATTGCTGGTTTCTGCTACAAGTAAAATTATTATTAATTCAACAAAATATTTGTATAACTTCATGGTTTATGTGGCCCAAAGAGGGCTTCTGACTAAAGTATTTTGTAACGGGCTATGAACTTACGAAGGTTAGGTAAAGTTGACTTAAACGAAGTTGTGTCTTTTGTCTCATTCCAAGCTTTTATACTTACCAAAGATCTCGCCTAACCAATATACCAAGAAATGCAGTCACGTTGTGACTCAACTAGCATGCAACCCAAAATTGAGAGATACAAAACCTTGCGGAGAGAACTTGTTTTACAGACCAGCTTTACGTGAGCCCAACCATTTAACAACGTGTCTATGCCCTGCAAGCGAGTAAAGTAAACGGCATCTGCAAGTTGGTTACTCCGGTGTCTTTTACTACCTGGTCTCATTATTCCGCAGGTGACTTATGTAGACATCGGCAACACCCATGCATCTGAACCCAGTGGTCACCATCTTTCCTAACGGATCCAGCCAGAGGTTAGATGGGTCATGAAGTTCTGTGACTCGAGAGATGACCACGACATGTAATTCCTGAGTTATCGGTTATTGAACTGTCAGTGATTGCCCCTGCGACTTTTTTTTCTAAACGTCATCTACACAAATTGGCGTTTCCCAACTAGCGGAGACATGAGCGCTGTACGCCCACTAAAGCACGCTTGCTTCTAGTCTGACACAGTAAACACATACAGTATGTAGTTCATAAGTTTTTTACTACCTTGTGTGGTATTACTGTTCGTTCAGCATCTGGGTCCCTTTACGATCACTGGAACTTTTTGACGTCCGTCGAAATATTCCGTCCAGGAGGTAGTCTAATTCACTTCGCAGTACCACTCACTTAGTACTACTGGGGGATCGTAAGACCTTACGCACACGTTGCGTTGCCGGGGTGGAACAGGCCTTTGTTGCCAGAGCTCTCGAAAGCTTTACCATCTCATCCGAGTAACAGTAGCAGGAAGGCAGATGTGTGCGAGGTAATCTGTGAAGTCAGTCGTGAACCTCATCTACAGATATGCCTAGGACACTGAATTGAGAATGTCCAACAACAGTTCAACTGGTACCCTCCACACCGTTGACTACATCTTCAAGCATCCCCTGTGCTCATTAATCTGTTAGCTTTCCGCCCCCCTCCGAAACAGAAGTTTCACTTGAAGTCAAGTTCCTGAAACGTCAAAGCATTCGATCCGGTTGAATTCCCTCCCATGCTTTTTACATATATAGGCCCAGCCGTAATCAAAGAGCTGACTGCTCTGCTTCGGAAAGTTCAGGTCAGATACTAAAGTTGAGCTAACGTTGATCTGATTTTTAAAAAGAGTTCACGCACTTTGTATGCAAATCACCCACAGATTAGAGTGACTTCTACTGTGTCGAAATTGCTTGCGGTCATTGTTCTTCGTAGACTGAGCGCAACGCGCCACCAGCGTAACCGCGAGGAGCAAGCATATGGTGACCTGTGACATTGTGAGGATCATAGCAACGTACTATACCAAAGAAATTTCCAGATGGACCATTCGTGTTCGTTACTCTGAAACTCGAAGGAGTGCAATTCTCAGCTCCAGATGGTTAACCGACCGCATCACTTGTTCTCTCAGTCATATTATCTTCGGACCGTTCTATTCCGGTGTAATTTCATGGGGACAGCTCGTGTGAGCGTCTTGTTTATTCATTATGTTGATTTTTCAGACCGGCGAACTACGACCACATAGCGTTAGCTGCAATGCTTTGTAATACGTTGCGTGTGATGTGATTGCTCGTAAGCTACCCGAGAGTAGACAGAAGTTGCCATAATAGAGTCTAGAACAGTCATGTGATGTATATTGGTACTATAGCTAAGCTGATCTCTAAACTTGATTACTAAGGCCAGTTTGGTTGTTCTCCTTAGAGCCTGAGTTTCTTTCACTTCATTGTACTATTCGTGCTAACTCACGCTGATGGTTAGCTGTGATATCCACATATTTACCAGTATATGTTGTTACAGTGCTGCTTCTTTTTTTCATAGGTCGTGGATCCAACAGCAAAAGAAGGCTACTCTCATAACGGGGTCCCGGTACCTTATCCTCCGGAATCCGTGCTTAATTGGGCCAAGCGAAGTAATTTTGATGGTCAGGAACAGCGTCCGGATCTGTTAGTTTTGTTCTTCGATACAAAACGCACTTGGCAGTGGTTACCACACTACAAGGTACATTTGCTTGGCTACTCGCTCGATGCAGATCGTGAACGTTTGCGCGAGGGACGTCGAAGTAAGATGAAAAATTCGGTGAGTTCAACGCTAGCTTCTTGGCATATGCTATAACTTAAAATGTTCCCGCCTCGTTGACATGTTCAGATGGAAAGGCACACTGCAGATAGTAATGCGCGAAATCTGAAACTCTCATGACGTAACTTCTGTGATACTGAAATTGTTGTTGTGTGGTAATTATTTTGCCAGTCTGCGAAAGCAAGAAACGGTGTTTTCTATGTGTGAAGTTGCCACTAGCATGCGTCTCGCCCCGAGACCATTATTATATGCAAATGAGTGTTCATGTTTATCGTGTCTCTTAGGCATGGGTCACCTGTTTCACTTCCCTGAGTAAGCAATCCCTCTGTCGTTCTCTTTTATCGCTGACCACACTGCTGTGCGCATATCTTACGCGTACAGCAGTAATCATGGAGCCGGTCATGTGTTTTCGACGTGTTTTGACCGTTGCTAAAGTATACCGCTGACCATTTTGTATTCTAAGGCAGACTGACTTCCGCTACCTTTCTTCAAGTACCATCGACATTCAGCATCGTTCCACAAACAGAAGGCAACTTACAAATGAGTGCTCACTTTCTGCCCTATTACGATGTTTAATTTGATTGTTCTAGAGAACCTCAATTCTGTATGTCGAATTAATGATGCAGTCAAGCCTATTGACAACGAAGCTGTTATGTCAAATATATCTCGTTCTAATTGGTCCACCGCTGCCTTTTACCCAATTAGCCGTTTCATTCATGGAAAACTGTGTGTCCACATTGCACTTCCCCGATTCCATTACTATCGTTACTGTTTCTAAACACAAAATACGATGTGAAATATGCAACTAAGCTAGTTCAACGATGAACAGTTAAGCGGATTGGAGTCACTCACATTACAGTTTGATCGAGCTTATAACTTAGAGGCTGTACGTAGACAAAATTTCATGTCGAACCATCGAAGATTATGGGAAATAGTGCGAAAATCTTCATAACTATGTGGTCGGTGCGTGTAGTTATTTCTTATAACTGGATTTCTTTATAAGCAAGTTTAGTTATGCTGCGTGGTAATCAACAAACGCTTACGGTTGAATACGTTATCAACCTTAATAACCTGTTCTTTTTTGGAGCGGTGTTCTTCGGATTAATTTACTGCAGAAGGTTACACTAACTGATTGAATGTTAATTTATAGTTGCATATCACTTATTTTCCCGCAACCTTCATATTCAAATAGACTTTCCATTCATCCTCTATCGAAACGAAGCACTAGATTTGAGCTTTACTCTTGTTAGAGCCCTCCATAGATTGGAGTTAACAGGACAGTTAGTGTCCACTCTCAAGGCGGTTGGATAATCCGAGCATCAGTCACAAGCAAATGTAGCTGAGTGTATGTGTATGAATAGTCGATTGTGCCTAGTGTGAGATCGGTGATGTAGTGGTCTACACAACTGTTGCACGAAAACGTGACCGGAATCTTAATCCCGGCCGTGACAAGGATATGTAGTACTGGCGGGCACTACTGAAATGAACGAAATTCGAGCCTAGTGTTTCTTTTCGAAAGAGGCTGGCCAGAAAATCTAAGTGAATGTGACGGTTGTGATCAGCTGTGTGATGTTCAGCTTGAAACCAACCTAGTCTCTGACTTAAAGGCATACGTCGGGTAACGTTCTCTAGAGCAAGATTTTGTGTATTTTGATTCAAAAAGCAACTTCTGTTTGTTGAAAAATGAAGCATGTCTATTCAGGCAAGAGCGCAACCAACAGCTACACGCAGGATTACAGTTTGTTTATAACTCCCATTTGTAGGTGACTACTGGTCAAAATTAACAAAGAAGCTGCAAACAGTTAGCGTGTATTGTGAGTTTGCAGTTGTACAAAGTGATGTGTTGTGCAATACATTGGGATTTTTCCAGCCAACCGATGTTTACTACATCTCATTACGTTAGTATGTAGTGTGCATGGAGGATAAATAAACAACTAGATGTTCATGTTTGGAGGTGTGTCCCATAGTGTTTGGAAACGAGTAGGATATTTTTTTTGGTAGCCGGATGAACATCTATACTTCTTAAGGTGCAGTTGGAAACATTCCTCAGCTTGCTGAGATCTGGTGCGTTACATTGTTGCTGATGCCGCTCCCATCTTGACGGCTGTTTTCTCCCCTTTTATATATATATCTCATCAGCAAGGATTGCAAAGGTACGAGTTACCTTTGCCAAATTGCGTCATCTGTGGCGTCGAAAAGACGTCCGGTTTTCGCTGAAAGGAAGGGTATATACTGCTTGTGTGCGTTCCATTTTGCTTTATGGTTCGGAAACGTGGCCTGTTCGCAAAGAAGATATCAACAGGCTTGCTGTGTTTGACCATCGTTGTCTCCGCGAATTGGCCCATATTAACTGGACTGATCGCGTGAGCAATGTAGCCGTTCGCCGGCGCGTATTCCGGAACGCTCGGGATGCGCGATCAATTGGTCAACTAATTACGCTACACAGCTTGCGATGGTTGGGTCACGTACTCCGTATGTCATCTAATCGTTTACCGTACCGGGCATTATATGCTGAGGCCACCAACAGTTGGGTAAAACCGCGTGGTGGTCAGGCAACAACGTGGTCACAAAATATGAAGACCTTGACTGCTCCATTGAGCAACGTGGGTAGGTGTTGCTTTCCTGGATGGGGTCCTCGTGATCACTAAAACCGCTGGTTAGAGACGCTATCCGAGATGGCGATGTGTCTCAGTCAATGGCGGACCTGTATCCATACCATTTCTAGTTCTTCCTGTTAGTCTTCTCTCAATAATTTTCAACCTTCTTAGTAACCTTTTCTTCTAAGATATTCCACGTCACTGTTGAGGCGAGCGGCGGCCCGAGCCACAGTACCTTTTGGTCAGACTCATGGCTTTTATGATGATGATGATGTATGCTTTGCCGATTCAATCACATCAACAAAACGTATGCTTGTTTTTGTTAGTGCAATCACTGTCCATTGTGCGATCCGTTTTTATTTTACCGTGTTTATTGCTATCCTTATTTCTACTTGTCTAAATTCATTTACACATCAGAGTCGGCTCTATGCCGTCAATACGGCGTTACTAGTCAGTGGGCATCGAGGCTGTTTCAACAATGATCATGGGTGGTCGATCAATATTGTAGCTTTGCCATCTGCGGGTGTTGGATGACACTGTTTGTGGCAAATTTTCTGAGGTTTCTGCATTGTTCTGTTTAAGTTAGACCTGTCTCTGTTAGGTACACAGGCTCTTGTTTGTGTCAGCAGTATAGCTTATTTGAACTTAAGGATGGCGTATGATACTGTATTGTAGTTAGACAACTACTTTTTGATCTTCTTCCGGATACTGGATGAATGCGTTCTGTTCTAAAGCCGTTTACGGTGGATGCTTCCTCGGACACCATCAGCCTCTTTATATTTGTCTTTCATATTCCTGTTTGTTTTGGCTTTTATAAGACCTCAGTCTCTCGTTTTGTTTCTGTTCAAGGTATTGAAGGCCTATCGGCGTGCCGTGGAGCATTTGTGCAAAGTCCACGGTCGACCGTATCCCTACTCAGATTGCAGCAAGTCGAATGATTTGGCCGTGTTCACTCTTTGACTTCTGTTCATATTCTAACTCCTCCTCCTTTATATGTACAGTGATTTCTACGTTTTACTCTCCTTACTGACCTCAGCATTCGTCTAACTTCACACTTGTTGGTACGTCTTTTAGCCTTTTTCGGGCTGTATGCACAACTGGAGCTAAAGAATACCCTTCATCTCCAAGAGGCTCACTATGACACCAAACATGAAACTGTAATATATTCTCCTCAAATGCTTCATCGAACCTAAAATTTCACGTATGTGAATATGAGTGCATTTTTTTCTCGGACTATGTACAAAGGAAATGATAAATGCAGTGGGGGTGCATTGTCACCTTGAGCATCATGTTCTTCATTCTCTTGACACTAAAACGCTCCAATCCAGGCTTATTTATCTTCTGGTCGCTTCTTATTGCTCACCAGATTTCTCTGTTGCACATCGCACGCTTGCCGATCTAAACACATCCAGTAAAATTCATGGAACCGAATATTGGGGTCACTGAAATCCGCACTGGGCTCGCCGAAAATGCTTACACCGAGCAACAGGCGCATTGCGCACGATTTCATTTGGGGCTGTAGACGCTCGCGTTACATTTTAAATAAACGACATGCCTTGCACCAAGTAAAGCTTAAGAGACAAGCTAGTAGTGAAATATTGTACACTCTGTTCCAACTGACCGCTGTTTTATCAAAGGTGTACGGCATAAATTAGAATCACGCAATGTGCACCAAATGGTCTGTGAAGTATCTTGTTTAGGTGTAGAAAGGTCCGGCAGATCTGCAAAAGTAGTGCTACCTTCGTAGACAGACTATCAATGACGTAGTTTGCCCTGAACACGTGACGCGCAATGAAGGAAGTCGGTGTCTGACCCTTGACCTCATCCACACAAGCTCCAGCTGGCTAGCAAATGCGGTTGCGCACCCACTTACTTGAATGCCGTTCCCAACCTGTGCATGTCACTCAACCATTTAGGTGAAATTGCACCCACACGATTATTGGCACACGAAATGCGATTCTATGTATTTTTTTTCATTTTGATTTATACAGTGTGTACTTGATAGGATTACCCGAAAGCAAGATGAATGAGGGGTCCTAACGCGTGCGGCTATACGTAGGAGGAAATAGGTTGAACATGTTTAATAGCAAACCCCAGGACTCTCTTTGTGGTTCTTCGTAGGATGTATTCCAAATGCATGGTGTTTCACGAAGATGGGTGCATCAAGCTGGGTGTTACCTTTTAGACAATCTTTTACGCAGACTTCCCCAATATGTTCCCAGGAGCCATGTAATGATGCTTAACTTTGAATTGGTCCGTTTTGCTACTGAGATAGAGTGCTTCGAAGTGTCAAAGCTTCCGGATATACTAGTTATGACATCTTTTTCCCTGATAGTTTCCAGAGCTAGCTGTCCACATCCGTCATGTGCGGTGTTACCCGTGTCCTAGTTTGCGAAAGTTTGAACTTTTGGATGGGGACCAGTTCAAAATGGACCAGTTTTTTAAAATGTTGTATAGTCCTCGCGTAGTAGGTGCTCGTCCCGTATGGTTTGAATGTTCTCAGGTTTTAAAACCATTCTTGCTAGGCGACGCCAATAATATGCTGCGTTTGCGAGGTTATTGGACATTTTCGACGCCACGGGTCCGGGTTTGAATCCTTGTGGAAATTAGGTTGTTTAATTTGAAATCATTCAAATCCGTGAACTTCGGTTCACATTTAAAGTGTGATTATTTTGGTTCAATGAAGACAGTAACTTCACTCTAACTAAGAAGTCCTGATCACAAGGTTGTCGATTGGATTGAATAGTGCGATTTTTATATTCCTTCGAAATGTTTGGGTAACCAGCACTGTCCACAAGATTGTGGTTGTCGGTTTGAATACATTCATTCGACCATGATGTTACAAGCATTATGGTTCTCACTCAAGAACGACGGCCGGATCGTTAATTCTGGTTTGGTTGAGAATGTAAACCACTGATTAGCTCTAATAAGAGGAATACTCGGGTTTGGTGCTCCTTTCCGAAGCGGGCTAGCCGAAAAGATTATCTGATTACAAAAGCTGTGACCAAGTGTGCGTGATCTTTAATTTAAAGTAACTTACATTTTTGAACTTCGTTTAATAAATTGGCTTGACCACCTCACATTTCCATGGGTGCTATGAATGGTGGTCATTCACAAAAATAATTTGAGAACTGGGTTGCTGGTACTGTTACTTTCTGTTGATTCGTGTAAAGGCGGTTGGTCATACTTTCACTACATTCGTTTCTTTAGGAAAGAGATAATGAATTTTAACCACTTATGTAGCGACTCAAGGGGATGTACTTTTTTGGGGGGATTCTGACGATAATCTATATTTTTTTATATGCTTGTTTTGTCCGCGTGTTACATGACACATCGGTCTAAAGATGGTGCCATTCCGTCCATGTGTACAGTACTTTGCACATAGGGAACTTAATGCTTTTCTACGCAACGCCTTGTTCATCCGTTTGTCTTCTTGAAGTTTGTTTTTGATCGTAGGGGATTCGTTTGTTTAAAACCAGAGGGACTACCTGCTGGGTTGAGAATTGCCACCAATTTCAGACCGCGAGCAGTTCTTTTCGATTTTCGCTATGTAACAGGCAAGCCAGACGTTCTGGCTTCGTGTACCCGTTACACTTGTAAACCAACTTTGAGCAACGTGGAGACACCGGGGAACAGCGTTCTTCTGAAGTGAGGGTTCTAACGACAGTCCTGTGAAAGGAGACAATAGAAACAAACGTGAGCCAAAGGCCCAGTAAGACATGCACACGACTTACACAATCGAAAACAAAAGTGGCGTCAACAACACGGCGGCACGATGCGTTACAGCTATATTGTTCGTTAACGGCGCCGCTTAGATACTTAGACAAACTATTTGTCCATAAGCTTTAGAGCTATTTTGACCAGCATAATGCAGGTAGGCCAGTAAAATCTCCAGATCTACACAGTTTATCTTCGGAAGGGTATTATGAAAGCAACCCAACAATCATGATTAGAAAACCGGGTAACAGACATACCCGTCTAGCGTGGTTCATGTTGCACCAGCGGATACTCGATCAGTTTTCTGTTGGAACGGTAATTTGCAACGCCAAATTTAAGGGTGCGTCAATGCCTACAGTTTTTAGCAAGCTCAAACTCGGGGGTCTAGTTAACAGTAATGAGACAATCGATGAAGGCAGGGCGTCCGCGGACCGTTTGCGGAGTACACCTAGGTGGAATACTAGTCGGATGAAATACGTCGTGACTTTCTCTCACCCTATCCATCAGCGACCGAATACCACGCTGATCAACATGGTACCCAAAGAACTGTTTTGCGGGTTTGCCAAGAACACGCTTCTCCTTATTAAAATATACACCGAAAGTTGCCATTCTGTGGGAAAGTCGTCACGAATGTATCTGGTGATCTTCCTCCGAGGTACATGCAGCTGTAACACACAAGCTGGCCGTTTCCACTCTGATTGCGGACCAATATTTGGGAAAAGTCGAGACACCGGGGGACAGCGTTCTTCCGAAGTAAGGAATTGCAACACCAGTCCTATAAAAAGAAACTACGAGAACCAGCGTAAACCAAAAGTTCAGTAAGCCATGTATACGGCTTACTCAGACGAAAACCAAAACTACGTTAACAACACAGCAGCAGGCCCCGTTACGCAATTCAAATTCAACACGTGCGTGCTTGCTGGTCTTGACCGCACGTTACACGGCTAGCAGGTTGTCCACGTAGGGATGGGCGAAGTCCAAGAGACACATGGCTTCGTCGATGAAACCCTGAAACGTTTGAGTGGTGTTTCGTAAACCAAACGGCATACGTGGAAATTCAAGGAAACTGAATGACGTAACAATGGCCGTCATTACGATATCTTCGTCGATAACTGGGATATGGTGGTAGTTGTGCAACAACCCGATTTCAGTGAGCACAAGAGTATCGTTAATGCTATCGGCGAGCTCCTGTATATAGGAAATCGGGTACTTGCCTGGTACCGTGGCATTACTAAGGGAACGATGATATACACATAGGCGCCAGTCAATCGATCTTATAGGCATCCTATAGAGCTGTGATGCGGTTTGTTGGTCGAACTCGGTGTTAATGTACAGCTTTGAGGAACAATGCCTAGTCAACCGTAACTAAATGGCGCCACAGGGGATCTGTAACAATAAGCATGGATGTGAATTGGCAGAACACAGTGAGAAGTTTATTTGCTAGGAGACAGAGAGAGTTACTTTTCTAGAGGTTAAATCACGACATTGATTGAAACCTTATCTGTTAAAAGCCGGGTGGCGGTCGGCTGTTTCGTTCGTTCGACCAGACGGTGTCATCTGGAGTCTATGATAAGGTGAAAGGAAATGGAGGACGATTCCCGCCGCACATTTGTTGTAATCCATCGATCTACCCCGTATGCCTCAGGTCGAATCACGCTGACCTCAGTCATTGATAATGCGCAATATAGGCTTGTTATTTTTTGGGAAGAAAAACAACTAACCGGAAGAACTGTATTGGCAGGATGTGGCTGTCAAGTTTGTTGACTGGACTGAAGTTGCGGGGATGCCGGTATCCCCCAGCATGTTCGCCAAATTGCTGGTAAAACGAGCGCTGGTCATGCTTAGCGTTCGGTCATAGTAAAATAAGTACCGAAGCCAACTGTTGTGTCGTCGAGTAGGAATCTCCCCCAGCACGAACACTGCGTTAGGAAATACCAAAGCGACCTAATTATACCGTCGATTTGAACAGTTAAAACAGCGACCATGAGCAGACAACTGGAGGTAAGTCGGGAAACAGTCGTGTGGTATGTCTCCTGAACGTCGTCAGCCACATCCGTCTCTGCCGTGAGGGTACGTTTGATTCGATGGACTGATTTACACTTTTAGAGTCGTCTAAACGCAGGGGTGTACCGACCAAATATGTGAACATACTGTCGACTCTTTACTCCTATACGTCGGCTCAGGTTAGGGTTTACGATGAACCATCTGACAGTTTCAGCACCTGAAGCAGCGTACTACTAGGCTGTCCACCTTCACCATGTTTGTCCAGTTTTATCATTGACGGAATGATGGAAGCTATGGTGTTCACCAGGTGTCGAGTGGACCTCTCATCTGGTGGAAGACTGACTGATCTTCATTATGCTGACGACAAGTTGTTGCTGCTTGACAAATTTTGCGCAACTCAGGCAATACTAGACACTCTTTTGCACTCTGTAAAGTACTTCGGGATGCGCTTCGCAACATTAAAGCGTAAAGTGCTTCTGCAAGGTTGCCGCGATTGCATAGATTCAATGCTGGATAATAAACTTATGGAGGTTGCTGGCCCCCACCCCATGTACTTGGGATGCTACACCAGTAGCACCGGAGGTATGTATAATGAAATGGATGGATGTATCTCTAAGGCTACTGTGGTATTCGCTAATCTGGACACCTTGGTCGACGGAGAAGTCTAGCTGAGGCTTAAAATTCGCGTATACAAGGCGACAGTGAGGGGTGTGTTATTTTACGGCAGCGAAACACGGCTGCGCAGAGTAAAAGACACGAATAGTTTTCAGATATTTGACAACCAATGTCTGAGCTCGCCCGCATTGGGTGGCACTAACAAGCAAGCAACGAAGAGTTTAGGAAGTGCTTACTTGATCTTAATTGACAGGCAAGTTACTTTGTTCGATCCTTACGTTTCCACGCACTTAGAAAGCTAGGTCGTGCATTAACGGTACCGAGCACTATTTGCCGATGCTGCGACCGACTACCGTAAGGTGCAAGGCGTACAGGTGATAGCATATCGTACAGAAACCGAGTTGTTCATCAGGGGGTTGTCCACGGTTGGTTGGGTTTGTTTCCTGGTCTGAGAACCTTGCAATTCAGAGTCGGTTATTTGAGACATTCGATAAGGCGACGGCTAATCGGGCCCGATGGCGTAAAGGTTGTCGTCTTTTAGATGAGTTATATATAAAGTAATGCACTTGATGACGCGCGGACGTGAAAACCGTAAGAAAGCTGTCTTGATGATGCACCTTGTTGTTTGTTTGCAAGTCGTAGTCACCCTGATTTCGATCGACTAAACGTATGCGTAACCGCTTTTGATACCTTGTTTCATTACCCCACCCCTCTTATCTCTCCCCTCCTGTACACGCTTTCCTGTTAACATCATGGTTATGCGACAGCCAAGCAACAATGTGAACCACTGATACATTACTGTTTATAACGATAGTGATTCTACTAGGGAAGTACATATTACTGCACTGAATTGGAATGCGTCAAGGATTTGAACTCGGGTGGATAACACAAATCGGACGTTTAGCACGCCTGTAGTGACCAGCGATCGTGTGGCTTTTCCAAAGATATCGGCTGCAACCGTGTTTTCCTGCTTGTTTATTCTGTACGCATGATTCTATGTACGCCTGCTATAGGAGGCTTGATAAGACCTCAGTGCCACTTTCTTCAGTCGCACAACTAATTACACGCAACGAATGCTTGCTCCCTCCCTAACAACTCAACTACTATTTCATTCTTTAAGGTCGTTTAACCCGAACCTCTTCGAGCGTTGTTTAAAGCAATCGAAGGTTCCATACACTTTTCGCCTGGCGTGTTTTTGAGTGCCGTCGAGTGAGTTGTGGCCCATCTCGCGCTTTTTCATCTTGGCTGCTGCCATTGGTCCCAGACTAGACTAGAGCTAACTACTTACCAGATTTCCAAACATTGCTGGAACCGTACGGTTTGTTTCCAAACCCCGCTGTGTTATCTGGTTCGATGCTTGTTGGGACCACGTTTCGTTTGCCCTTCAGGGGGGGGAGTAGCGACTATAATAAGTGATATTTTTGATAATCGCATTCACTTGAACAATTTTATGATCTTGGCTTTTTGCCTACTTTTGTTTTAGTCAAGCTATTCCATTTGTAACATCCGTCCCGGGGCTACAATCACAATTCGCTCCTTGCCCCGCTGGTTTGACGTGCTTTCTCTGTACTCTATTTTCCAGGGTCGATACTAATACACAAGGGTCAACGCGCTGAGTTCTTGCTTTTCATTGTCGATCGGTTTTCGATAGTGACCACAGACTGGGTATTAATCTGTTGGACCAGTTCCAACAGGCGTACTAAATTTGTAATGGACAAGTGGGTATGCGCTAGACCACTGTCCACTAACAATTTAATACGCCCCTCCTGAAGATCAGTCGAAACGCAATCCCAACAGTCATCGGACTGGAAAAGACAGTGAGGTTTGGAAACAAACCGTACGGTTCCAGCAATGTTTGGAAATCTGGTAATTAGTTAGCTCTAGTCTAGTCTGGGACCAATGGCAGCAGCCAAGATGAAAAAGCGCGAGATGGGCCACAACTCACTCGACGGCACTCAAAAACACGCCAGGCGAAAAGTGTGTGGAACCTTCGATTGCTTTAAACAACGCTCGAAGAGGTTCGGGTTAAACGACCTTAAAGAATGAAATAGTAGTTGAGTTGTTAGGGAGGGAGCAAGCATTCGTTGCGTGTAATTAGTTGTGCGACTGAAGAAAGTGGCACTGAGGTCTTATCAGGCCTCCTATAGCAGGCGTACATAGAATCATGCGTACAGAATAAACAAGCAGGAAAACACGGTTGCAGCCGATATCTTTGGAAAAGCCACACGATCGCTGGTCACTACACGCTGACGAAACTGAAGAAAAGCGTAACGGTAAGTCAAAGAATGGAAGATATAAAAATGACTGCTCGTTGTTCGGCCTCATTAGCTGTCGGTATACAAGTGGGCTCGATTTTCATTCACTAGCAATTTGGTGACATTTCTGAAGAACGATCAAACGACGGCCTCGACAGGCTTCGAGCTTGAAGAAAACAATAGCGCCCGGAAACATACCGTACAATTTTATCAACGTTGGGAAGTATGATAGATATTCCGAATTAACCTAATCTGGAAACAAAAGCAGCAACCAGCAACAGAAAAGGAGGGGTGCGAGGTACGCTCTCACTCACTACGTACAATGCAGAAATTCGTCAAGCCAAACAGTGAGTACAGTCTCAAAACACTTCAGATAGGGTTGGGAAAAATGCGTGTGGAATGACCATGAGCGTTAGAAGATTAATTGAACCGCTGGAAAAGTACAAGCACCTTCTGCGTTCAGTTAGTTGTGCAATAGTATAGTTTAGCACGAACTTCAGTTCAAGTCCCCCGTAGCAAGTATACACGAATACATATATTCAGAACAAACAAGCCAGTGTGCACGGTTAAAGCCGGTATATTTCGGGAAGCCACACGACCTTCGGTCACCACGAAAATTAGCCGACCGCCACAATCAACTTCTCCGAGGAAGGCATCAAACGAGAAGTGCTGGTTGGTTGACACGAAATTAAGCGAACACGTATTGAAATTACATCAGCAATTAACTGATGAACAGGAGTTGGCCTGAAGGTCGTTCCGAAGGAGAAACGGTGATTTTGGCGCGAATCCTCGTTTTTAAATATTTTTGACAATTTTAAAATCGGACTTTTAGCCGAATTGCCTAAAGTACATCAATTGTGAATAAACAGCATTAACAAAATTTTTTAAACATATCGAATAAGTGTTAAAAGTACAGGATTGGTGATGAAAAACTCTCCACCATTTTTGAGAAAATCAGTTATTGGCGTTAGCTCACTTTCTCAAATCTTATAAATGCGCTCATTACAATTTTCCAGACAATATGCATCATCCTATGGTCTGCGAACGCTTAATTTTGCTGCGTCTCTAAGATATCCTCAAAATATACGAAAATACAATGTTGGTATTGCGTTTCATTAAGAAGACTAACACGTTTGATGGTGAAACATGTACGACAGCCACAGTGACCACTGTTCATAGTTATACTTTGTAACACACTTTTGTACATTTTTGTACATATCGTTTTGTTAACTTCATTTACACACCTGTTTGAAACCATCGTCATCAATTTTGAATTGAATCGTCAACACGAATAAACGGGAATTACCGCGTATCGTCCATGTCTTCTTCATTTTTGCGGATTTTTGGGCTGGTAAAGTAATTGCACAGTGAAATATTCAGCTCCGCATATTGGTTGACTCGTCGATGCTCACCGCTCATCATTTCAGGCCTCATGTAGAATTATCCGCCGGTCCTGTTCCGGACCTCATCTCTGGCGCTGTCTTTCTATATTGTGGTGGTCCATTCAATCCAGCGGAGATGGACTTATCAGTGGGTCGTCCCTAATTTTCTGATGTGACTTCCGTTTTATTTGTACGCTTAACTTTTGAGCCTATCCGTTACCGTTACAACCCTCCTTCGGTAATACCATACTTTGGTCATTTTAATCATTTGATCGATTAGGTCACTGCAAAACTTTACAGTTCCCTTGTCCATACGATATTTATCCTATTTCTCCTTGTTTGCAAGATTTAATATAGATACCGGTCGACGAAACGTTACCTTTAGAAATGGTCGAAAATGACGCTATGATATGGTTGCTTCCGTCTTTGATGTATTTGGAATGGCGTAAGAAAAGGGCATTGTGTCCCACTGTATCACTGAGAATCTTCAGAAGTAACTTTTATCCACTCTACTACATTGTTTCCAACTAGAATGAAGTTGCGCGGCGGTCATAGGAAACAGTATACGCAAACAGATTGACTCGAAGTACCTGCCAATTACTGGGAGGTACACCTCTCAACCCGACACAACCCGATGTTTAGAACGCCAGGTGTCTATGGCGGTGCAGAAAACAATTTCATCCAACATGACAATAAACGAAAACAAAGATGCGTGTACCCCAAACGCTTCAGGTACAAGTTTTTAATCACTTCCCACACGTGTTCGTTCTCCATGTTGTCCAATGGAATATTCATTCATTTGCAACGGGATGATAGGCAAGCAGGCTGTATATGGTTTCCGCGCGTTCAGCCGGTATACGCTTGAAACTAAAGATCTCTTCGACCTTGATCCTACTTCCATCATCCAAAGACTCAGTTTCCAAACTCAGCTGTTGACATTTGGTGTTGTTCGTCTTGTTTAGCATACGAATACTGAGCGTTTGCTCAGATGCTGGCATCCCTAGCAGCTCAGCTAGGGAGTCATCTGTGAGCGGGGTATGGGAGCCGTTATATAGAAGGACATACGTTTCAGTCTTCCCCATTGCCCCAGTTAACGTGACGGGCACGAAGCCAAGGCGAACCCCTTCATCATGCAAAGAGGTGGCTCCACAGCTTGACGCCTTGACGTCAAGTTCAGACCCCGATGGTGCCGGATATGCGTGCATCAGATTATGAGCTCGCCCTCAACATAGAGGCTGTGAATACTATACACGGACTCTGCAACACTTTGCTCAGTTGTCTAGCAATAGACAAACAAAGCATCATTTACGCCTCCTTAGAGCCGCACATCGTCCCTCTAGTGACCTGCTTTCAAGTCGCCGGCATGTCAGCGACATTGGGTATTTGTTGAGAACTCTCGCGGAAGCCGGCGATTTTGCTTTCGCATATGTAGCCTTGGACTGATTGGACGTTGGGTTGAACGTACAGGTTACTAGAAACTGAACTTCACTTCTCTATTAACTCAGGCAATTTGCTGAAAGAGGGCTCCCGACCAGTGTTTATGACAGTCGGCTACCCGTGCCCATTTCTCTTGCGCGGGACGAAGAAGTTTATCCACAATGAGCAGAAGGGTAGTTGGGCATTTCAACTCGGATAGATGGTTCAGTAGGGATAAAATCAATTAACATCCCTTCATCTGAGTGGCTAAACGTTGAAGGCCTTCAGTGTCTCCCATTGCCAGCCTCAGGTCGTTGAACACGCCCTTGGTGACCGCCTGAATAATTCCATGGGGCCTTCCAAATCGTTATCTCAGTATTCCGGTTGCCTCAGTAAATGCTGCTTTGCTAGACATCAACACGCAACGTTCGATGACTGTCTGAGCTCGACCCTAACCATAATAACTCAGGTAAGACGACTTCTGGCCTTCGTTATTTAATCTGTAAACCACATCAAAATCAAAATTTCGCATGAAGTTACGGAATCTCAAAGACCAACCTTCAACTGATTCTAGCTCGATTTTTGGCGGGCCCGCATTGGCAACTATGTTGCGCACATATTACTTTATAGAGCTCGTACGGAACCTGTAAGTGATGTCTGTATGACGAGCTAGACAGCAGAGCACTTGCAACCGTCTTCTCAGATGGCTCCTTAGCTATACTAAACACAGACCTTTCTTTAAACTTCTTTTGAACTTCTTGCTGTGCCCTCGTAAACTTTAGCCCCACTTCCTTTAGGCGTATTTCTTCTTCAAGGTAACTGTCGTCCACCTTCAAGTGTCGCTCAGATGAACACCGGGTTATAGCTGGGGTGAGATCAAGGAATTTGGATACACACTCCATCTTCTCCGATGGGGATACCACCTCCTTTTTAGCAATCCCTGAGCACGGTCCCTGCCTAGCTCTAGGAGCCTCAAGCTTACCACAACCACATGGAACAGCAGACAGTTCATCCTTCTCAGCCACATCCCTGTAAAGATTAAGGAACTCCTTAGAAAAAACACAGACAAATAATGAACTGGGGCAGAACTAGTGAAAATGTTTAACGGTGCACTTATATCGTAATCAATGTGGATCACCTGGGGATCAGTGAGAAATTGTTGGAGACGGGGAACAGGACTATCCTCCGCAGCCAAGGACATAACGGGCACCCCCAACGATACAGTTGTCCTCCGGTTAGCTTCGATAAATTGGTAACCAGGAGAACGCCTCTGTGCACCGTGTGTGTCAAATTCAACCGGCTAGGTCGTTGTAAGTGCGAACCGGTAACCTTTGACCAATTGACAGGTATATTTGATCTCCACGAAAACGGATTTGTCCAGCACTGCTAATCTCAGACGTTTTGCGGTTGTTCGAGCAGTTTCGTTATGAGCAGTATACTATTTACAAATAGTATATTACCCGCAGGCGACATTCAGGAACAAAAGGGCAAGTTCCGAACACCAGGAAGACGACGGATCAGAAGAGACTATCGGAATAGTCTATACGCGCTATGGCAGAAGTTCCACCAAGGCGAATGACAACGTACTGTCACCCGATGTATGTGGATGCATGTCTGACGTGCAAGTGAGCGTACGCGTTTGAGGTTTGATTTTTGAAATGACATATACGGGAGTTTGCACAATAAACGAATTCTCAAGCCAAGCATCTTTTGCGACATTTATCGATAAACTGGATTCGGAATAGTCACCTCTGTAAACAACCAGCGTCTATAAGTTCTGAGCCCGCTGACCAACCGATTCGGATCTCAAAAAGACTGCCATGAGGCGATTTTCTCGTTAATAAGTCGCTAAGATACAAGAGAATAACTGTAAATTGAATACAGAACGATAGCAACAGACCTCATTATTGGATCCATCAAATATACAAGTTTCGAGACTAACGGTCGCATTGACGGTTACCCCGTATTGGGCTAACCTGGCGAACAAGGAACGTAGATGTTGCAATTGTTTTTCCATGAAGGAACTGGCCAATAGTATGTCGTCTAAGTAAGGGTGAACGAAATCCAGGACTCTGCATACTTCGTGGATGAAACGCTGGAAAGTTTGTGTAGCGTTTGTTAGGCCAAGTGGTATTTGAAAGAATTCGAAGAGGCCAGAATGCGTGATTATTGAATCATTTGTTAACAATTTAAGTTCACGAGTGACGCGTAATCTGTTGATCCAAATATGCCTGTCTCAATATCCAACGGCAAGGAAGATAATCTTTCTTCGAAACGGCTAATGAGAAGGCGCTCGTAGAAACTGGATTTAATACGGTACTAATTGAATCGATATACATGAAAACTAAATCTCTCACCTCGAATGTGAAATATCCTCAGAAATTGAATAAGGAATGTGCCTGTGCAACAAATCTGACAACTAGGCCCCTCCCAGTAATGGAGGACGATAAAACGGAATTGAGTTCACTCAAACAAATGGTAATTGGTTGAGTTGGAGCAAAATGACTGTTCACGCAGCGAGAAATGATAAAAATTATAAGCTATTCAAGAAAGAATATGGAAGAAGAATGTCCTATTTTGACAATTAAAAATGCACAAGGCTCTGACTGAATGAGAGTAAGGGAAACGGTTACGGTAGCCGGTGTAAGAAGGAAAATGGTCAATACTGTTTGTTCTCAAGGAAAATCAGGGAAAGATAGGGCCACCCTTCAATACTGATCAAGCAAAGCACAGCGATCTCAAAATAATGCAACAGACCTTAACAAAATCAACAGTGATGACGGCCGTTTTGGGGATATCCGACTCCTCTACTGGAATTTGGTGGTAGGCGCGGACCAGATCGATCTTACCGAACAGAATTTTGCCAGTAAGGCTAGCTGTCAGATCCGGGATGTGCGGGATAGAATACCTATCAGGGATTGTGACCTTGTTGAGACCTCGATAACTGCCACATAGGCGCCAATCACCCGATTTTTTTGAGACCATATGGAGAGGAGAGGTCCACGGAATTTTAGAAGGACGGATTATTCCTAGTTCGAGCATGTGTTCAAACTCCACCCTAGCTATTTTAAGTCTGTTCGGGACCAGACGTCTTGGCTTACACGACACCGGTGAACCTTTGGTCCCAATCTGGTGCGTGCAAGTAGAAGTGACTGGGAGTGGCTCGTTCGTGGATCGAACGAGCTGGGGAAATCCTCAGAATTGAGACGCGTAAGGTTTAGGAGTCTCAAGTTGAAGGATAAGAGGACCGATGACCTCTGTGTATGCTGGGGTGCCGTTGACACAAAGTGTTTACAGGAATCTATTAGCGTTTGTCTTCGGGTATTTGCCATGAGGTCGAAATGCTGGAGGAAATTGATTCCTAAAACAGCTAATGGTACGGCTGCAATTCCGAAAACCCGGCGAGACCGAGATCAAGCCTGAGTGAGTATTGACCGTTGGCGGGAATTGGCATGCTGTTGGCGGCACGAAGCATAGGCAAAGAGGTGGGGGTCGCCTCGCCGGCTTGAGCGTTTCCTTGATTGAAGTAATTACATGGGGTGACGCAACGTTTCGCCCGATTGCCAAACTTGTTACGATACCAGCACAATTCACCCGACGTCTGAGGGCAGTTGCGCATAGATTTACTCCGGCATTGACGGGAGGAGGAACGCGTCCTGAGGCGTGCAAA
Organism: Paragonimus skrjabini miyazakii; assembly: GCA_014338405.1. Classification (NCBI taxonomy): domain Eukaryota; kingdom Metazoa; phylum Platyhelminthes; class Trematoda; order Plagiorchiida; family Troglotrematidae; genus Paragonimus; species Paragonimus skrjabini miyazakii. The sequence goes on along the minus strand of JTDE01000051.1, from coordinate 411,317 downwards.
ATCCCGTCGAGGGCTGCAATCTCTGTCGAAACAGTGCGCCAGTCGTCTGGCGGCAGCAGGCAGTATGATCTCCGCAATACTGAAAAGTCAATACTCTTGGTGGTCTCCGCTGTGCGGCTCGTCACAGCTGTGAATGAGGTAAAGCGACCAGTACAAAAACGGTCGTGTATTTCGGCTGCGAGTTGTGCAGCATCTAACAAGAAAGGCGACTTAGCAGCTATGAGTATAGTCTGTGTTCGCCGGGAGACGCTGCATCCATTATGCCTTGAGGAGTGCCTCATCCATAGATGAGAGACCTAGCAACTGTTGCATTTGAAGCAACAGATCTGACGGTCGTTTATCACCTAACTGCGGATCTGTAAATAGTTGTTGTAGCCATGATCTACCAGACGGTGTGATCCGTTTGATTACAACTTCCTTTAGGGTTTCATACCTATGTTCGGTGGGTTAGTTCATGAGAAGATCACGTACTTGCATTGTGACCTCCTCAGGAAGCCAGGCCAAAAGTTCAGTAAACTTTGCTTGATTTGCGGTGATGTGTTGGTTGCAGAACTCCGCTTCCAAATACATAAACCACAGGGCGGGTTCCACGTCTAAAACCTGAGGAACTGTAGTAGTGATTGTTCCAATTGTCGGCTTCCGTTTGTTGTCCATGGCAAAATAGAATTGGAATGGAATATATATATATATATACCCGATATAAAAATCAGCGAAAAAGCTACGTTTATATATCTGAACAAATAGTGAAATAAATGGCAAATAAATTCCCAGGAATAAAAACGGTTTACCGGGTTTAATAAATGTCGGGTTTACTAATTTTCTGCGATGGAGCGAAAGAAATTGCTGAAACAAATTAAAAGGCCTCACCAAATTGTTGCAAACCGAAATAGGTGCTGGAAAAAATGGGTTAATAATCGGGCTCACCAAATTGTAGTGGACTAGAACGCACCTATCTAGAATCATACCTGTTCTCCACAATAATTAAACCTGAAAACCGATTAGCGGACAACTAAATATATTGCAAGTAGACCGGGAAAGCAAGCTGTAAGCAAAGCACAACAGAAGCGAAGCATGACAAACCAGTGGCCAGCGACCGGAAACTACAAACGTTAATTGTGACCTTGGGCGGTCGAACGAACAAGAAAATGCAGACATGCAATCAAACAATAGCAATAGTGTCAACGGTCAAAATAAATAGCAAGATAGTTTGAACACGTTGCAAACCAAGTTTCTCAACAGCGGGAAGAACTGTAAACAATAGAGCAGATGTCCATTTCAAGTTATCATTAAAACGCAGAGACGTGAGATAGCCTTAACGCAGATCAATTATCTCTCTGACTTGAACTTCGTAACCAACTTGAAGAGGAGACTTAACCATGCTGCAGATACGTTCTCAAAGTACGCGAACGTGATACAGCATCACAGTGGACGTGGGCATGTTGAAAGGATTCCCCGAACTCATCTCGATACAAGCTACCCGCGTGCTGCTGTACCTGCCCCAACACACTTTATTAAACTCCAAAAATACGTGGAAGCTCAGAGTAGTCTATGACTGTGCGTCTGAATATCAGGGACTGTCCGTGGGTGACAGGTTGTATCAGGGCCCTGACTTGACGAAAAACCTAGTAGGTGTACTGCTACGATTCCGCATGGAAAAAGTGGTAGTGTCGACGGATATCGAAAAGATGCTTTTGCAATTGCGCATCTCCGTTCTTGATCGAGGTATGTTCTGTTTTCTGTGGTGGACCGAACATGATCTTGCAAGATAGTCGGTAGAGTTCCAAATGGTATCACAGTACTTCGGTGCTACCTCCTCACCCTTCTGTGCGTGTCATGCATTACGACCTACCTCTGAGGACCACGGATCGATGTGTAAAAATTCTACTGGCGCATCAGTTCGGACGAATTTTTATGCTGATGACTGCCTAGTTTCGATTTCCAACGGGAGATAGCGAAACACATTTTGAGGGAGGTTTTCGACATGCTGGCAAAAGGAGGCTTCCGGCTGAGAAACTGGGTTTTGAATGACCGTGAGGTCAATACCAACCTCAGAGTTCTCACCCTCTTTAATAGATGTTGCAACCAAATCCCTACCGTCACAAAGAACTCTCGGTATCCGATGGGACGCTGAAATGGATGAGCTTCGCTTGAGCCTCCAGCTTCCAGACAGAACGAAGACTCAGAGAAGTGTGTTATCTTGTGTCTGCTCGCTATACGACCCTTTGGGTTTGTCTCGCCTTGGTCGCTCTCAGGCAAACGCTTGTTTCAGATGTTGTGCAACAGTGGTCTTGGATTGGAACGAATCATTGTGTCTAAAAGACTGCGACGGGTGGAAAGTGTGGTTTACAAGCTTAAGGGCTCTTGATGACATACGAGTTCCACACTGCACGCTGTTTTCGCGGACTTTTTAGACACAGCTGTCCGAGCTGCATAATTTTTGTGGTTCTTCAAAAGGGGGTTTGGAGCAATAGCGTATGGAGACTTCACCTCAAATAAAGGTGCCAGGAATAGTGCACTGCTGTTTAGCGAAGCTTGAGTCGCACCATGCAAAGAAGTGACTATCTCACGACTCGAATAATTTGTTGATTTTGCTAAGGTCTGTTGCATCATTTTCAGATTGCTGTGCTTCGTTTGGTTAGTGTTGACGTGTGACCCTGTTTCATTATATTCCCTAAGAATAAACGGTATTGACCATTTTTGTTCTTGCGCCAGCTACTGTAACCGTTTTCCTTACTTTTATTTCGGCTCAGCCATATACATCTCTAAATGTCAAAATAAAACATTCTTCTTCCATATTCTTTCTTGAATGGCTTATAATTCTTACCATTTCTCGATGCGTGAACAATCGTTTTGCTCCGACCCAACCAATGACCATTTGGCTGAGTGAGCCAAATTTCGTTTTATCGTCTCCCATTACTGAGCGGTGCCTAGTTGTCAAATTTGTTGTACAGGCACATTCTTTATTCAATTTCTAAAGATTTTTCACATTCGAGGTGAGATAGTTTGTTATCCGTCTTCTCTGAACTACAGAGAACGTTGCCAGACGCTTGAACTTGATCCTCTTTGGCTACGGCGTCTCAAACTGAACCTTGCACTCATGTATAATCTAATTTGTGGCAATAAACTTACTGTCAAACTCGCGATTCACCTGCAGCATAGCTCAAAATACAACATCAGGAACAAAGAGTTCACCTTGAAGGCTCTTAAACCTCGTAAAAAATTGCGTTCAAATTTTTTCCTAGTGAAATATACCTACACTTGGAACAAACTCCCACATGCAATTAGAGCCAGTAAGAATATACATCAATTTAAACGAAGCTTAGACACGTTCCTGACGTTAAGGAACGTCATGTCTATTTTCAAACTCTGCCTGTCTGAAAACGATATCTTTGAAAACGGACCTAATAACATCTAAACATCTGATCTCATCTAATAACATCTGGGGGTAAACCTATACCACATTATGGCGTTGCATAATGTGGTATAGGTTTACCCCCA
>JTDE01000051.1:367626-407292 GCA_014338405.1 Paragonimus skrjabini miyazakii | reverse complement strand
TGTGTCAGCTGGCCCTACAACTTTGGCTGCAGCTATTGTCGGTATGTAAACTTACAACCAGTTATCACTTCCTCAATGCAGCATCCGTTATGGAAGGTGCGCATCTCGGCGTATCGCACGCGCAGGTTAAAAGAACCATCCAAAAATGGATTTAGAAGGTGGGGTTGAAAGTAGCCAAGGAAGTTAACGACGCGATTGTGAACATACTCGCGCTGTGACTCAAGAGCTGTACTACAGAACATGGTGCTAATGTTCATACTGTAAATATTTAGTTTAAGGTAACATGATGGTAACATAATGGAGTCCAGTCCAGAAGATCGTTCATTTATCCGCAAAAATTAGGACCCTTCTATCATTTTTCTTCTCCACTAAAATTTCTACATAATTTTCCGGAACCGTCTACATCAAATAATGGGGAAATTCTTCAACTGTTCAGTTTCTCCATCCTGAAAAATCTTTTTTCCGGCATGACCTTGAACAAAGGACCAACATTAACCTTGTGAAGCAAGAATTGATGTAACTACTCAACATTTTTTATCGAACATTAAAAACTTTGAAAACTATCGTTTGAGAAACAAATGAGCTAAATGCTTCTTCATGAACTAACATTTTCCTCTACTATTATGTCCGTTTTGTAACTTTATTTCCATAATTGGTGTATTGTACAATTAACAATTTTGAGTATGGTATGCGTTTCACGTTACTATGTGTATACTGATCACGCTTTCTGAGCGTGTTTCTCACAAATGCGTTGAGAAATATACCATTATTATTATTATATTTACTTTTCATGTACATTGATTCAAATAGTACCGTATTCAATCTAGTTTCACGAGCGCCTTCTCAATAACCGTTTCGAGGATAGATAATCTTCTCTGCCGTTGTATATTGAGAAGGGCATTTCTGGATCAACAGATTACGTTGTGGACCTGAATCGTTAGCAAACGATTCAATATTAGTCGCAACAGTCTTCTCCGTGAAGTTACATCATCGTTAACAACTTGGGTGAGATGTCCCGACATTGGTATTTTTGAACTGATTCCATGATCGTCCTCTACTATATATATAACGTATCAACTCGTCTCTGCATGTGTGTGGCTAACCGCTTTCTGCGATCCACCAGTTGTTGACACCCAGACAATGGGAGCACGAGAGATGGGGAAAAATCTGGCTGACTTGGCTTTGCGCGTTTGGCGGGCGACCTAATAAGAGACAAATGGCTGGAAGATTCTGCGTTCTTGAGTCCAACTTGTGAGTCATGGCCTCCAAAACCGAACTCTTTCGTTCAGTCCAACAACGTTGAACCAAAGAAGAAACTGGCTCAAGTTAACCTAGTTGTACGAACAAACGGCCTGCATAATCTTAGTATTCGTGATTGAAGTTGGATTCGGTTGCTCAAAGCCGTGGTAGGTTTTACCGGTTCAAGTTCCACATTATGAAATTCCTTTTCGGGCGCTCGGAATTGATTTTGAAAACCGGCTCCCTGAGTTTAAAGGAGATCAAAGCGGCAGAAGTAAATTTAATTAGATCAGTGCAGTGGGAGTAACTCCCCGAGGAAGTTGCCGTGCGGTCTAGAAAGTCTGACTGTAACAGCCCCTCATTCCTCTCTCAAAGGGGCTCCGTGAAGAAATTGTCCCCCTCCATTATTGAAAGAATTATACGGGTGGGAGCTCGTTTGTCGCTATCGGCTTACAGTTTCGAGACGACGCTCTCCCCATAATTTTGCCTCAGCGCAATCACATCGTTGACCGCATTACAAGCCATCATCACCATTTCGAAAGTCATTGCGGAAGGCTTCGTGTGTTGTGTTCGCTGAGGATGCGGTTCTAGATCATACGAGGTTGCACGGCGTTTAAGCGATTCATTGGATCGTTCTTAACCTGCCGCCGCCGTTGTGTTTCAGTCGGTAAGCAGCTAATGGCCCCTCTACCATCTTTCAGGGTAAACCCAGCGTGGCATCCGTTCATGAATTTTGGGGTGGATTATTTTGGACCCTATTCTGTGAAGCGGGGCAGGACTTCCGAAAAAAGATATGGATGTATATTTATGTGCCTACAATCCCGAGTCGTGCACACCGGAGTAGCCCACTCGTTGAATACCGACGCGTTTATTAAGACCTTGTCACGATTCATCTGACGCATAGGTAGACCTGGGGCTGTTATTTTTTATTACGACACCAGTTTTGTAGCCGCTAACAAAGAGCTTAGAGTCTGGGTTTGCAACTTAGGTAGCGGGTCCGTCAGCGACAAGCTCTTACAAAAGAGAATTCAGTGGCATCGTATGCTAGTCACCGGGGTGGAATATGAGAACGATTGATTCCATCTGTAAGTTATTTTGAGCGCAATTGCTGACAGCAATAAACCGATGACAAAACCTTTTTAACCACGTTGACTGAAGTAGAGTGGCTCTTAAACAATAGACGATCGGTTCCTGTTGACGTAGACGGTCCTGACAACATCGCTCTAACTTCCAGTGACCTTCTTCTCTTGAAGAGCAACACCGGGTTGCCGTCGGAATGCGGCCTGGTACACAGGTACACAGGTGTTGGAGACAAGCGGATCACATGAATACTCCCTTTCGGAAAATGGTGGTCTGGAGAGTAAGTATCGTCGTTACAAATGTGCCAGAGGTGGGTGATGTTGTTCTTGTTGTATCCAATGGATTGATCAGAGACCAGTGGTCCCTGGGCCTAGTTTCGAAATGTGGAGCAGACGCTCACGAACCAGTCGTACTGTAGAGGTTCGCACGATGACAAATCTACTGCGGAAAGACTTGAAGTGTCATCGCATGTTAGGGGGGCATGATTGTTAGACACTACGGTTCGCGGGGTCACCAACGTATGTAGTGTGAATAGTTATATTAAATATGGGTAGCTATGGAGCCAGAGCTGTACGGCACTACCAGCGGTCTGTCAGATACAGACAAATTCTGGCGAGCACTGCAAACTTGTTGCTCCACGAACTGAAAAAATTCGTCACCATCGTTTGCATTCCCTATCTTTCCCACTTACCTGACACTTGTTCCCACTGCCTCACTCATCCCGTTTTGTTCCATTGATCCAATGTTCACTAAGTGTCCGCGGCAAAAGTAGCCATTCTTGCCATTGCATACTGGCGTGACGGCTCACCCATGACCTTGTTGGTTCTGTCGAACAAGCGACTGAGGTCAGATTTTTGTAACTATTGCTGCATTTCTTCAATAGTATCGTAGAAATTGTTCGTTCGAGTCTCGTTTTCAATTCAGGGATTCGTTTTTAGACTACGCGTAACTCAACGATCCGACGTGGATTGCCACACAAGGTGATGAAAATTTCCTCCGAAATGCGGCTTCAGTCATTCGAAAAGATGCCAGAATATCCTCTGAACCAACGGCTGTACTCTCCACTGAAGAAAGCCGAACGCAATATCTACGTATTCCTCCGCAAACTTTAAATAAATCGTTTGTCTCAAATTTTGTAGGTCATGGTTTCAAGCGACTTCGTTAATGAAACGGTATATCAAATTGCGGAGTAATGTTCGATGAATGGATCAGATATACGTGTTGAAGCGTATGGCACTAATTGGGTTTGTTCGTGATGATAGTCGCTTGAGGTTTCCAACGTCGTTCATTTTGAAGGTGACACTGATGGGGTACACAATTAAGTGTTTGATTAGCTCGAATTGACTAGATTTTTTCTATGTAAACATTTTCTCACTTGATAAACATACACAGATTACTGATGAGTGGACGAGTGAATAATTTCAAGCTGAACATCACCCACAATTGATCGCAGTCGTCGCATTCCCATAGACTTTCCAGTCGTCCCCTTTCGGATAGCAGAAGCACTAGACTCGAGTTTCGCTCTCATTAGAGCTCGCCAATAGTGCATATCATCGCCACTGCCGGAACTAGAACCCCGGCCACGCTGTTCATGGGGCAACCATGTTCGCCACTGCGCTATTGCCCTCACTTTAGGCACGACCACATCATCGTATGTGAACGCTCAAACCACTTTCGCTTGTGAGTAATGATCAGGTTGCCCGATCGCCCCGGTTGGAGACACAGTTATTGTCTGTTAACTCCAATCGATAACCCTGCAACTAGGACTTCCTAGAGAGGTCTAAATCTCCGACCTCATTAAGCCTGCAACGCGATAGCTTAGATTGCTCAGGAGCGCTTTTAGAAAGAGGCCGAATGGAAAGTCTATGGGAATGCGACAGTTGCGATCAATTGCGGGCTTCGTACAACTGGAAATTAGTCAGATTTCCGACTACCCATCAGTAACATGAAATATTGCTCAGCAAATTTAATGAGATCGGAGATTTCGACGTGTCTTGGAAGTCCTAATCGCGGGGTTATCGATTGGAGTTAATAGACAGTAACTGTGTCTCCATTTCGAGACGATCGGGCAACCAGATCATTACTCGCAAGCGAAAGTGGTTGAGCTTTCACATATGATAATTCGTTCGTGCCTAATGTGAGATCAATGGCGCAGTGGTGAACGCGGTTGCCCCACAAACAGCGTGGCCGGGGTTCTTGTCCCGATAGTTGCAAGGATATGCACTATTGACGAGCTCTAATGAGAGGGAAACTCGAGTCTAATGCTTCTGCTAGCCGAAAAGGGCCTACTGGAAAGTCTATGGAAATGTGAAAGCTGCGATCAGTTGTGGGTGATGTTCAACTTTACATATACATAGGCCCATCAGGCAACACGATGGTCTAATGAGTGTTCCCCGACATTATCACGGGTGTCTTTCAAAGTCTTAATAAGGGGCTTCAAAAAACTCAGCAGGTTTTTTCAATGAACACATTTTCACCTTTAGTTTAAGTCTGCTGCGAAAGGTTAAACTTTTTATACCAATGAATGGCAGTTCATGTCATTTTTCCGACCAAATTACGCCAAATAATGTCGAATTCCTTCGAAGATGAATTTGCACGTATTTCCGTGCGTGACCTTAAAATATTTGAAACGTCGTCTTTACCTAACCTTGTAAAAGGTCAAATAATGTAACATCACATTTTTGGACTAAATCTGTGGAACAGACGAACTATCTTCTTTCCTTATACATGTAAATCGAACGTTGTAAACTGTCCCTATTTCCCCTCTTATTACGTCTATTTTGTCGACAGATTTCATGTTTGTCTTGTCACATATCCATTTGTTGCTTTGTACCGCATGCAGTTATCTGTCATGGTCGCGCACATCTGAGCGTGTTTCTCACATATGCGTTGAGAAACATATATACTATAAATGCAACTTCGGAATTACCGCTTACCGCATAATTTTTTTTACAGACTACTGCTATGGAAAACAATTACTTCGATATCTTGCGTTTGCAACTGTATAAGTAGCTTAACCCTCTTAATGTAACAACGATTTTAGCATCGGAAGTAAATTCAAGTTTTCCTGCATAAATGGACCAAAAATTTAGGAAAAGGATACAATACGACTTTTGTGTGACTGACATGCATCATGTCCGAGCGATAATTTTACGAGGCAATGTAATTTTACAATTTCGTTAAATTTTTGCTAACCGCTACGCAATTAAACTTTCGCACAGTTTTCGTCTACTCTTTTGGAATATTCAAAGAAAAATCTTCCAGCATATAATTCAATGATTCTGGAAGCTGGAACGCGCCACAAAGTTATAATTATTTTTGTAGTTTAAAAGCCACGATTGTCTCAAGGATAACGCAGAGATTTCCGGTTTACCGATAGGCTTTAGCCTAATCAAGAAGGTCTCCACAAAATACTTTACAAGATCCAACATTGGACCTCATTTGGGCAACAGATTTTTTCTTCCATGGTTATCCCTCACTGGATGAAGCTACTACATAGTGCCGATCGTTTTTCTTCGAGGGACCGTTTCAGAATGTTATTAATTTCTCACTGCTGCTGTGCGACGGTTCTATTGTTCTACGTAATTATTGAGTCGCTTCAAGTGCTTTAAGTGGATATCCGTCTGGTCAACATGAGTCCGTTGGATATCAGAGTAAAAAACTGCTTGAATCTGGGCAGTTAGAGCCTCCGCCATCGAATCCATGCACAGCGAACTGAAATATCTGAAACCGTCAAAATTCTTGCAGTGACTTCAGGACTTCATGCGTTTGAAGGCTGATTAAGTGGTGCGGGTTAAAATTTATCTCTGGCTCCGTAATTTTAACCTGATCGCCGACTGCCCATAAAGACTATAAATTAAAAATTAGAACATTTTAAATTCATTTTGTTGTCCCTAGCATATATCAGTCTTTTTAAATCTCTGAAAAACAATATCCGAGAGTTCGATTTGCAGGTCGTGTTAGATGAGTGTCCACGTGAAGGACTATACCGTGAGGTGTTACACATACAATCAATGGTTTCGCATTTTCTGTTTGGGTCTAACAAGTGAACAATACATCGCAGTAACTAATCGAATTAGACCGCACCTAATTTTTTTGCGGTCACTGTAGGTCCGAACGCCACAATGAGAATGTTATCAATAGCATAATTTCTTCTGAAGTTATATTGACGTCAGTCACATAGTCTGTGGTTTTTGCAATGAATAGTGACTCTGTTTACTTGGGAATCACCGCCGAGGAGATGTGTTTCCATCACATCTGCCTAATTTTCACCGCGACCTCTCAGAACCACATTAGCCGTTACCTCTCCGAATCTGAGTCTTTATGCTGCAGCGAAGTGTCCGGCGTCCGCGGCGGTCAGTAACTCACTGAATCAAAGAATGGCCGCGTGAGACCATCTGTTCCTACAAGAATGACTGTGACTGGACCGATACATTCTAAAAGCACACCCAATGTGTCCCCTAAAATGTTAGCTCTGCTGCCTATGAGGACTAGGTCGTAGCACAGAACCTTTCGAAATTACCTAAAGGTTACTTAAATACCAGGCATATGCATGATCGGGAATTCTAAAATGGCTCCTACGAGAAGATCTGTAGCAAACCGCGGAAGGTCAAGAGACCAGATTCATTACCTGCTGACAAACATTGACTCTTGAGGGTAGTGCTTACGCAGGTCTTTGACGTTAAGGACGTAATATTGACCTCCATAAACTACGCAGCAAAACTGGCACTCAGGTGTACCCAGACATTTCGTTGGTGGGGTGCCAGGTAGGCGAGACAGTAAGAAACGATTCTTTGATAATTGACAGAACTCAAAATGTCATCACCTGGGGCGTTCCGGATTCGGAACCACGTTCACATGAACATGACATGAATCGGTGGAGGTATTAGTGAACGGCGCACGAAGTCTTTTTCCCAAGTACAAATTTTCCAGACGCGGAGTGTAACAAAGCTGCTGAGAGTAGAGACCGGATATTTATTCGGCGAAATATACAGGAGGTATTTACTCTCAATGGCCTTTTCACATTTCGCGTCTGGTAAATTCGTACCTGCAAAAACGACTTAGTGCGCCGTGAACTGAACTGGTGAGCTCGAATTATAATCAGTTTTTTCCCGGTGCGTTTGTTTCGGTTCACCATAAATTGATGAGCCTGCTCTAATAATTTTTCTCCCACAGGTATATATTTTGTATAGCTCTGAGTTACTGTTTTTATACGTTTCAAAAATATTTATTTTTAACTCGATTCGTTATCAATTCCGTTACAATGGGGGCTGAAACTAACGGTTTGGCAGACGTTTCGGTCAATACACTAATCGTAACGTCCGCACCATTTTGAAAGAATAATCCTAAATCCTGGTTTGCTCTGTTAGAAGCCGCATCGCGATTATGGCAAACTAATTCAGACCATACTCGTCTCCACCACGTAGTTGTGGCACTGCCACCTCATGCCACTGACGAAGTAGGCAATATTCTGGAGGTAACGAACTCTACGAAATCTAACGAGTAATTCAAACTAGCCGTGATTAAGCGCGTTGGTTTGTCAGACTATCAACGTATTTTTCAGCTCCAGAGTGCGGCTGAGCTCGTAGACCGTAAACCAACGCAGCTCCTTTACCGCATGCAACGGTTAGTAGGCACGACAACTGTAGATGAGGCTCTACTCAAAGACGTGTAGCACTATCTTCTGCCCAAGGATATACAAAGCATCTCTGGCACAAACCCGTTGACAACCTTATCAACCTTTGTGGATACCGCAGATCGGACTGGGTAGACCTACGGTATCACTGTTTCTCAACTCGTTTCGAGTAGCCAGGGCCCGATTGCCTATTTGCCTGCTCAACTTGCTAGCATAACTAAGCAACTTCAGGTTTTAACAGCGCAGCGTTCGAGGTAACGCTCGACCACACTCACCCGACAATATGATAGCCGATTGGGGTCGCGTGCACTTCATCAGCCGCCACCGAACGTTAGTCTGGATCACTGCTGGTTTCACCATCAACCTGCCAAAACGCCCGACAGTGGCTACCGACGTAGCTCGCACACCCCGTCGTCTGTTCTTTCTGAAATATCAAGAGTCAGGAATCCGCCATTTTATCGACATAGGTGCTGAGGTCAGCGTGATCCCTGTTGAAACCAACGACTTGAACAGATCGGTCACTTCTAACCTTCGCGTGGCTGATGGAGGCAATATGAAAGTGTTCAGTCAACGCTCTCGCACACTCAACTTAGGTCTTCGCAGACCCTTCCGTTGGATCGTCAAGATCGCCGATGTCCAAATACCAATAATTGGCATCGACCTTCCCCAGCACTTCGATTTTTTGGTAGACCCCAGACGACGCCGTCTAGTCGATCAAACGACAAAGCCTATCGTTACCGGGATTTTGACCGACAAGGTATCAATCAGTCCCGACAAGTGTCCCACTGTTTTTCGACAATTCTCATCTATACCTGCCGTCACAGGTTCCACGAGGCACCACATACTCACGGCAGGCAGAGTGGTGTTCGGTAAAGCTCACAGGTTGACACCGAAAAAACTAAACATAGCTCGCGCTGAATTTGAGCACGTGCTGGAACTCGGAATCATCCGTCCGTCCAGTGGCCCATGGACCCCACCAATCAACATGTTCCCTAACGCATCGGGCGATTGGCGCTCTTGTGGCGATCATCGGTAACAACGCCACTGTACCTGACAGCTACCCAGTTCCGCACATACAGGATGGCACGGTTAGCCTTCATGGTACCCGCGCGTCTTCGAAAATCGATCTGATGCGCGCCTACCACCAGATCTTAGTTGCCGACGAGGATGTCGCAAAGAGAGCCGTCATCACATAATTCTGTCCATTCAAATTTCTAAATATGCCGTTTGGTTTGCGGAGCGCTGCACAAACGTTTCAACGTTTTATCGACGACATCGCAAGAGGCCTAGATTTCGTTTATCGTTAAATCGACGACTTATTAGTTGCAGGTGCCTCTTAAGAGGAACACCATATTCGTCCGCGACAGTTCTTCGTCATATTTGCAACGTTTAGGATGACGATGAATGCGGATGAATGCGTTCGGGATAATCTGCAATAGTTTCTAGAACACTACGTCGAACGATACGGTATTCAACCGTTGATTGATAAGATAGGAGGAATCCTAGAAACTTTCCATCCCATAACCCTTGCTGCTATCCCTCGATTTAACGGAATAGTCCGTTATTATGGACGGCTTATTTCGCACTGCGCTCAACTTATGCAGTCTTTAACCGATTAACTCCACAGCCGTGTCAACGGAGACGTAGAGTTATCATCGACAGCCGTCGGATCGTTTGATCGAATTAAGGAGGCGTTGGTTATTACCACCATGTTAAACCATTTCAACACATCCACGGAAATAAGTAAAGCGGTTGACGCGTCAGACACCGCGGCCGGCACCGTGCTTAATCAGTTCGTCGATGTACTTTGAAAACAGCTCGCTTCCTTTTCCGGACGTTTACTTCTGGCAGAAACAAAGTATAGCACGTTCAGTCGTGAGTTGTTAGCAATCCACTCGGTCGTTAGGCACTCCCGATATGTCCTCGAAGGAAACCAATTTGTGATTTTCGCTGACCACACACCGTTGGTTTTTGCCTTCCACAGTAGACCCTACAGACATTCACCCCGCAAAGTTCCACATTTGAAATCCGTATGTCAACTAACGCTGGAACTACGCCACGTTTCTGGCATCGATAATGTTGTGGCTGACGCTTTATCCCGAATGTCGGCACTAGCTGGTTGCGATTAAGTCGACTCAAACGCCATGTTTAACGCACAACGTTCAAAAACTGATTTCCGCGCTTCCTGCCAACAGTCGGCTCTACGTCTGACGGATAAGCCTTTGCCGGCATCCGCAGGCACTAGTTTTTGCGACACTTCCATTGGACATCCATGTTCAGTGGTTCCTTATGTTTTCCGACAACGTGTGTCCGACACACTAGACAACATTGTCCATCTTGACATCCGAGCCATGACCAGGCTCACTTCCGATAGGTATGTCTGGCCCGGTGTGCAAAAAGAAGTCAGAAGCTGGGCGTGCGCTTGTTTAGCCAGTCATCAGACTAAAGTTCATAATCGTGTATTAACCCCATTAGGGCGATGTGCAGCCTCGAACGCTAGTCGTAAACCGTGATTTCCTGAGCTGTCGTGTTTGTGAAACTTATTCCACCGGAAAAACCGCTTTATCAACTTGGTACCCGGTACGGAAACTGAAACCTTCGAAGTCTGTGTCATGGCTACATATACATTTGTTTTAACTGACCGTCAACTGAAATTTGGTATGACCGCTGCTGTTGTGCTCGATTGTGTGCAGCAATGTTAACGCAAGGATGCTGAAGTTATTTTTAATTTACTTTTTTAATTTACTGATTTTTTGTTCGTAGGAAATCCATTATATTGGACTTTCAGGGCGATGTTTGGGGATCGTGAATTTTGAAATTTCTCACAGTCGCATGAGTGCCTTCAGGGGTACGTGAAGGAGGCGGGCTTTATCTACGTCCGTGGGACAAGCCGTGGGTCGAAAACTGTTCTGAAGTACGATAAGGCAAGTTGACATGACCTTCTGAGTACCGTACAGATTCACGATCGCTATACGAAGTATAATAAACGTAGGGGTGAATGCTGGGGTGTACCACGTGTTTGGCTGGTAAACTGTTTTTAGTTTTAACAAGCCAGTTCTCGCGACACGTGTTGCAGATCACAATTTCATGTGATCCGACGAGGTACCTGTCTGGTTGCGGGCTCTTTTGAGTTGGAGTGAAACAACCCATCAGTCGCCTGCTATATGAATCCCATCCTATGAATCGTGAACTCACCGTCAGTGAATCGAACGATTGCAGGAGCCTGTCCTGATAAAATACACCAACTGCTGACATTAAACACTATCTGTTACAGTTCAGTACTCAGTAGCTAGTATAAGCTTGTTGTTTTTGCGTTTCTTGACAGAAACTAGAGTTGTTTCAGTTTGTCTGGTATATGTCTCCCCGAAGCCGCACTTCTCAGGTACCAACCAAAGGTAGAACCAGTCTGTGCATTAAGTGTACGAAATCTGCGAGCTCCAACCGGCAGGAACTAAGTTGTCACGGCTGCCAACGCTGGACTCACATGGTATGCGAGCCCCAAGTCACAGTTGCGCTTTATAAAAGGTTACCTCATGAGTATTAACCATTTGCAAGATATCCGCACCAAATTTTGTACGAATGAGGTCAAACAGTTTAGTCGCCATGTTTAAGGTGTTACTGATAAATGGAGTGAGAATAGCACAACGTTATGAGCCAGTTATATTAATTGTCAGTTTGATTTCGATTACAACGCTCCTGAAGATGATCACCCGATGTGGTTGAAACGCAGAGTATTACAACTTGCTGATAACATTGTGATATTCTTGATCCATTTATCATTAACTTGCGACATTCTTGATTGTGCAGTCTTCTGTTGTAATAAGTGTAGAACAGGATTTAACGCACCCCTTTCCTATGAATGTCCGACTAGTGATGCCACTCACGCCCCCAGCTGTCTCATTACAAACTGTGATGCCCACTCACAAACCGAACACTTGACAAATAACGTCTGTTGCTGGGCAGATAATCTGCTGAATCCTGGCACAGCGACTTCTAGACCTTCACTTTTGCGTGAGAGCTTAATAGCCTCAATTGAAACCGTTGATATCCAGCAGCCGGCTAGAGAGACCGAGGTGGTTACATCTTTCAGTGTGCATCACCCCACTAACGACGTTAAGATTTCAGCTGTTATTCCGAGCGTATGTGTGGAAGAAACGATAAAACATCGGTGGAGTTAACCTTTCTGACGTGAATAATTCATTAGCAAGGGGGCCAGAAGCCCTCAATAAAGCTAATGGAAAAGACAAGGCAAATGATAATAAGAGCCACCTCAAAGACGTTTAGATTCAGTTTTTTACTGGCATAAACTCAAGGGACCCTGGTAACCTCTATAACGAAATCGTTTCTAACCTTGCGGAATTGCTGGCGGCATCATTGATTGAGCGTGATCTTTATGACTGCCAATTATGATCCGAAGTTTGTGCCGCAACAAGACTGGAGGATTGCTGCAGGTCAGCTGGAAGTCAACGGCTCTGGTGGTCTAAGTCGGCTGCTCTGACGCAGTTTCCCCGCCTACTGAAGGTACCTTTTAAAAGCCCTCAATACTTTGAGATGGCGCTTACGAGGGCAAACCTATTTCGAGGTTCTAGTACGGCTCATGTAAGCATAAAACCTATTTTTAAATACCTGGAAAGCATCCGGAGAGGGGAGTCAGAGAATCCCTTTGACAAATCTAACTGATGTATAATCATATGTGGAGTGCCAGAGTCGTCTACTTTGACAACATCGCCAGATGATGCCCTCTCCCAATGGCGGTTCATCAGAGATAAGCTTTTACCAAGGGATATAATCTGTACTAGTAACAAGATTGTCAAGACTAATCCACCTTATCCATCTGGCCGCACCGAAACTGTCGAGAAATAAAGTTCTCACGACTGACATGTCCAATGTGGTTTTCAATGCATGGCACTGTCAACAGTCGAACATGCCTGGAGGTATTAGGGTTCACAGAACGGTTCCCAGAAAACTGAGGCAAGTTAAAAGGTCGTCGCTTTCATCTACAACCCTCGAACCGACAGTTAGTGTCTCAGTAGGTAGTGACATTCCTGAACAAGTTCCCTCAAAAACGTACTCTCGTCGACACTTCGCGAGTTTGCCTCAGTCCATGAGTTACTAAACCTTTAACAGCACTTACAGTAGACGTCCTTCCACAGGCCACGATATCAGACAGTTGGATGGTGACATCTGAGACATTTGTAATAAACCGAAGCGACTGGAGCCGCATGTACACTAACATTTCAAGCTTAGCGAATAAGCTTCCGGAGAGGAGATTCTTCCACTTTGAAAAAAAACGACATTATAGCACTTACAGAGACGTGACTGCGGCCAGACACAGGGAACGTAGAAGTAAACATACATGAAATGAATGTTCTAAGAAGGGATGAGACCGGTTAGTGGGGTGGCGGAGTAACACTGTACCCATCCAATAACATAGATCACGTGGAATTAGACGATCCAATATTTCGTCTGGTACCCGGATCCATTTGGGGACGTATCCGTCTTTGTTCTTATGAGCCCCTCATCCTAGCTCTTGTATACCGCCTTCCGCAAGTAACACTGCGTCTGACAACAACCCAGCCGCTGCTTTACACAGAGCTATCGCATTGCTTCTACAAACCACTATTGAATTAGAGTTATTTGAAATTGTACTAGATCCCACTAGATGACGCCAGGGTTTTGCACCGTTCAGCTAAGACCTAGTTTCAACTAACGAGCCAGGTTTAGTTGAGAACCTCAGCGTTGGAATGCCTGTAGGCTGCTGTGATCACGCTCTAATTTTGTTCCCATTCAATTATGCCTCTTCTAGGGTGGTAGTTGATCCTCCAACACTACGTACCTACTGTGAGGGGATTACGTAAGTATGAAGGACTACTTTCTAACGATCTTTCAGAACTTACCATCTTTACCGTCCGTGGGAGTATTTTGGCACTACACTATGGCCACTATTGACAAGACGACTAACTTATTTGTTTTATTTAGGTTCAAAAAAGTAGTTGGCCGTCCCCTGGTATTCGTAGATATACGAAAAACTTGTTTGTGAGAAGTGTTACGCACTGATGCAATTCCAATTAACCCATATCTCGGAAGCTTACGATCGTTATGAGTCTGTAAGAAGCAGTTGAAACCAAGCTGTTCGTAGTGACGAACCTGAATTGCAATCCTTTGCGGTAGCCCGATTAAGACAGACCTTCAAGTGGTTTTATAAACAATTGTCTACAAAAGCTTCAGTAAACCCGGGTGTTTTCAGTCTGTTTTAGGATTCCGGCCTGACTAACACCAACCGGGAGGAAGCGGAAATCGTTGCGGACATTCTTGAGACGATATTTCTGGAAAATTACACCTCAGCCACCATGTTCTTCGATTGCGGAACTCCCACGTTCACCGTTCTGTCTGTCCTCAACAACATAGACCTTAGTCCCGTCATTGTTCTTGCGAAGCTCATAAAACTGAACCCTAATAAGTCTCAGGGTTTTGACGACCTACTACCAAGACTGCTAAACAATTGCGTAAGTAGTCTGTCTGCAGTCGTAAGTGGCCTGCTTCGGAAGTCCTACAAGGAAAGCGAGCTACCTGCTTACTGGAAGCAATGTGAAGTACGTCCACTCCACGAGGGCGATGCGCGTAACTTGCCTTTCAACTGCACACCCATTTCTTCTCTTAGTATCTGTTCAAAGTTAATGGAAAGCGTTGTTGATGGCGCTGTCTGGCAACATCTCCAAATGCACGGAATGATAACCCCCCAACAGCACGGTATCAAACAGGGCAACTTGTACGTTACCCGCCTAACAATTGCTCATGAGCAGTGGACTAAAGCAGTTGATCCTGGGGACCGAGTGCACAGAAGGTCCTGCTAGACTTCTCAAAAGCCCCCGACAGGGTTGACCACGGCATATTGCTTTCAAAACTGCAATGGGACGGACTTAGATGGAAACTACTACGGTGGTTGGAAGCGTTTCTGAGTGGACGCACCTTCTTTAACCGAGTTAATTGTATTTATTCGACAATTTGAAATGCTTAGTTTGGGGCACCGCAAGAGTTAATTTTAGGACCGTTGCTGTTTACCCTATATGTTAATGAAATATCGTCGCTTTTTTCTTCGCGCTCTTTTGTACGCAGACGACAAGGCGCTTAAGAGGGTCATTCGTGGCTCCTCCGATGAATCCCGTCTACAATCAGATTATGATACACTGAATAACTGATGTAGACTTCACAAAATACCGCTGAATGCGGCGAAGTGTAAGGTCTCGTGGCTTCGTCATAATATTGCGATCTCGTATCACCTGGATAATGTTAGACTTTGTGTATCTGGACAGGAGAAAGACTTAAGGTCGATTGTCACTCAGGATCTAGGTCTCTCCGTTAACTGCAAAATGATGACAAGTAAGGCTACTAATGTCTCTAAATTCATCAACTGTAGCTTAGGCTGCTTAACCCAGGTAGACTTCATTCCCATATATTCTGCTCTAGTTCGCCCTTCACTAGAAGTAAATTTTCAAGCCTGTTCTCCTTATCACCGTAGGGATGTCTTAATGCATGAGCATGTTCAATACAGGGTTACAAAGCAAGAGAGGGACCTTCGACACCTGAGTTAACAGAGCAGTTTTCAAATTTCGAGTCTTTTTAACCTAGAGTTCCGAATGTTGAGAGCAGACACCATATTAACGTACAAAATATTAGCCGACTACAATCACCCTTACTCATCCATCTTAACCAGAACTGAACGTCTAAGTTCAATAAAGAATAGTTTCAGTCTTAAGCATCAACGCTACCGTTTGCTTTGCAGGCGTCATTCATCTGCACTCCGAGTGGTTCCCTTCCGGAACAACCTGCCAGAAGAGGTTGTCTCAGCCCCTACCCTTGACGTACTTAAGATGAGACTGGACAAATATTTAAGGGTAACTTTGGATATTTCCAGTCCGCCTGCTTTTCAAAACAATTTCCGATGGGAAGGGCAACAGGTATAGAAGGACCTATGCAAATCAATATTACTGGCGTGTTGTGGTGTTTCTGTTTTGTGTGTCTGTTTTCTGTCTGTTGTGTGCCTGTTTTGTGTGCTATGCCCGATGTGTGTCTGTCTGTATGTCCTGTTGCATACCCTGTTGGCGTTGTGATGTTTTGTGCGCGTTTTGATCGCCTGATGTAGACAACTGGATTCCTGCATCATCCCATTTCCTCTTTGTATTTATTCCATTGTCACCTCTCTGCTCATGCTCCTGATCAAAGCTTTCGCGACGACTCTCCTCAACTGAAGAGTGTCCCTGGCTAAAGCTCTCGTTCAGTGCAACCGAAATGCGGATCAATAACAAGTCGAAAACTTTTCTGGATTTGCAGAAAACTAGTAAAACATGTAGAGGATGTTTACGGGAGGTATATCACAACCACTGACGTTGGAAACATCCGCCGCAAATAAAAGCCTGCAATTTTAAGTGAGTTTGTTACGTAAGAGTGGTCACGGAATATTAGATAACCTTAATGAGGTGCTGTCGGTGAATGGTGCGATAAGTGTGGTGCGCACTAGGAAGGATGAAGGCAACAGATATGCATATCTGCTTTGCCCAGCGAACAGAAATTGAACTATTCCGACGGTTGTCGCATATTGTGAGTGTGGATGCCACCCACGGGACAAACAAGTACGAGTATATCATTTCATATTTCCTCATACCTTCGAAGCTGGAAGTTATATCAGTTCCTCGTAACAGATAGTACGGGACACGGCCAACCCGTGATGTACGGGTGCGTTCGTAGCGCGAAGTATGCATCGCTGCGTAGGCTACGCAATTTTTCGGGATGGTCGAGCAACTTGTGCTGAAAACCTTTGTCATGTTTAAGATAGCTGCGCAGACGAGGGCAGCCCATGTGGTTTTCCGCTGAGACATCCCGTTATGTCGATTCCATGTACGCCATGCCGGGCGTAAGCATGTAATGGGTAAAATCCGTCCATCATGTTCGTTATCCTTTCCACCGAATGACTACGGCAGACGAAGGGGTAGAGAAAATTGCATCCTTACACTTTTTACCGTAGGCTTAAACGTGGTTTGCATATCATCGACCAAACCGACAGGAAGTTTTTGAATTATTTGTTGTGTAATTGGCTGTCTTTCAGGCCGAAGTGGGCCATCCATACGCGAAGTGATATTGTCCACTTTGGCAACCGTACGAATAATGAGATGAAGAAGGCAAACTGACGGTCGAAGAAGAGGACACACCCAAGAGAATTTCTGGCCGTTGCCACTTAAAATCTATGAGTGCACAGCGAGTGGCTGCTGCCGGAGTATGAGATGCAGACGACCTATGGATGCGACCGTCGTGGGGTTGTCGACGTTGACTGATACACGAAGAACATTCTTCAGAGAATGACAACGATCGCAAGTCATTTTGTCCAAAAACATCTTAACGGACTGACTCCGCGACTACTTTTCGAAGCAGTGTCTGAGTGCAAGGTAAGCGGTTCTGCAGTAATCGCCTTGAACATTACAGCTTCGTGTACGACACGATGGCGACGCTTTCATCGTGGCTCGCGCACAGGACGACTAGGAGTGTACTTTTTACCGTACGAAATGGCTTCCATGCATACACATTCTGTCGGCATGTCGGAAACGTTTCTCACCCTACGGTTAGGTTTATGTAATTTTCATTTCCCTTCACAAAGGTCACATTCTCATTCATGAATGGTGGCTAGCAGAGTGTAACTTGCCGATTCGAAGGTTGGTGAACCCACGGTTTTGGCCATTTGTTGCAGCCAACTTCATCCACCACCATAAAGCCCTGCATAATGTATTTGAAAAACTGCATGACCACAACAACCGCACGGCGGTGGCCTGCTTTAGTAGCATCATTGCCTTTGCCAGTGAAATAATAAAACGTGCTAAACCTGAATTACGTTTGTGCGACTTCCCACGGGCTCAGTTACAAGCGGTATGCAACTGAGGTGGGTGAAGAGGCCTAAAACAGGATTGTCATGTGGACACTACGATGGCCCGGTACAAATGGACAGCTATTGCTGTGGTGTCGATCAGTTGATTCGTCACTCTAAATGTATCCAAATGGCAGGCACAAACGAAGGTTTCTTCTGTGGCAAGCAGCCGCAACCTTAGTCACCTGGTAAGTGCACGTTTTGATTCATTATTTTTGTCGGTTCCCTCTACTTCAGCCGTTGTTCGCGCTTCCCCAGTGATTATGGAAAGCAATTCCCGCGCACCACCCACAACGGATGTCAACTTAGACCGGTCCGCTGACAGTGTTCCGCTTGCACACTGGCCGAAGAAAGCGTGAATCAACATCACCTGGAACGGTTATCCTGTTGATATAACTGAAGAAAATAAGTTCCTTCGTATATGTGTATACAGCTTTCTTGTAAATATCAGATGCGACCAACAACATGATGATGAAGACTTCATCTGGTACACGGTTTAAATCATCCGGGAAGGCAGCCATAACACGTGAAAACCATAGGCTACATCATGTGCTAAAGGAAGGCGGAGGTAGTATGTAATTTTTTTGTAGTCATTAACTGCACATTTCACGCTAATATCCCCACATTTTTGTACCCAGTGACTTGACTCGTCCACTTATGTGTTACAGCATAGGGTACCGTTTTGCTTAACTCGTAAGGCAGGACAAATGGACGGAGCAGTTGTACGTGTCTAAGCATGGAGTACAGTTTATCATAAATCGTAAGCCGGGACAAATGCGCTGAACTGTTGTGAGCGTTTAAGCAGGAAGTGTTTTCCGATGTCGTTCGTTCAGCAGGTGCCTCGTCTCCATTCCAGCTTAAGTCTCGATTCCATGGAAAAGTTTACAACAGTGGTAGGAAAAAGGGGCAAATTATGGCGAATATAACCAAGAAAATACCACTAACTTGTCAAGTTTTTGTGCATTCTCCTACGTTGAAGTAGGTTTATAGGCGTACCTGAAGTTCGCAGTTTTATAAAAAGTCTAATCCTCACGTTTTAAAAACGGCTCAATCGTAGGAAGTATAACCAATTTTTCTCACATAATTACGTCCAAATTTAAACAAAAGAATATGTTTCCACGTCTGTGACCTCGATTTTCATTATATTCCACCATCGCTTCTCCGGACTAACGTGGAATGCAACTTTTTGTTATTTTTCCATTGATCCCCATGCGATTGAACAACCACACATTCCTTCCTTACCTCTGCGGAAGATTGAAACGAATTTTTTTCGCAGCAACAGAATTCTAAGAGTTCAGGCATTGAATGGCACCACGAAAACACCGTGTCGTGCTAACTCGGTCCGTACAATATTCGCACTGACAAACATTTTCTTCTGTTTCCACTGCGCTTAGGTCTCAGAATTAATCCAAGACTGCTGTCTCAAGAATATCCAAGAGGCTACAGCAGTAGGCTTAGCGGATCCTCCCTCCGGCGTTCGACGACGTCTGTGGAATGCGGAATATGGACGGGCAAAAAACGTAATAACATACTTACACCCATCATTAAAGTCTGCAGCCGGCAAAAACATAGACCAACATCGTCGCAATTATAAACGTCCATGGTATGAAGGTAGGTGAGGTGTAGCTGAAATGGTACCAAACGAAAGTCAATGCTTTCGTCGAATAAATAACCGGCATTAAAATTCGTCATTATCCGTCAGATAAGTGAGCACTGACTCGAGTACACATGGCCCGTTACATTCGAGCATAGTCAGTAAGTACTAAACAAAACAGTACGCACGGTGGTAATGATAGAGTTGGACGTATTACCCATGAAACAGCCGCGTGGTATTGTCAGATGCAATCATTTTTGGGAGTGACATTTCGTCAACCGTTGTCTACCGGAAGTACCATCACGAAAACAGGCTGAACATGCAATTCACATGTATAACTAACCAGCAAACGTGGCGGCGTGGTAATTATTAGAAATCACTTTGATATTGTGTGTACAACGCAATGCACACGAAACATGGTCGAAAATTATAAATTCGATTATATCTTCCAGACCATGCAAAATTGAGCGTATTTTTACCACAAAAATTCCGATGGAAACCCTTTCAGAACGTAGAATCGAGTAGAAAAGCCAACATGATGCTTATATCGAAGTAAATGGCGACACATTTTTCTCAATAAAAGTGCGAACATGAACCATTTCTAAGGATAGCTCTTTTTCACATTGCAATGCAACTAGTATATTCGATGAAATCCATATATTTGTCCCGTAATACGATTATAATAATGGTATATTTCTCAACGCATCTGTGAGAAACACGCTTGGATAAGCGTGACCAGTATACACATTGTAACGCGAAACGTACACCGTACACATAATTGTTAATTGTACAATACACCAATTATGGAAATAAAGTAACAAAAAGGACATAATGTAGCGAAAAGGCGTCCAATATAGCACAATCTTTATTATCCAACTAGCTAGTTACCATGTCACATGCGCTATCACGTTTATGGGTCAAAATTCTAATCCAAAACACCCCGAGGATTCCGCTCACGCGTTGTGTGCACTTCTACCCGGTTTAGGTGTGTGATTGGCGCCTTCTATCCGGGGGTTTTCTGCCTGTTATTCCTCGTCCGTTTATCCGATTTCGTTGAGCGATGGCTTGTCCGGTCGTTCGTGCTGTCCTCCGTCTATCTACTGTAGGCTTTGAACGTACTTTACAGCCATGTCGAAATATTCCTGAGAGTGTTGGAATAATCACGCCCTCAATTTGGTCATCCATCCTATTTCGGCTGCCACGTCTCGCCTGTTGGTCCAATCCGGTCGAGCGATGACTTATCCGGTCGCCCACGCCGTTCTCCATTCGCTCACCGTGGATTTTTGAACGCACCTTCCGCCTGTGTTGGGGTATTCCGCCGAGAGTTGGAATGTTCGCACTTCCTGCCTGACAATCTCTCACAATAATAATAAAGGACTATTCTAATTTATGAAGAAGCATTCGGTTCACTTGCTTCTAAAACGATAGTTCTCAAAATGTTCAATGTCCGATAAAAAATGCTGAGTAGTTGCATCAATTCTCGCTTCACAAGGTTAACGTTGGTCGTATGTTCAAGGTCATGCTAGAAAAGAGATTTTTCAGGATAGAAAAAATGAACAGTCGAAGAATTTCGCCATCATTTGATGTAGACGGTTCCGGAAAAATTTGTAGAAACTTTTGTGAAGATGAAGGAAGATAGGAGGGTCCTAATTTTTGCGGAGAAATAGACGATCTTCTGGACTGGACTCCGTTATTTCCTCAAAATCGACGGAATTTCACAGACTTCGCAAATTGTCCAGTCAGTACGGGAGTTTGATTGTCCGGACGTTATGGAATGTTGTCTCGCGTTAGAATTTATCGTGGAATCAAGAGTGTGAAGCAAAATTACGTGATAAACAGGAGAACGTAAAATGATCATGTGAAGTATGACGAATAATGGAAGCTGATATTTTCTGGCCAAACTTTTCATATAAAATTTATAATGTTGTGTTAGTGAATAAAATGCTTATCTCTAACAAACAATTGTTATCATATAACGCGAAGAAAGATCGATTCACAGCTTTACCTAGTATATGACTACAGCCGAATTCCGATGTTGATTTAGTATATACGACCGTTATGTTGAATGGAAAAGATGTTTAGCAACACGAGAAGATTATCTGGTGGTCTGTTAGGATAGGAAGAACATATTTGTATGTAATCATATTTGGCGAACAGGCTAAGTTATATATATATTTTCCAAACAGTTTCAACGTGCACAGCTATTGCATAGTAGTCGATAACTATGCACAACTGGTAATCATAAAGTATGGGGTAAGAGTTACCAGGATTGTCTGGTTACTACAAACGGGGGTGTGTATTATGTTACCATGTGTTGGCTATAGTTTTGTGGTTCAGCTGCAAATTTTGGACATAGCTGTGCACACGATCTATCCTGCTGGAGAAATAATAAGTTTCGAAATTAAGAAATTTCTCAAATGATGAAGTTGATAGCTTCGATCAGTTCGAAGTGTGTGTGGCGTTGCATCATGTGATATAGGGTTACCCTCAGATGTTATTAGATTAGATCAGATGATTAGATGTTATTAGGTCCGTTTTCAAAGATATCGTCTTCAGGCAGGCAGAGTTGGAAAATAGACATGACGTTCCTTAATGTCAGGAAAGTTTTTACGCTTCGTTTGAATTCATGTGTATTCCTACTGGCTCTAATTACATGTGGGAGTTTGTTCCAAATGTAGGTATATTTCACTGGGAAGAAATTTAAACGCTGTTTTTTGCGAGATTTAAGAGGTGTCAAAGTGAACTCTTTGTTCCTGATGTTGTAATTTGAGCTATACTGAAGGCGGATCGCGAGTTTGACAGTATATTTATTTCCATAAATTAGATTGTACATGAGTGCAAGGTTCAACTTGAGACGCCGTAGCCAAAGGGGACCTAGTTCAAGCGTTTGGCAGCGTTCTCTGTAGTTCACAGAAGACGGATAACGCACTAAACCTTTCGTGAATGCACGTTGGAGACTTTTCAGAGCTAGCCTGTCAGACTTGCGTAAGTGACTATATATGAACTTGCAATACTCAAGTTGGGGTCGTACGCACAGCCTATAAAGGTGTAGTCGAGCCGCAGGAAGAAAGAATGAGTGGTCAGTGTATCCAACTGTTCGTCTGGTTTTAGCTACTAGGGAAGATATATGTTCAGCGAAATTGAATGAGTTTGAGTAACGTATACCCAGGTCCCGGACTGAGTTGGCAGCTGGAATATCATGACCATCCAGCTTCATAAAGTCCTCTGGTATATGACAACCGTCTGCGACAATGGTGGATTTATTAGCTGAGAATTTCATCAGCCAAGTTTTACAGCAAGGCTCCAATTACATGAAGTCCTCCCGTATACTTCCTAAAGAAGAATTGAGATTGCCAGGAGGAAAAGTGTAGACAAGTTTGATGTCATCGGCGAATAGGAATATTTAGCCATACTTGATAATTTTATATATATCATTTATATACATAAGAAAGAGTAACCGTCCCAGGGAGCTTCCTTGAATCACCCCACTGGTGACTGGTCCGGGCGTTGAGCTGTTACCTCCTAGTTTCACTGTTTGTGTGCGATCTACAAGGTATGATGCAAACCAGCTAAGCAATGGGTCACGTATACCGAAAGATGCCATTCTGATCACAAGGCACTTATGGGGCACACGATCAAAAGCTTTTTGCATATCCAGAAGTATAATAATAATTGCATTCCCTGAATCAGCAGATTTTGTAACATGATTAAAGAATACCAGGTGGCACGTCATGCACGAACGTTTGCTGAGGAACCCATGCTGGGAGTGGTTTATAAGATTTGCCGATAATAAGAATTCTACCACGCGACATTTTATTATCCTTTCCAACACTCTAGGACAAATTGGAGTATGGTTAATGGGACGATAATTGTTGATGTCTTGTCGCGAGCCACCTTTGTAACGGGGCTGAATTGTAAAAATTTTCCATTGAAGAGGGAAGGAGCCTAATGATAGAGAAAGTGTATAAATATTAAGCAAAAGGAGAGGAATGTCATCTCCTCCGTGTTTGAGAGCAACAGGGTGTATACCTTCTAGAAGATAAGAAGGTTTGATAGTAGCTACCTGAGAGCGTATTTTCACTGCATAGGCTTAGGAACGTGTTTGTTTTTGCGGGGAGAGGTGGAGGCAGTATATTTTCTTCAATGTTGAACGAAGCAACGAAATATGAATTGAAGGCCTCGCAGATTGTTGCAGGATCATCTACGTTGGTTTTGTTCTGTAGTGTAACTTTAGAGATAATAGGGTCTTTTGTACAGTTTCTTCGTTTCAATAACTGCATCAACTCAGAGCTCTTCTCTTTACTGTTCAGCGCACGCTTTCCTCATTTAAGTGGAGCATTTCTGTTCTATTTTCTATGGTGTCAAACATTCTATGCATTTGAATAATAAGGGAGAAATCCTGTGTTTTTCGGTGTCGTGATTTAAGACTTTTGAGCTTACATTGCTCTTTCGGAGTGAGGATCCTGACTTTACCACATACATTGCGGTGTTTTGATCTTACCGGGGCTGAGATATTCATGCAAAATCTGAAGTGTTCGTTAAATACTTCCGCTGCAATACTAGGGTAAGAGGTCAGAAAGAGTGTATTCCACACCAAGGACCTCAACAGAGTGGCGAACACGTTCCAGTCGATTAATTTTATTTGGCGATAACATATTATGCTCGACTTTTCTACAGCTTTTGTGTCAAACATGAAGTTGACCACGTTGTGATCACTTCCTGGAAACCGTTCTAGGACGGATACTTTAGCAAAAGAGATACCTGCTGTGAAAATGAGATCGGAAGTATAGTCTACTCTGGTAGGTGCTAAAACGTGTTGGCGCAAACCATTTACTTGGACACATGCGAGAAACTCTGCTTGATTTCTAGGGGCTGTGAAAGAGGTCCAAAGAATATTGGGCATATTGAAATCTCCACAAATTATTTTGTACTGTGTGGGCAACGTTGACACATGATTCAGTCCATTACTAAGATTGGTCTTGTCGTCATGAGTGGCGTTAGGTGGTATGTCGACGCATCCTAAGTGTAGTTCACAGGATTCAGTTGACACTATTAGCTACAATGAGTCATCAATTCTTTCAAGACACGGCTCATCGAGTATGGTTGCATAATACCGCCCCCTTAAGTAAATTTAACATCCACCGCCACGTCCTGTTTCGCGATTTTTAGGGAACATATGGTAACCTATAGCACTTAGTTTTGTGTTTGAAGTCTCACGGGTACACCAAGCTTCAGTGACCAGAATAATTCAAGGACTACATAAGAAGATGGGAGATCTAAAAATGTCTTATTGACTAGTGAGCGTGCATTCAAAAGCAATAAACTTAGAGCATTTTCCTCATTCGACGTTATTTTTATACCTTTAAAAATGTCCAAAACAGAAGGGTCTTTGTGATTCAGAGACTTTGGTGACGTTGCTTAGTCAGATGCGGTTATGATGAACGCATCGATGATTAATGGAATGTCTCCTGCGTCTGAGTCCATGACAGAAAATTTTGAAAAGGTTTCAGTAAAGTGTGGTGGGACAGTGGGGATATGGGAGGTGGACTGGGCAGAAGGGGTTTGAACGGTGTGTGACGCAATAAAAAAGAGTAAGGCTGAAATGGGTTGGTCATATTTACATGCACGTTGTCAGCGAAGGGATCACGGGTTGCATTTAGGTGAGCATTAATACTATGGGGCTGTTCGTATTAAAAGGGGCGTTAAGAATCGGATAAACAACTCTGGTAGAAATAGTGGGGTTCCGGTTGTCTTGCTTTAATAGGCGTGTCACGTGAGAGATTGCTATTGTTGGGAAGAGGCCGAAGATTAGGGGTTGGTAATAGATGCGTCCTTTTTTCCTTGGGTGTGGGTATGGGTGTACATGCTTATTTTTTCCCTTGTAGTGGGGAGGAGGTAAGCACGAGCGACTCGTATGATGGTGAATTGAGGAGGGACTGGTAAAGCCAGTGCTCCACTGGCGGCTGGTTGTTCGGTTCCTTTGAGATGAGCCTAAAGTTCCAATGACGGTGTGTGTCTGACTGATAGATGGTCTGAGCCTTACTTTATCTGATCTAGCTGCCACGTAGACAGGTTGAGATCTAGACGTCCCATTTGGTTCAATGTGGGCACATCTATTTACATGCTGTTGTTTGGAAGTTGACTCCTCGACAGGGGCCGCTATTTCGTAAGGCAGGTTGCTGGAACTGTTAAGATCTACTGTTAAATTGATCAAATCGGCGAGTTTGTTGTCCTATGTTGTGCCGTTGGTGCTTTCAAGAGGAACACTGGCATGCTCAGGTGTGATACAACAGAACGAAGCTACTCACTCAGTTGGACCCGATTCATTACCCTCGGACATCGTCGCACCTTGAATGAATGCGTCCTGGGCCACAAGCTTGGAAGTGACAGTGTTGCGCAATAAGCGATTTTGACACTCCCTCCCAAGTGGCGTTCTATCCTGCATAATTCTTATTAGTTTAAGGGAGGTTTTACACTTGGTAATGTCTTGACATTGGATAAACTGTCTCGCAATTGTTTCGTTCTGGAACTTGAACAAAAGCGAGCAGCAAATCTTTTGAGTCTTCTAGCGGAGACGAATGCAGGTATATGATGTCGGGTCTATATTAGTAATCCTCGTGAGTAACTTCTTAAGGCCGTCCAGGTGAAGCTTATCTGGCACATTGAATACAACGACATTATATGTGCAACGCAACCGTTTTGTGATTTCTGTTGTCAGCATGTTGAGAAACATGCTTGCGCTCTGTATGTTATCCATCTTGGGACTTTCCGGCACTTTGAAGATGTAAATTGGGGAGATAAGATTCTCCTTTAGAGAATCGAATACACCATAGCTTGTTTTTAGTTTGGCAAGTTCAGCTTCCAGTTTAGACACCTTACCAAATAACTCCGTCAATAAATTGTCTAGGGGATAGAACAGTTCTTAGCTAGATGGGTACTGGCTAGAACCACCAGTTTATCTTCACCCCCTTTAAAGACAGCATTTTTGGATGGGCCTTTGTGAGTTTTGGGCCTAGAGCACTTGCCCCGAGGTCGTTCAATATTTACTTTAGAGCTATAACAAGTGGTTTTGATACCAGTCGATCTTGTTTGACGACCGATTTTGGTCATCATAATTTGTTATATAAGAATATTTTTTAGACAGACGGAAACGTAGATGAAATATAAGCAGACTGTACGGTGTAAAAGTTGTCAAAAATAACAATTATATGAGAAACTTCCAAATTGAATATCCACGCAGTAATTACTTGCCCTTTCCGAATCGCGCGCGTTATAGCGGGTCGTTCACTTCCACGATGGTATCAATGCATTTTATTATTTCATGAAATATTGGAAAAATCTCTTTTCACGTCTAAATGGCCGTTTCCAACTTTATTCGGTCTTGAAACATGACCTGCGGACTACACATTTTCCCGAAGCTACTACTCACGTTTTACAATAAACTTTTATAATGAACACGACATATGGCTAAATTCAACGTATGTCGGATTTTCAACCGTTGGACAGGCTCTCACACTGTATAGTATCTTCTGATAGTGTGACAGAATTCAAAAGAAAGCTTGATGAGTGACCAGCGTTATCTCCGGACCTGTTGTGGGAGTCTCTTTTGAGTGATTTTCCCTGATGTACTAACGCTTACGGTCAATGTCACGGCGGTCGGCTCGATTTCTGGCGTTGTAGTACGGAAGGCGGTATCCCTTCGTACCCGGGGAAATGTTTTGAAATGCTTACTAACACTCTCAATGACCTTGTTGCGGAATTTTCTCATTGGCTGATTGGAAAATCGGAGTAATGTTAGCTGTGTGTGTTATATTTACACATACGATGTATATGTACATTGCATATTGTTATTTATACAGGTATACAGATATGCGGATATTCGAGTCCTCTGCCAGGTTGTCCAAATAACTTATCGCTGTATGTAGCCTATCAGCTGAGATATTCCACTGGTACCGCGTGCCGAAAACCGGAATGTTTTCGGTTACCTCACAGATACGCTTTGAAGAGAGGCAATCCATACGAACAATGAAAGTCGTATCTACGCTGTCAAGAAAATCGTTCAGAAGAAGCCGGTGTACGGATCCGGACAAGCGTTGTGTTCAATAAAGATGGTAACAAAAAACAAGAATGCGTTTACAACGGTTCTTTCTTTGTACAGTTGCGTTGGCGGGTTGTCTATCAGAAATAAGTGTCTCTGAACCTCATCATCTATCTGCAAAACCGTACACGTCTGATCGCTTAAGCACCCATGAGGCTGCCGCTGAAATAAGGCTCATTGAAGCCCATCGTCTATCCACGATGACCAAACGTACACCAGTTAAAAAATAGTAAAAATCAAGTTGTGCGTGGCCCTAAAGAGGGCCGTGGGTTCGTTCACGTTTGTACGGGAAAGAACAATGTTCCGGCAGGGCGTGTGGTTGAGGACTTCACATCGGCTGCTCAATCGCCTGGCAGTCCACGCAATTGAAGTCGAAGTCGGATTGGCGGTAGCTGGCACACGAATGATGGTACCAATGTGTGCACTGACAGCACTGAACCAAGCTGACTTTATCGTCCTCCGGGTCCACGGGATCCTCCTGTTGGCAACAAATCTGGCAAACTTCGTTGTTTACGGGTTAAAAGACCATCTTCCTTACAATATGCTCCTTCAACTTCGTTTTGAACTGTTCTAAGTCACCTTTGGTAACACGCCTAATGCATGTTGTTTCTAAAGGATCGCCTACAACTACAATCTGTAGCAAACTGTCGTCAGTCATTCGACTTTCAAGTACGGTCTTTCTACGTCTTGTGGAAACATTTGAGACGCCAGCTTTTGTAAAGGCAGGCGTACGACCCAATTCATCCAACTGGCACACCACCTAGCTAGTTGATGGGTTCGGGGGTTCATACTGTTAGGATTTGATGTGGGAAAAATGCTACTTTAATTAGTGACCAAGCATTTCCCATCCCGTTTTGGTTGTGACCCTTCCGTTGGGATGGAGATGCAGTCGTACCAGTTATCGGGTGGTCGGACTTTTTCTTCGGCCCACGTACACTTCTTCGCTAATAATCCTATCGGTTCGTCAATCACGCGGAAAACCGTCATCATATGGCTGCACGGCATCAGTCACTGGGAAAAGAAACAACAATCGCAGCTACCATTTCCCGTAATCGCTGCGTGAAACATTCGTTGTTCGGCACATCGAACAGTCCATATTCCCGTTTTATAAGCGGCGTCTTCACTTTTACTACTACGATAGTGCTTAACGAAAACACCTCTCGCATATTCCGATGACGGTTTCAGAACCGGTGACAGGTATTCGTATTCCACAGGCGGTTCAAATAATCTCATACTTTCTATGCCTGCTGCACACGGGCGATCAGAAAACATACTCCTAGAACGTTTAACAATATATCTGAACAACGCATACACTGTCGAACGTTCACATACTGCGGTTTTAATATGCCTATTCTCGTTCTCCACACCAATGGCTGTGTAGTAACCATAGAGAACAGTCCCCTTCAACGAATGAGATGCCCATCCGGATTTACAGACTAACCACGTTTTACTGAGGTACTCAAAAGCTTCCCTACTTATAGACTTTAAGGCTCGCGGTTACCTGTTACAATG
The DNA here is from genome assembly GCA_014338405.1 of Paragonimus skrjabini miyazakii. Lineage (NCBI taxonomy): Eukaryota > Metazoa > Platyhelminthes > Trematoda > Plagiorchiida > Troglotrematidae > Paragonimus > Paragonimus skrjabini miyazakii. Next base: position 378,221 of record JTDE01000051.1, on the reverse strand, counting down.
TAATACGTTTCCAGTGAATACCATATTGCGCGTCCATTGATAGATGCAGTTTCCCTGTAACGTATCGAAGTCTGCCGGGTGATGACAGCGCCGGGAGATATCATCCATTAAATGAAACCGGCAAAATGCTGACACACCTTGGGTACACCTCGCGGCTAGCTCGCCACTGCGTTGCTGAACGATCAATGACGAAGGTTTGAATAGCACACGTGCATGGCAACATCTACATGCGCTCTAAAACTATTCGGTAATTGGCCGTCGTTTCGTTAGGCATCAACGCGTAAAAAACACCACGCCTACACTAGTTACATCTACCATCATGGCGTGCCACAGTATGAACCCACCATAATTCAGCTAAAATTACGTCGGTATACTTACAGCACAGTTGGAACAAACCTTTGGGGATGAAGAAGGCGAATCGCAAAAGTTTCTCACCTATCAAAAAACAATACTGTCCCTCTACTTTAAATAAGTCGCGCAACTTAACGAGCTCATTACGAGGATCCATCTTACCTTGTTTTCTACGTAGGTTGCGTAAGTCGTTTGAATTCATCGTGATCCCTAGCTTGTTTTTAACGTACATCTTTATCTCTGGAATACATTCAAAACTCTCCATCATCTCTAGGACGTGTTGTCCTTTGGCTACAGGCAGACGCCTATTTCTTGGCTGCAAACTAGTCTGTTCAACTTGGAAGTCGTGTGAGTTTTGCAAGTTAGCCTTCTCGATACGATATGCACCGCGGCGATAGTGCACTACTCACGAGAGTTTGCAACAGTAATCAGCGAATCTAAAATGTAATATAATTACACCATAATAATATATTACCGTTTGCTAGCTACAGTCCTACGTGTATAGTGTACGCATTTACACACTACACTTCCGTACGGACAGCCGGGCGGCACTTCTATTCTTCTGTGTTTCTTGGCACTTGCCGCCGTTTGATAACTAGTTACAAAGAAAATAGTGCACGCTTCCCGTTGAAATTTGACCATACCCTCCATGTATTCTCCGAAGTTTCAGTACTTCTCCTTGAATATTCTCCGGAACACGTCTTTGTTGTTCACCGCCATGCTGATTCACCGTACGGAAATGATTTACATGCGATGGACCTTTTTAGCACCACCTAGGTGCCATGAAGTTGGTTTCCATGAAATACACAGTTTTCCTTATACCATGTGGGAAATTCATTTGTACCGATTACTAAAACTTTCCCAAACGATTGCATTATCGAAGTTTACAACTTATTTAGGTAGGAAAGAATACCTACTCTCTTGTAGTGCATAGTCAAAACTGTTGAGCGCGAACAGATTGAATCTTAATTGTATAACATCGTGCTGTTTTGTTTTTAGCACCGTTCTCGTTTGTGTAAGTTGTGTGAATGACTTGCTGGGCCTTTGGCTCATACTATTTCTTGTTGTTCCCTTTTACAAGGCTAATGCTAGAACTCCCCTGCTTTGAAAAAATGCTGTCCCCCGGTGTCTCTACGTTGTCCCAAGGTTGGTCCACCACTAAAACGACCATTTGAGTAGCGACTGTTGTTCCGTATGTTCGCTGTTCGAGTGTGTCTTTTCTTTGAAGGTTCCTCTCCGCGTTTCAGCACGTAAGCAGTCGACTGTGAACCTGTATCTACTTTGCGCACTACAGCGTGGTGGGAGGGTTCCGGGTATTTTCTAACCTGGGAAAGGATAATTGGAACGGCGGAATTTTCTGGTTGACTAAAAAATTGGTCCGTTGCCAAATGTGTTAATTCAGAATATACTTTCATAATTGTGGGCTGATAAACGCACAAACGTCTGTGCATCCCTGAAAGTACCTTCATGACACGTGCCATTGAAACAAATGCGAACACTCGTCCGGTAGACGAAGTAGAATGTGTCGTGTTTTATGATTGTTAACAATATTTGTGCCACTTTATGCAAACTTGAGGTAACGTTCAGTTTATTGAAGTTGCGCAACTTTTTGCACGAATGGAAACTAACGCCCTGGAAAGAGGACCGACAACTCACTGTAAATCGCCAACGTAATGTGCAGTTTCCACTGCAGAAAGATTCAGAATCATTTAAGTTTCTGAGGTTACTTCGTACTAATCGGAAACCCTGCCAAATCCGAGCCCACGTTTCGAAAAAGTTGGCGGTGACAGCTGTCACCTTGCCAGAAAGGTTCGGAAATTTGTTGGTAGACCTCCTGAGAAATCAAACATTTGTCAACGGCATTGAAAGTATACAAGAAACATCTAGGTAAGGATTATTCTGAGGCTTTTGTGGTATACTGTAACGAAAAGGTGAACCACTGCACTGGTTGTTTCATGGTATCTCTGGTAAGATTTACTTGGCGTCTGGTCTGAGTACATAGTTACGGTTTGTTTCTTACTTCCCCTTTTATGGAAGGGGAAATAGGAAAACTGGATCATCAGGTCATAGAATTTCTAGCTTTTTTCCTCGTTATCACGTGTCCGTGATGTCCAACATCACTAGATCGTTCTCTCCTAACCGGACTGGAAATAGCACGGTCGGTCCCAATTAAAATGGATTGTGTTCTATATACCGTTTAAGATGTCGAAGCACTGTTAAGGATAATTTTTCTTTCCTCGTTTACCGCAGCGCGGTGGGATCCACGGAACTCACTGATGCATGTTACTGAACACCAACCGGCTACCAGCCTCTTAACCGAAGTTTGCGTGGGTTTTATGATCTCCACAGTTGTAATGTAGCGTGTTGTATGGTTGGCGCCATTGTTTATTTTCAGCTATGTAGGTCGTGCATGTCTTACTGAGCCTATACCTCATGCTCCTAAGCACTGGCTCCTTCGAAAGAACGCCGTCTCATATAGTCTGTACATTGCACAAGTTCGTGGGTCAAGATTACAATGAGTAACTGCAGCTAGAGCGTCGAGCTTGCTTGCCATGATGTGAAAGGAAGAATTCAAAATCTTCAGTAACTCGCAGGTGTATGGCAGTTGTCGTCATGAGCATCTTAGACAATACTGTATCACTGTTGTGGTTGTAGAGTGCCTTGGGGACTATGGTATTGTGTTACCAATCAGCGCATAACAAACAAACTTCACTGTAAACAAGTGTAGCGAATAAATCCGTGAGGAACGATTGAGAAGACAACGCATGATAGGAAGGCTTTGATCAACCAGAAAACGGGGAATGTGATCTGTAACGTAAGGTAGAATAGTGCAGATTACAATATTATATAGAGGAATAAGTCGGATGAGGAAAAGGAGAATACGACATAGAATTAAAATATGACAACATTTAAAGACACTAAGGCGGTGAGCGTGCGAGAACCGTTAATACATCTGCACGCCATCCGAGCATAGTCAGACTGAGCTCGATGGCACGCCTTCAGGCACGCATCTACGAGTTGCTTGGAAGACCTGTCAATATTTACCAGCAACACCTAACCCGATAGTGCGTTCCACCCGTTACCGATATGTGGTGCGAAGTCGTCCAGATCACCGTTTGGAAATTGTAAGGGGATTACCCCCTGATTTACTCTCTTTTTGAATAGAGAAATCTGTTCTCAACTCCTCTTTCGGCAAGACAGTTCTGAGCGGGCTCTCCCTCAGTCCGATGCAACACGATTTTTAAACGCAGCAGCCTCAAGCGGTCCGCTGAATCATTCGAAGGAAGATCTCAAGGCGTTTTTTCTTATCTGTCCGGTTCATACCTTTCTAGGCCATTGTTGCTTGTTTGGGTCGCCCTGCCGATCATTATACTAGGGAGACTGGAGTTATCGCTACCCACCTGCAGGCGGCTGACTTCATTAGCAGTGATCCATCTCAGCTACACGATTTTCGACATCATGTCGAGAACACCTCCTCGAAAGAGGCCGGCAGGAAAGTCCATCTGAATGCGAAGGCTGCAATTAACTGTGGGTGATGTTCAACCTAAAACTAATCGAATCCCCAATTGCTCATCAGGCATCTGAATATCTCCAGCCGATATGACTGGGAGGTTGACGCAATTAAAAATCCACTAGCCACCTATTCCCTGTAATACCCCACCTACTTTGCCCAAAGAGTGTTCTGACAGCCCCACTGCACCCGCCTCTACTGACTCGCTAATGAAGGGGCAGGTCTGTACGAAATAGAAGCGCTGTCACATGGCACTAGTTCATAGAGACGGAGACCGTGGTGATGCCGCAAATTATCGTTCCATCACTTTCCTCTCTACGGTACCAAAAATCTTGGAACGCCTCGGAGGCAATCAACTCCGACATAATGTGCAACTGCCAACACCCCTTGTCCTTCAGCAACACGGATTCCACCTAGGTCACTTATGTACGATTAACTTGCTGGCTGGTAACTGCTGGACAGATAATTGAGTCCGGACGGAATATGTACGTCGTTTGCCTACACTTCGCAAAAGCGTTTGATAGGATCTCTTTAGCTAACTCCAAGTGGAGTCGCTGGAAGACTACTAGCGTGACTAAGAGGCTACCTCGGTGAACACCCCAACGTTCATTCGACGAGTTAAGTTGCACCACATAGATCAACATTCAACCTCCTACGATTCCTTCTATTTGTCATTAGCGTCTTTTTATGCATCATGGTGGTCCAGTGTTTGTCAGAGATAGTAAAATATGGTCTTCGCTTTACTGGGTGTCGGCCCATTCCAGCTGGACTCTGAAACACCCCATCATCAGTTAATGGAAAGCCATCTGCCATCCAGTTTAACCAGATGCATAGTTATTCATGTCCATCCTAGTATAGATGATGTTACATGGCTGCCGCCGCTCTTGTGTCTATTTTACAACATGACTTACAGGTCTTCCTGCAGTATTAGTGCGGCGTCAGTGGCGCGACACGCCTACCCGAAACTAACTTAGGTCGTTTGAAATAGGTTTAATTCCCTACTGTTTATATTTCGATGAGGACATACTTGGAAATGATCATTCAGGTCTGTCTATTCCACTTGCACCAGGCCTCTTCAACCTGTTCAGGGACCGGCCGTTAAACCAGTAGCCGACTGTCAAATGTCATTATTCTTAAGTGGTTGACCGCGTTAAACTTTGAGCGCTGTCGTCTTTGTGGCGAAATAATGTTTTACAATCCCCCACTCAACTCGGCCCCTTAGTTATCGAATCAAGCTGAGCGACAAGAACTTAAAACTTGATTGATAACGGTAAATCGTAGCGTAAGAACAGTTGTTCATTTGTCCGAGGTAACCATTGCTCGAATACTCTCCCGGTGGTTTTTTCTGGCGGAGTCTTCAGATTCATTCAGACACCCATTTGGCGAGCACCACGTCGAAGTACTCTCATCGACCACGCTGTACAACATCAGGCTTTGGTGTTGGTTACCTACCAAGAAATCACGGTACTTAACGGTGTATATATATCCCTATTCAGCTATTTTACTTCTTTTTTACTCACCCATACATCATTTTTGCAGACTAAATTGTGTATGCAATGCGCCATGTGCCTCTTTGTTTGCTCGCAACAATGTTACCCGTTTTTGGAGCCGTGACCGTTATGGGCCACATTGTGCCCTAGTTATCGGTGGTGGCTGCCACTACTGTATTGAAGCTGAAGGCTATATACAATTCAGGTGTGAATACGAAATCAAAAAGTGATAAAAAATGAAAACAAATGACTCACAGTAGTTCGTGAAAGTGCGTCGTTTAGAGTTCCACCACACAGAATATTCTGTGGAGTATTCAATTGATGCGATCTGTCGTGTAGTTCCCAAGTAACTTTGGAGGTCACAAGGAAGATAATTTGGACGACAGATGAGTTTGGAAGTGTGCTGGAATTAATGCGGATTCCGTTAGCCGTTAGCTCTTCCAAAATATGTACACACGCGACACTGAACGCAGAGAGAGAACACAGGGCACGCGACTCTGGACGTGTAATTTTTGTATTGTTAATTGAATCAACTCACATGATTTAAACGAGTGTACATGTGAATTTGAAGAAGGTGAAAAAAGGTGAGAAACAATGAGAATTATGCAGTACAAAGTGCTGTACAAAAAGCTACAGAACTCTCCCCCTAGAGCGTTAATTAGGATATGAAAACGTTCGAAAAGATGAATGACATTAATCTGAGTAGTCGGCAAAACGGACAACAGGTTTTTGCCTCCTTTTGCAACGTGTCTATGGTGGAGGGAGAAACACTCCTCAACGAGAGTAGCGAAGTCTGAAGCGGTTTGTGGGGGTTGTGGAATGAGTTTTTCCGGAAAATGTGGATGGGTCAAAGAGGTAGTCACAACCAGAGGAGGAGGAGGCAAGTATGAAGGGTCCACATAAGCCACTTTTAAGCGGTCGACGCTTATTGTATCGCGGGTGCCGTTACGGCTGATGATGAAATACTTTTGTTTGCGTTCAAGCACTCTAAACAGGACGTCATAGGGTGACTGTAGGGACCGCTTTTGTGCGTGAGCTCTGATAAACACGAAGGAGCAAGTGCGCAAGTCTTCGTGTACTTGGGTCTGCCTCGGGGTGGTCCTCGTCGGGGTAGGCTTTAACTTACTCATATGTAGTTCCAGACGTGTGACGTATGACGTTGGGTCTATACCGCCAGTGGTTCTAGAATCCGCAAGCATTTCACCTGGCAGGCGTAAGGTGTTGCCATGAACGAGTTCAGTCAGGGTGCAGCCGATGTCTTCTTTGACGGTGTTACGGATGCCAGGCAAAATTAGTGGTAGGTTTTCCGACCAGTTTGGGCTTGATGTTGTAGTAAGGACAGCGGTTATAAGTTTACGGTGGAAACGTTCCACTAGACCATTTGACGCTGGGTGGTAGGCGGTTGTTCGGAAGTGTTCACAACCGAGCAAGTGCTGCCGATCGCGAAACAGCGTGGAGGTGAACTGGGAACCGCGGTCAGTAGCGGTAGAGGCAGGTACGCCGAAGGAGGATACCCAAGTTTCCACAAACGTCCGTGAGAAATTCTCGGCTGAGATGTCGCGAATAGGCGTTGCTTGCAGCCATCGTATAAAATGATCGACGCAGGTCAACAAATGCGTAAAGCCGTTCGAAGGTAACAGTGGGCCTACTACGTCAATGTGGGCGTGTCTGAAGCGGGCGTCAGGTACACTGAAAGTGCCAGGTGTGGTGATGGTATGGCGGTGTACCTTGCTTTGCTTGTCCTAGTCACGTAGGTCGTTGCGCATGTTTGGCCAGACAAAATGGTCGGTGATTAGTTTGATGGTGGAAAGGATGCTAGGGTGGGAGATAGAATGAAAACGACCGAAAATGTTCCGCCAGTAGTTAGAGAGGACATAAGGTCAAGATTTACCGGTCGAAATGTCACGGCGTGTTTTGGAATCGCAGTGCAGGTGTGGTAGTTGAACAAATTTCAGGGACTGGTGATAGTGCAATTGACTGAATTCTTCGTCGTTTTGTTGGGCTGTCTCCATAGCTTCTAAATCGATAAGAAATGTGGATAAGTGATGAGTGTGTGCGCGATATAAAGCATCTGCGACTAGGCTGCTGGGACCATCTATGTAGCGGACGTCCGTTATGAACTGGGAGAGAAAGTCTAGGTGGCGGGTTTCTCTCGGGGAGTATCTGTCTGGAGTAGTGCTGAAAGCGTGTGCTAACGGTTTGTGGTCATTAAGGATGATAAACTGACGTCCTTCCAGCAAATGTCGAAATTGCTTGACGGCAAGGTAAATGGCTAGCAGTTCTCTGTCGAAGGTGCTATAGCTGGTTTAGGCAGGTTGTAGCTTCCGGGAGAAAAAGGATAGCGATCAGATTTCACTGCCAATGATTTGCTGCAAGACAGCGCCGGCAGTAGACTGGGATGCGTCGGTCTTCAGAACCAACGGTGCAAATTCATCTGTACTCAGATAACGGAGGGATGTGGCGTTTGCCAAGGCCTGCTTGACGGATGTGAAAGCGGCGGTGGCTTTGCGAGTGAAGACGAAGTTTTTGGGGTTATTCTGCAGCAAACCAGCTAGTGGTTTGAGCATGCCAGAGCAATTGGGGATGAAGCGACAATGGCAATTGACAATCCCCAAAACTCGACAGAGACTTTTGATGGATTGAGCCGATGGATAATCAAAATTGGCTTTGGCTTCCTTCGGTAGTGATTTGATGCCGTCTTTATCGACGCGATGACTGGGAACGCCAATGGCAGAAGCACCGAAGACGCATTTGGTTGTATTAATGGTGACGCCGTAGTGAGTTAAAGGTTCGAATACATATTTCAAATAAAACAGAAGCTCCTGTGCATTATTGCTGGCAACCAGTACGTCGCCAGTGCAGAAGAACACAAAGTCTGGTCCACGTAGAACTTGGTCGATGGAGCGTTGAAAAGTTAGGGCGGCGTTTCTGAGGTCAAAAGGCATACGAACAAATTCAAATAGACCAAATGGGGTAGTAATCTCTGTTTCAGCGATTTCGTCGGGAGCCGCAGGAATTTGGTGATAGGCCTTGACTAGATCTATTTTGGAAAAGATCGCTTTCCCAGGTAAGCCAATGGTAAAATCATGAATGGGCGGAATGGGGTAGCTACCTAGCACGGTGGCGCTGTTCAGCACTCGGTAGTTACCGCATGGTCTTCACTCTCCCGCCATCTGCTTGGGGACCATGTGTGAAGGCGATGACCATAGGCTGTTTGAAGAACGGATGATTCCACGACGCAGCATTCCCGCAAATTTTGCTCTGGCGGTCTTTAGCTTCTCAGGAGGTAGTCGGCGTGGACGCTCTAATCTGGGTGGTCCCTTAGTGATGATGTGATGACCAACATCGTGCTTCGGCGCCGCTGTATTAGGTGCGGGTTGGTAAATTTCGGTGAGTTGTTTCAACAGCCCTGTATACTGGTTGGCTTCCGGCAAAGCCGTTCAAAGTTCGATCGAATCGATGGTGGCGGCTTCACCTTGAACGCACAAAGTAGTGGTGCTGGGGTAAACATCCAAACCGTACTATGTGGGGAAATCGACGCCAGTGATTAGGTTTTGGACACCAGCAATGATAAAAACCCATGGAGAACTTCGGCGCAGTTCGAGGTTGACCGTCAACAGATGTTGGCCGTAGGTTAACATTTTGGAAATATTAGTCACCTGTAGTGTGTAATCGGCGGGTTTGAGACCTCAGGGTATGACGCTGACCTCTGCGCCGGTGTCGCTGAGAAAGCGAAGTCCAGTAGAGTTGTCGTGGACATAAAACAGGTGACTGTTGATCTGGTCAGTGGCAGACGTCGCCACTACTGGCTGGCTAAGTCGTTTCCTCGATTAGCATTTCCCTTAGTGAGCGGACTGGAGTATGCACATGGCTGCGTACATTTGCGGGCGCTGTTACTGAACCGTCTATGATAATAACATATGTTAGAGGTTTGGGACTTGGAAGTGGGAGGTCGTGAGCGAGATCGGGATGGGATGCGCGAGAAGTGATGACCCTTTATAAGGCGTCCAGGCAAGTTATTCCCAGTAAGCGTCAGCTGGGAGATCTAGCGTTGGAGGTTATCGATAGCATCTTGTTGTGGATCAATGTGAAGGGATAGGTCACGTAAATGATCGATGGAACGTTTAAAGAAACATTCATGGACCTCGTCTACCGCCTCCGCTAACTTTCTAGTGGTGTGTCAGGGTCTTGCACAGACAAAATAACGGAGGTGTTGAGCGGGAGACATTCTGGCCGCAGTTACCTGAGGATGGATCGCCTATGTTTTTATAGCTGACCAGAGATCTCATGTGGCGGAGAAATTGAGGAGGCGTGCGATCACCCAACTCGACACCAGAAAGCAACTGTTGCAATTTGGCCTCGTCTGAAGCAGCGGTACGCTTTAAAACTGCAGCCTTCAGTTTATCATAGGAGGATTCGTCTGGAATGGGGTCGAGCATGTCAATTACCTCAGGGGCGATGACAATTGGCAACTGGGAAGTCACGTAAGAGAACATGGTGGTTTCTTGATGTTAGTTCCGGGGTTTGTACACCAAAGGTTTCCCCGGCCTCATATTAACTCGGATCGGAAGTCACAGTGAAGAGACGGTGGATCTGTAAACAAACTTTATTTATTTATTTACTCACCGTTCACAAGCGCACTTCAACGCAACGATTAGGGGCGCTAGGGAGCTGGACGTGAGAGAACCTTTAGCACAATCGCACGGCAGCCGCCAGAGAGGACGAATGTCAACGGAAATTCCAGTTGACCTTCAGGATGCAAACAAGCGTTAGCCTGGGCGGGCGGCGTTCCCAACGGTAGTAGCTAAACCATTGTTATCCAAGTGAATGTAGCGTACATTGGTAGGGGTGGCGCGGATTCCTTATACAGCTACGAGTAAAACTGCAATACCTACGCCAACACACTAACTATGATGTTGGCGGTTTGTAGTTAATTTACATTTACAAGGTGATGTGAACCAGGGCGACGATACTGGCAAGGCAACTCTCACTTCGCAGGGAGTTTAGGATTTTGGGGACGTCGAAGGTGATCTCACTACAGTGGCCTGGTAAGTAATCTTACGAAAACGGAAAAATGCTTCTACTTGAGTGAACCAAACGCGGAGGGTGGGGATACAAAGTGCATGTAATTCAAGATTAATAGCGTTTTCGGAAAATAAATTAGCGTCGAAATCAGAAATTGTTGAAAAACACTGGGAGTTCTGAGCTTTGCGGTGACGGAATAAAAAAAGGTATATACGTAC
>JTDE01000051.1:340653-366646 GCA_014338405.1 Paragonimus skrjabini miyazakii | reverse complement strand
CGCAAAAATGTGAATGCTGTTACCGAAGATATGTTGGAGAAAGCAGGTGTGAAAACTTCCAAAAAGGCACCTACCTTTTTTGCACAAAATGTTAGCATCCTCGTTGTAAGCAAGATTGTGCCTTGTAAAAAATTCTTTCGGGTCTACTTGCCTCATCGCACAAAAGAAGTTTCCGTCTGTCTAAAGGTCGACCCTGCCTTGTCATCTATTCCTTGCCCAACATTCCTCCCCTTACGCGAGTTAAAACTTTCCTACCAACCGTTTGCTGCCAAGGAAAGATTATCAGCCACTTTTGACGTGTTCTTGGCTGACCGCAGAATTGTACATCATTTGCCCGGGAATTTGGGCAAGGCTTTTTATGGTAGAAACCGTGGAAAGATTCCCAATCCGATCCGTCTAACGAATTGTAATATCGTGGAGGCCATCAATAAGGAAGTGAACTATGCTATTTTTCAAGTTCGTGGAAACGGAACATCGGATAGCCTTCCTGTTGGAAATTTGGAGCTACCTATGAAACATCTCGAAGAAAATATCCTCTCTGTGGTGAGTAATTTAGTTACAACCTGGTATCCCTTAAAATGTGGCTCAGCACTGTTCAGTGACGTTGCACCCTCAATTCATTTTCTTGATTGCTTGGTGGAGAGGCCTTAGGGTGGTACAGAACTGAGTAATACCCGGAATCTTGTCGATTACTCTCCCCATGTCATCTTTGTTTAAATTTGATTCCTTATTGCTTTTCTGTACACTGGCCAGGTCAGCAAAGTTTATCACATAATTACTATCACTCATAAAATCCACGAACATATAAACAACGTGTTATAGTTAATCATTTTCGGCTGATCTACGTGTGACTAATCAACTTAGACTTCAGACTAGTACTCAACCTAATATTAACATCTTTGACGAAAGGCTCCTTACCTCGCGACCCTCCGACGTATTTCAAACGTCTACTATCACTTTAATAACCGCGATCCTCAACAGAACGGGACAGTCGCTGTTACTACTTTGACGGCGTTTGTTTGACACCCCGATTAGTTTAAAAGTGTGTGAACTGATGCTACTCATCTTATGCATTACAAACGCTAGCCAGCTTTTCGAGTCAAGGATTGTTTGGAGTTGCGCATCAACGCACTGTACAGTATGGACAAGAGCATTGCACATTTCCATTCATTTTAAGATCGTCGATCGATTCCTTTGCATAGTGCAATTTTAAGGAACACGGAAGGATAAGCTAGTGTGTAATAGAAGTCTATTTGTGTACACTCATGTTCTGTGCATTTACAGTGCCGCTCCCTGCAGCGACCACCCCCATAGTCCATGAGAATCGGTAGCCCTACCAAAGTAAGATCCACTAAGATGACCAGTGCTTTTGGTATATTCTGTCTGTATGGGCTTGTTTTTGGTGCAGTAAACCACAACAATACTGGATTGTCGTAGGGTGTTCAATTATCACGTTACCTGGTTCTTCTAGTTCTCATGTGTTTGTTGCTTTCTGGCCATCTATCCTAACTGCGTGACCAATCCAAATTCGCAACCTTTGGTGGTTAATCACTACGGATAATTTTATGTTAACCGTTGATTAAAACATCTTTTCGCTTGAGGTGTCCTCGTTCACCGACGTTTTCTCGTACTTGGTCTCCTTTTATTGACCTTCGGCGTCTTCAGTGCTTGTGATGTGAGGGATTAAGTTATGAAAAATGAACGATCGGACAGACCCACCAAATGTCAGGTGCTTTTAAAGTATCTGCCCAGCTGGCAGCAGCAACGGGGCCACACAAATTATCAGCGCCTTCCGAATAAAGTAATTTCTCATCCAGTTTATTGACTGTTGAGACAACTCACGCTTGAAGCACGAAGTCCCTATGGGACCTTAAGATAGGTACCCAGCAGTTACATCGGGTAAATAAACGTATAAGTTAGCAACGGGAAGGTCAGTAGAAAAATCTTGTTAAATATCTCGCAGTTTCGGCAGTCTTTGCATCTAATGGTTGTATGGGGATGTGTTCTTTGTGACAAAAATGCTGGTTTGCTAATATCGAAACATTTGGGCAAGTCGAGCTGTCTGACAGCAGCACAATCACTCTTTTCTTGGAGATCATTTTAATGTTGAGTCGTCACGGTCAAGTGATAGGACTCTCCGTTCGTCCGACCCTTTCGATTGAATGTGCAACCATAATCCCAGATGAACGGTCTTTACCTGTACGGTGCACAAGGTCCTATGCGTTTTCGGTCATCTTGTTATACTAATCAAGCGTAGTGGATGATTACACCCAGTGATTCAAATGAACATCTGCTGGGGCGATTTTTAGACCGGACTAACCAGGAGTTGAGCATAAGGTTGCTGAATTGTCCAGTGCTTATGAATTACTAGTATACACCTGTTCTTGAAGGGACTTTCATCCTTTTTTATTCACGCGTTTTCAAGCGACTCGCGTTGGCACTCCGACTCTCATGTTTTACAAGCTTAACGTCAATGCGGACAACTATGCAACGGTAGTGAACGTGATACAGATTATTATAGTGGTGGTCTCTGGATGGGTTGAGCGTCGAAAAAGCAGTTGTAGAAGCCGGGCGAGTAAGCTTTCAACAAATGGTTTCTGTAGAACTTACACCGGTTACTAAGAGATGATCGTTGTAGAGTGGCAGTATATATGTGTGTACATTACCCTAACTCCTCTTTTCACAAACGGACGCGAAATTTTGTTCCATCATTTGAAAATCCATTCACCTTATAGAGATGGTGCACTTGCGCGTAGTTGCGAAAATGGTCATCGTCCCATTTAGATTGCAAACCGTCCATAAAGAAGAAACACTGAGATAAGTTTATCCACAACCACTTATATCCCTTCTCGTGTTTAATGGAGCAACTGCTCAGCGGGTGAGAACGGTGTGCAGTTGATTCTTGATTTATACGTTACGGTGATACCCTGGAATGCTAAGCAAGCAGTCAACCATGACACACCGACTACTGGCATGTTTGCCTATTTTGTACATAATCTGTATATTTACGTTTTCTCGGACTTGCTTGTTCTCACCTGTTTGTATGCTCGTAACCATGGTCTATTTTGAATGGCACATTCGTGCATTTATTTAATTGTTTCAGTGGTTTGCCTTCTTTCGCACAGTGTGAGAGCATTTGCTCAGAATGGCCTGGTGGAGGGTTAGATAATATCCGTTCCATCTACATTCAATGCCCTAGTGGTAATTTACCGATCTACTTCGATGCCACCGAAGCGCCCATATCTGTCATTTCCAGTTCATCACCTAATCTGGCCAGCCGAGGTCCTTCCGTAACAGGCACAATACAGACACAAGTGTTGACCGGATCCGCTGTGCGACCATCAAAACGATTGACCCGTGAACTCATTTCACAGGTTGCAGGAGATTTACCTGTTCCACATGGAGGCTTTGATGCAGTAATGAAAAAGAGAAAACTCCACAAACCTAAGCGCTTACCTGCTTCACCTGCTGTGCGCAAAAAGAAATCTTTGAAATAAAATTTCTGTATAAATTCAGTAGAATACTATGCCTAACTTTTTGGTTACTTGGGATTTGGCTTCTTCTGGCATTTTTTATCATTGTGCATCCTACTCGCAATTAGTGTCTGCGTTATTTCGATTGAAAGTCCTGTCCTGGTTGTACTGTTCTTCACTTTCATCGTTTGTTTGTACAAGGCTGATGAAATTTAGGTGCAACTGTCGTATTAGCAGTTCATGTTTTAATTTGGCTGTGATTTCCTCCACAGCGTGGACTGTCAGTAGTCATCGCTAATCTTCGCCTAGTCTGTTTCACGTGGTTAGGTAGCTTCATTGTATCCGGCGCGTTTGTGATGTAGCATGTTGTATGACTTGTGGTTTCATCGCGGCGTAATTGTTTTCAGATGTGATTTAAACTTATGGTCACTGACACTCACCTGGGTTGCAATTAATGCACAGTAAAAGTATGCGCAAAACTGTACATGTTCTCTGGACTTCACACTTATTTGGGTTATCACTTGTTCACTCCTTTCCGACTGTTTCTCAGAGTAACCGTTTTTATCTTGAATCCTGATAATGGATGTATTGAATTTCAGTTCAGAAGAAGGTTGTTTATTTTTGAAGGTAAAGTTTCAGTGTTAAAATCTAGTTATTTGTATTATGTAACCAGGTCTGCGCGATTTACATAGCTTACATGTGAAACTGTGTCTGTTTACACCAGGTACCGTTAAAACTCTAGCTGAAACTTCGTGGCGCGTACATATTTTGCCCAGGCTCCACAACAGATGAAAACCAGGATAGAGGACACAATAATAAACAGACTGTATTTTTCTGGACATGGATGCCATTGATCTCAACCATGCGAATTTGCGACAGAGTTTCCAAACACAGATGAGCATCTTGCAGGCTTCAGCCAAGTAACAGGCTTCACCAGTATACGTAGTCAAATCTTGACTTTGGAGCTCACATCCCTCGAATCCACGTCATAACCTCACCACCTGGTTGCCATTTTCAAGCTAACTCTGGTCGTTCGACGGGCGGCAATTGAGGGATCGGCATTTAGAAGGACGTATCTAAGTCACTGGGGCCATCACAGCATGCTCGACGGAGTAGATTTGCATATTCTGAAAACACCAGCAAACAGTATTACTCCTCTGTGGTATTTCCACTGCACATGGAACATCGTGAAAACTCCGTGGTATTTATGCCATTGTAATATTGTGGACTATGGTAGTCATCATTTTCATAGCACTGATATCATGTGTGCATGTAGTCTGAGCGATATCGGCATGTTAGACTTCTTCCACTTAGAAATTACATGCCAACGTTCTGAAATCTTACTTCTAGACTTTAAATGAATTTAATGAAATTCGTAGTACGTTGATTTAAATCTGCTATTTACTCTCAAGCTGATTTTAAATTACCGCGTTTCCCACCATTCGTATGTTTAGGCAATATTTAATACCTGTGCACACCTGCATTGCGAAGCGGTTATAAATGTTACAATCGTTGCTTACATATTCAAAAGGTCGGGTTTTTGCTACACACCGATTATTAGTGCTCTATGGCGCATCTGATTCGCTCGTTCGTAACAGTCGTGCCTTGCCCGAAGGTACTTTAGGTCGAACTGCCGGAATGTCCTAGAAAAAAATAAAAGTGAGGCAAAGCTTAATAGAACTAGAGGAGTTGGGTATGCAGGGGGACGATGTATTACCACTTGGAATGACATTTATAACCGGCGATTTGTGGTCACGATCGGGTAAGCGACACCCGCCCACTGTAGTTGTCGGGATAGTTATAGTTTTCATGTTTCGTGATTAAGTCGTTACTTGGCCACCCCTCAGTTTTATTTAGCTGCTGTTGATCTAAATATTGCTGTCCTTAATGATGGAAAACACTACTGGTATGCAGTATACGTGACCCAGCTATCACAAGCTATGCAACTTAGTTACTTAGCTATTTGATCACGTGTCACGATTTCCCCCCCCCCATAATACGCACTGGTGAACTACCACGTTACTCACATGATCATCCCACTTGGTGTGAAGTACCTGATAGAAACAACGATGACCAAACACAGCAAGTCTGTTAACCTCTTCGTTGCAGGCGTGCTACTTTTCCGAACCTTAGGGCAAAATTAATCATTCCGACGACGACCGGACGTTTTTTTGACTCAGCAGGTTAGCGAAGGTGTTATAACCCGTCCAGCCGTGCGGAATCAGAACACGAGACTCGAGAGCGTACACTGAAATTCTGCCACTCAGTGGGTGACCAAAACGAATGTGACATGTTATCCAAAAGCATGACCAGTCTGACAAACAACCAATCAGAAAGCAGAGACCTATTGATCCAATTTAACCAGATCACAAACGGCTGGCAGGACCAATAAGCAAGCGCTAGGACAAAAGCACATCGACTATCTGCAACAACGGGAACGCGTCCGTAACAGAAGGCAACACTTACACTTGCTATCCTTGCCGATATATCGTCAGAAATACTAGCAACCGCTATTCAGTCTCGAGGACTGCGTGGAAAAGCCAATATGAGAGTGAAAATGCTCCACTCCTGAGGCGGCACTTTGAAGGCGCATTCCATATAGACCAGTTCAGCATCGTTTGCGTGCGTTTGATAGAAGAGCTAATCAGGATATCGCCATCCACATGTTCTCTGCCGACCAACCGCATGCCAGGAAGAAACAAGTCCGCTGTATTTCCCGGACTCGCCTTCTAAAATGTCGTCCATGCCAAAAATTGGACACCTCAAGAAAACACTACTGGAGGTGGTGAACACCTGAAAAAGTTTCATAGTAAGCGCACAATTATCCCATCAGGTTAAGTTATTTCCGTGAAACTCCTTTGCGAAGAAGAACGTTACAAGCAACTGAATCGAAGGCAGCGTTCGGGTTTAAAAAGGCCACGATTGTCGGTTCCTTGTGCGAATGGTGATGCTCCAAGAACCGCCGCAGGGTAAAGCTGTGACCAGTGCACTTTCGACCGGGTCGGAATTTTATCTGTTCACGCTTACAGCTTTCCCTGGGTTTAGCAACCTGATGGTGTAAAGCCGATGAGTAAATTGGAAATGATAGTGACTAGACTGGTACCTCTGTTGTTACATAAACTACGAGCCTCTTTTTAACCGTGAATAAATGCTGATTTCGAGTTAGCTCTTTAGTCTTTCGAACGGTTTGAAATAGTTCTTCCTGTTCTGATATCAACGCTTCTACACCATGTTTGAGAAGAACAAGGGGTATTTGCAATTAGAACCTTGTTACGCTTGACAAAATTAGACTTCAAGACCACTTCTGTTTCCTCCATATTGTCTGGAGCGCTGTCACTATTCTATTCTCGTCGTCTATGTGGTTCTGTTGAGACCACATGGCTGAGTGGTGATGAGTGTACCATCTTCTTCAAATACGGACTTGCTTATACCAACTCAGCGACCAGAAAAATAGCGTTCTGCAATCCCTAGATAAAGAAGTTCGCTTCGTCGCGTGTGGTTCCCTCATATGATGCTCACGGTCTCTGTGAAAGCCTTTAGTCAGTTTGTGTTGACGTACTCGACGGCCGTTGTCAAATTTTGATCCAGGTGGAATCGGTGACCACTTGTTCATAAGGTTCGTTGCCGGGATAGAAATTCAGTTATATCGCGGTCACACAGCCCTTTCGGAACATATTTCTGCACAGCAAGCCGCCATAGCTGCTGCGATTGGTTCCCAGCGTTTGTTAGATTATCTCATCTGCTCGAACCGGGTAATTTGCCCTTCGGTACTATCCGTTCGTTACACCTTCTTCACTCAAGTGTCAGCCGTTTATCCTGAATTTGCGATGATGTGATCTCTGAACAAACGTTCAACAGCATGACCCGAGTCCAGGCGGTTGCCTCAAAACACATGACTTTTTTTGCCGCCTGTATCCGAATACTGTATGATAGATTTGTGTCCACGACAGAGACGTACGGGTAGGTCTCCATGCGACAATGCCCTGTCCTTTATTGAAGTGCTTTACTCGAGCTATATTTGCAACATTCTTTCAGTACCTTGATTAACGGGTGGGCTAACTCAACGCTGCCGGGCGCGCCCCCAGGCTTCGGATTGGGGAACGGCCTTCTACGTGGGAGCCAACTGCGAAATAACCGGGGTTAGCCCGGCGAATAGGCAGTCGCGAACACTGAGCGGTAGTACTGCCAGAGCGTGGTGGATTCACGATTGGCAGCCGGGTCCTGTAAAATGTTACATAAGATATTCGACGCTTCTACGACATGGTGTATGTTACCCCGCCGCCACAGGGTTTCAGTTGCCTCAACGGGAGCACATGCCGTCCATCTGACCTACTGTCCGTATGACGTACTGACATGTTCAGTCTCCGCCAACTGGATACCCCCCGAGAAAGGTGTACGAATTTCTTCAGTAACCACCGGCCTACGCAGGCACGTATGGTGTGCCGGATACATTGAACGGCTGGGCCCCACTCGAAGGTCGTATGAACCGAATCACCACTGGTCACCGGTCCCCAATGGACTGCGAGCCCCGTGCTTCGTCCTGCTGCTTCGTGAGCCGGGGTTCTTTTGAACCAAAGGCTTCGGGTGGGGCCCATCTAGCCAACGACCTTCTTCGGACTGGACAACCAAGAAGTGTTCCGCCTTCACATTTATGAACTCAAACTTACAATAATTACGAATTTTTTTTATCTCACTTTGTCACAACTCCTAAACAGAGGTGTCGGCGGTCGGCTTTGCTCCCATGCCGCACTTTAGTATAGCAGACCAATTTGTCTTGTTTCCCCCTCTTGTTAAGTAGCTTTACCTGTTGAACCTCAAATCCATTTTGAAACACGCTAGAGACTTAGCTAATTTGTCGCTCGCGACGGATGTCATAGCCGGAATGATAGTGTGTCACACACTAAGGTTCCTATGCTTGAAAGACACAAACCCCTACTCGATCCCAGAACACCATTTAAGCTTGTCACCTTTTATGTTCGAACACATGCAAATAGGTCAGCAGGCATCTCTTGCAGGCACTTTAGAGACTCTCGCCATCGATATTTGTTGTTTTGCTGAAATACGGCTTCAGGGTTCTGGCTCAGTGCTACCTCTTTAATCTCCGTCGGCCGCTTCACTATGCAGGCACAGCGTACACTTTTCTGGAGACCATGTGGCTCAAACCACTGGTCAGTTCGATATTTCACAGAGAAGGCGCTGCCAGACTGAATTTCTGTCAACAGCCACCTTTGCACTGTCAGACTCAAACGTATAGTTACAGTACCGACGGGCGCTCATCACAGATGCTGTTTGTTTGTTGTTGCGGCATATGCCTTACAGATTGCAGTCCAGACGCAGTCAAAGATGACTTATCACCAGCTCATTAACCTTCTACACACCGCGCGGTGCGCAGACATTGTAATACTGGTTGGGGACTTGAACGCCCAAATAGACAAGCTGTGCGCTGACGAACATGACTTAGATGGCTCGTACTCTTACGATACTCGTCGAACAAACGATGGTGAACGTTTGATGCAGCTCTGTGATGTCAACGGCCTTCTGGCAGGTACTAATTTTCGGCGTTCTAGACGCCAGTGCGCCACCTGGCAACCTCCATCACCGAGTCAATCGTAAACACAAGTTGACTACATGGTCGTCAGTTATCGTTGGCGTGGCTGTTTCCAGGACTGTAAGTCAATCTGGAGCATCTGCGTAGGTTCCAATCACACACTGTTATATGCCAAGTTCACTTTGCGCTTTGGTGAGAGACCACATTTTCGCCAACCACAAACTGATGTATCTAAACTAGCGGGGATACAGGGGCTTCGCGCTTACCAGGTTGCGTTTGTCTCTAGTCTAGGTCCCCACTCAGGTGACACTGAAGCACATTGGGCACATATACGGCATGCATTATATAAGCGCGGTACTGTTTAGTGTGGTACTACTACTCGTTCAGCTGCCAACCGCTGGGTCGCTATGCGATCACCGGAACTCCTCGACGCCCTCCGGAATGTTCCATCCGGGAGTGAGTATTACTTGGTCTGCAGGTCTGGAAGCAACTACAAGAAGATAGTGAGACCTGGTGAGCACATCGCGTTATCGAGATAGAACAACCTGCTAGCTTATCCAACTCATCCGAGTAACTGGTAACAAGAAGTCAGGTGTGAGCAAGGTAATTTGTGGAGTCGATGGTGAGACTATGTATAATCTGCAACGAAGGTTAGGACGCTGGGATGAGCACTTTCAACAGCAGTTCAACTGGCCACCCGCATCATTGACTATGCTTTCAGACTCTGTTTGTGCTGTTTGGTCTGTTGATGTTTCTCCGCCCACGTTTCTTCTTCTATGGAGAGAAAATTCTCTCAAGATGAGGTTTCAAAAACGGTACAAGCCACCCGGTCCAGACAACCTACTTCCTGCTCCTTTTGTAGATGGAGACCTAGCCTTAGTTAAAGAGTTGACAACTTTTCTTTAGAAACTCTGGATCAGTGAAGTTGTTTCAAATGACTGGGGTTCGGCTAACATCGTCCTCATTTTCGAAAAGGGCGCACGCACTTCATATGAAAATCACCGACGGATTAGCCTGATTCCTATCGCTTCAAAGTTGCTCGCAGCTACTGTAGTTCCTAGACTAAACGAAACGCGCGAACAGCATATCAAACAGTTGTTGTCTTCTTGGAGATCAGAGGGGCATTCGATTCGGTTTACAGAGCTGCACTCTGGAACTATCTATCGAGGAGGGGTCTGCCTGAGAAGTATGAGAGCATTCTGAAGACAGTTTATTGTTAGATCTCAGGCAGGGTTGGGACTTAGGGTACGATAGGGTTGTCCAGCTTCCCCCTTCCCATCCAATTTCGCGGTATACAATCACTGAACCTGGTTTCAGTAGGACGCTTTCGGCTTCCTGGCTGGGACCCGGGAGTCAATGAACACCTTTGGTTAAGGATGCTGTCTGATATGGCGAAGAGTAAGAGTTGACAGCACTCATGTTGGCAGTCCCTGTTTTCTTCCCTACATTTCTTCCCTTCTTCATCCTGCACATTATCCTTTTTCTTCTCATTTTGGTACGTTTGCTACCCGTTATGGTTTTTACCTGTTAAGTGTATATGCAATACATTGTGCTCAGATAACAGACACTGCAAAGTCGCTTCGCTTCTGAGGTAGGGCCGAGTAGTTAAGCATTCACATCAGTCTGTTCCAAATGGTCGATGAGGGCGTTATGAAACGCATTTTTTGTAACATCGAAACAACGTCCTCAGGATGTACAACGGTATAACAAATGCAGCGTTTTTCTGATTTTCGTTGATGTACCCGGTTTTGTAACACATCAACGACGTTTAATAGAAACCCTATCAAACGAACATTGCTTTCCTTTGAAATTGAATACGATACCCACTTCAATTTGACTACGGGATTCAGCTTCGACAGCAATAGAGATTCTGGGAAGGGTCGCTTGAATCGACAATTAATGTTTTTTGGATTCGGAAGGTGTGCCTCCGGTTTTAAAATTCAAGGCGCAATTTAATTTCATAATTGTCTATAAACACACATCGTTTCCATTGTGCGTGAGACGCTAACGACGAAGCTTTTTGAATTTACCCAGTCACTATTAACAGACTCAAAGTGCCCTTGCGTGTCACTTGCACATTGAAATCATTCCATGCAGTGGATAGACAATCGACTACATTAGCCGCCAATTGCATCAGTAATTTTTCGGCGTATCATGAAACCACTTCAGTTTTTGTAAGTCATTTATTATTGTTGAGTTGACTAAATTTTCTGCACTAATTTACTTGATGTGAAGGGGCTTGAGATGAAATCTGTGATCGAGACCTTAGGCTATTCGATGAGATTTCCTACTACTTACAAATAACCAGTAGCTCAAGTTGGCACATCTTTTATTTGTGTTCCTCACAGCAGATTGATTTGCTCTCAGGCTATCGGATTTACATATCCAGTTGGATTGGATAGCAGATATCGTCTGCACAATGCGATTATATGCTCCTCCGAGAAACCTGAACATATAATTTCCCGTTATTAGTTGTTGTGTATATTTATCCCCAGCTTTTGTGTTATTTTGAGGTTGAACAGTTGAAACAATTAGTTGATGAATCTCAGATTGAATTAATGTGTTGTGTCTTAATGTTTAAGCCCGCTTGGTTGCGTTTGTCAAAAAAACTAAATCTCCCCTAATCACGCTCCAAAGTAAACGCTGAACCATACTAAATTCTTATAGTATCATTTAAGACTCGGACAAAATACAAATGATGTCTTTCTCTTTTTAATTACAGCTTCCAGTGTAAGGATTGCAAAATCTTACACGTTAGATTTATTGGTTTGAATTTCACGTTAACATACATCAACACTTAACTGTGAGACATCCTGAAAGTATGTAAAGACCTGAAAAGTTGGAAAACGTTCCATTGTTTTATACGCCAAGTTTCTCCAATAAGTTACCTTGAATGATGTCTTTCCGTGTGGTCTACTGGCACGTTGACCTCGCATTAGCAAAGCCGTACTACCGCTCAAAAAGAGTTTAACAACGTTCGTATGTATGTGACCTCAAGTATCGTGGTTAAATTTCAAACCTCGCCCGTAGTAAAGTTTGAATCAATTGATCCTGTTCAAAAGAGATCAATTGAAATGTCAACCTAAACACTAACGTTGCTATCAAGTTTCAATGAATTTCAGTTTTCATTTCAGCTCACATGCTAAAACACTAGGTATATATATATAATATTATAATATATATAATATATACATATTATACATATATAACAAGTGTACATGGGGGCTACTGTTTACCAAAATGAATTCATGGATGAAGGGTTACTACCGAGGCAGCTGGACAGTACAAACCATTGGCTTTTGCGTATGCAGTAAGAGTTGTCGTTATTTTATTTAACATAACCTCACAGGTCGTCAGAGATTTAAGGGTCGGGTTTCGTAACAACGCAATCGAAGGATTGAACTGGTTGGATTATTTCAAGAATAGGGTTTGCAGTTGACAACGCTGGTTTTTATGCTCAGTTGCTCGTTTAAATTACCGTCTCGCAAAGTAGACTAAGTCATCCGTTTGGGAATTTGTTCACTCATTCACTGAAACAAACATCGACCGTCTATATCAGTGTAACTCTCATTGCATCTACAACTGATCAGACACATAACAGGTGGAGCAGATTAATTAGTATGTCAAGCTTGCATTCATAAAACTAACTTCTCGGTTTGTTAATAATGAGTAAGAGTCGATGTCGGAATATGTGCATTTTGCAAAAAGTCAAGTGTGCTGACGGACTACAGTGAATATTTAGTCGTATGAATTTTAGTCCGTTAAAAACCTTATTTATATGCTGTGTACACTTGAGCTTTTTTTATGAGGGTATATTGAATTTCTCCAGGTATCCGGTAACAGTCCACTCAGTTTTCATAGCCTGCTAATCTTGTGCCAGTTGTTTTCTACGCAGTCATAAAATTCTATCAAGCCGTATGTTTACTGGGCCAGGCTTGTAGGCGACGGATGCAACATTAGGGAAATGGTCATGCTGGTCTGTATAATCGAGTACTGCGGCTTATTGGTTTGATGTCTCATCAGCAAATTAACTAAGAATGCTAGGTTATTACCCGACTTAGTCTTACGACTAACCGATAAATATGAACGTATAGAGTTTATAGGAGTACAGTCGTGCGGAAAACCTTACACTTCTTACTAGTTGCCATTTCATCTACACAACGTTTACAGAAGTGGTAATAAAAATTGTGACTGATAGGCGTCTCGATAAAATGTTGGGCCCAGAAGGCGGTTTACGTTTGCACTGTTGCTTAAATTCAGCAGTTCTCGCAAACACGATGAAAATATTTTCAGTGTGTGAGACAAATTAAGGCCTCCAGTACAGTCGAGAAGAGTAAGCAGTGGGGTGTTAAGGGGCAACATAAAATCACAGTCAAAGGTTACAGTCAAATACATTGTGAAGTAGTGTTTAGGCGTCCACTGTTTTTAAATCGATGTAGTCATTATCTCGGTCGAATGCCTCTTAAGCCATATATGTCAACAGTATGTTACCAAATTAGTTGTTCATTACTGTGAGAGGCGTAACAAAATGGCACCAATGTGTCTTTTTGGCAAACCTGTCGTACTTGGCGTTTTGGTTGCACTTGTTTGTTATTAATTTCACCGGGTCTGCCTAACAAGTCTATGTAAATTAATGATTTGCCGTTGTTCCTATCGATGTTTTATAATGCAATTGTATTTTGAATTGTAAAATTATAATTTCCAGCACAATCTTGACTAATGCCTGGTAGTGTACGAGGAGATGAATAGTTAACCGAATAGTCTTTAAAATGTTAGAAAAACAACTTGTAGACACTCGGTTATTATGTCTGTTGTTAACATTTCACTTCTGATATGGAACCTTCTCCAGGCGAGTTGTAGACAAAGCTTGGGGTTTTTTAACTGGCGGGATGTGGGTGTGCACGTGAATTTAGAGTGTAATAAGTTAGGTCCACAAAGATGATCGACAATAATATTTTACGGTTTCCGGTTTCAGCAGACTGGGTGCATGTGAACAGTAAGGCAGAAATGAAATCGATACAATCAGTCGAATGCGTATTCTAAAGAGCAAGTCAATTTTGAATTGAGAAAGGGTTAGTTGATCCAGTGAAAAGACCAGCCCATCTGTGCAAGTCAAAGCGATCAGTCCAAGACCGGTCACCGTATGCCAGAGAGGTCGGATTCGCCTGTTAAGTTTACCGCGTATTTTGCTCCCGTAATCCCAGCAGCGTCTGCAGTAACTCCGTAGATAGTTCTAAATCATCCATTATTTATCTCCACATTTTCCTGATCAGGTGCATGGTAAGCAATTACAAAATCCATGAGCTTGAACCGATATCAAAGTTCATTTTGAGGCAACCTAGTAAGTGTTCTTTGACACCCGTTTATTTTAGTGATAAGTCCTCGTGTGTTCTCTCCAGAGTTAACCGGTTAGCCGTCCATACATTTTTATTCTTCTGTACACAATTGCCAGTCCCTTCAAAGGACGCGGAATCCATTAGGATTCACCCTGTTCGAGAGCATTGTCAACAGGTTTTAAAAAGCAGTCTTGGCTACATCGCTCAACATTTTATAGATTTCGTGTAATACTCACTGAGACTTTCTGTTCCTTTAACGTATTCACTCTCTTTGGAACTGTGTATCCTTCAAGTTGCTTTTCGGGGTAGGTGATGTGTAACTTGTTTGTATCTGGTTAGTATTGATGAACACAGTTCGCGGTGGCTACGACTACGAGAGGTCGAAACGGTTACTGAAATGCTTCTTCATGCTCACCTTTATACCCACACTACACGGCTGATTTATCTCTTGTTTCTACCCAACAGCTGGAGTTCGTACACATACAGAGCCAAATCGCATATCTGCTCGATCTTACCTTCAGATAGGGAATTTGTATAAAATCAGTTTATAATTCGTTCATACATGTCATTCTGTTTGAAAACACAATTTCTGTTTGTAAACAAAGTAGCTGATGTCTTAACAGTTAGATAACCGGGCTGCTATCCTATAGGTATCTAATGTTGTTTTGCATCCTAGGGTTATGTCCATTAATGATAATGGTCTGGCTATTTCTAACATTGTTGCTCGATAGGACGAGAGGGACTAAACGTATTTTTGCAATCCATCAAACCGTCAGATTAATGTCGATGTATATTACAAACTCTATCATTTCCTTACCTTTAATTGTCTTTCCTCTGATTGCAAACTCCAAGAATGATTGATACTGAGTGAAATCATTGACAGCATTTACAAGTGGCATTATTTTTTTTAAAATATACAAATATTCAACAGGAGTTCAGTACAAACATATTGGTATAGATACTAACGATGTCAATCATAATTAAGAGAATTCATTTAGGTTTGTACGGAATTTAGTCTGGTGCATCTTGACTTTTACATGAAATTTAAACAAGGAAATTCAATCTTCATTTTATACTTATAACTACTTACATGATTTTCGTGCAACTAATACACAAGGGTCAACATGACTCAAAAAGTTTACCATATTAACTCCTGTGGCGATACATGGCGCCAGTAGTATAATCGAATCAAACGATACCCATACGTCGATATCCAATTGTACACCCGTCATTCACCTGGAGATCGAACTCTATATTGCTGGTCGCCAGTGTCATTCACAACAAGATGCAATCATTCAGAAAGGGCAATGTTGTATTCTGTAGGCAAATTTTTCCATCTGTTTGTATTGACATGTGCAAATAATAATACAAACCAAACACTGAGTGATGGGTATTTATTGTGATTTCATATCCACACTGTACAATCTGTACACGTAGAAATTTCGTTTCTTTCTTCATGCCGGATAACCATGTATGCATCCCAGCATAAAAAACCCAAACTTACTGGGTTATGTAAATACGCACTTTAAAACCGAGTTAACAATTATGCGCTCGTTACAAGGATAACACGGTGAAAACAGGAAGATGAAGTCCTATTTTTTGAAGTTTTCAGAAAGAAACCTATCGAGTGAGTACAGTGGGTGATATCAGTCGTCAAATTTATCTCAGTTCATAGGGTCTATCGAGAAAGTAATTGAGTTACAGAGCTTTCCGGTTCAGCTGGTAGAGCGCATTCCGACATGATGTTTCTGACATTGGTTCAAATCTACCTGAAGATCAAAGATTTTGCGGTTGGCTCTCTCAAAATTATTTGGCTCTGAACCGTTTTCTCGCAACGGCAAAAAAGTGCGTTCTAACTTCTGGAAGAACCCATGTGGGGCTGCTTTGAGTACGCACAACGCTAGTTAAACATTACCATTTTGAGGCCCAATGCTTCTTCTGCTATGTGGATTTGAACAATGGAAAACGTTGTTCTTAGTTAACTTCAGAAGAATCACTTCATTAGATAGGGACAGATTAGCAACGCAAACCGTTGAATATTGTGGAGAACGTATTCTTGGTGATTTGTTCAAGGCTACTGTCACCTACGTCACAACACAGATTGATTTTTCGGCAACCGACCGAAGACCATGAGGCGGCTTACCAACTGCGATTTTATGTTTTGTGTTCGCGTGCATTGTTTCCGACAAGCCATGTTCTGTGATCAGATTACGAGCTAAATTTCTGGTCAGCAACTTTGCGATGATATGCAATATGGTTTGTATACATTGCTTTGACCAATCACATTCAGCCAGACTTCTGTCATCACTCCGTCACTATTCCATTTGGCTTAATCTTGCCCAATCTCAGGGGCGCGATTCGAACGTAACTCGGTATTCAGTACATTAGTCGCATTCGGAAATACACCTGCTACAGTATGTCACTTTGTAAAACTGTCAAGTTATTCAGATCTGATGACCATCTACTTCAAACTAGGGGGCAGGTTGGATTCTATTAGGTAAATAGACATCGACACTTTTTATGTCAGTATGATAGCAGCACTCATTTGAAGAGATTTACGAGTGACGTATCGGTTGAAGATCTTAGATGTTTTGTTTAAATCCAGTTGGCATTACTCAACAGTTCTGCATGGCTGATTAGACTAAATAGAAAACCAATGAGTCTAAAGTATACCGATTTGTTTGATAGCCAAACTACGAATTCATGTCAAATAGAAGGTAGTTGTCCAATAATTTCAAAGTAACTGACTGATAAGGAATACAGTGAGATATCAGCTTTTCCGTTTTTTTTTTTAAACCGTTTATACTTAAAGTATTCTTCGAACTGTCTTTAAGTTTTCCTTTTCGCTTTTGCACCTAGGAAAGATAGTAATCAATAAGGCAGCCGGTGATGAGGTGTGCTTTTTCTAAGAGGGCGTCTAATGAGATACTGTGTAGTTTAATCGTATGGT
Organism: Paragonimus skrjabini miyazakii; assembly: GCA_014338405.1. Taxonomy (NCBI): domain Eukaryota; kingdom Metazoa; phylum Platyhelminthes; class Trematoda; order Plagiorchiida; family Troglotrematidae; genus Paragonimus; species Paragonimus skrjabini miyazakii. The sequence continues at coordinate 349,339 of JTDE01000051.1, read as the reverse complement.
CTGAGCTGGTAAGGATCATTTTTGCCATAAGCTGTTAATCACGCGGGCTACCAACACGAAACTTCTATTCGTTTTTTTCTGCGTTGACGCTATTAATTGGGGTGTTTGAGAAATAACCAGTACATAGCCTTCAGTGGTTTTCAAGGTTAGTGTTAGTCACTGATGGTACTATTGTAGTATGTATCGATGATTTACTATGAAACACTTATGTAACTAAGTTTATGTATGTAAATAAACAAATGGTAACTCCAATGCTAAGAAATTTTAGAGAACCCAATAAACACAATCCACAAAATATTTTGGACAAAGAGTTATAGTATTCGTACCCACCTCTTGTATTTCATATATTATCTGTCAGAATACACCAAGTTTAACAATCTTATACCCACTATATAAATTAGAGCCCAGCAACTAGAGTCAGAAAAATTTGTCCGTATGACGCAGCAAAACATTAGCGGAAAACATTTCAAAACCTTTAGAAGGAACATGGTTATTTGAAGCAAGTCATCGCCTCGAATATATTGCATGAAGTAATAACCACAGTTGAAATGAAAGTAGTGTTCATAAAACTTCTGCTTAAAGGTGATACTCTAGCATTGTTGCATCTATCAGTCGTTAAGTTGTACCTTTCCGACGTCAACCTTCAGACGCTGATTTGCTACAATACCGATGTTAAGGTAAAACTTGAAAGACAAGTTACCAGTCCACGACCAATCATTGCTCGTGTATTCGTTCGTTTGCATACTGTTGTTGTGTTGTAAAACATGTTCATTGTACAGCTAAGCGTTCGATAAAGGCGTTCGGGGAAAGTTATGCAATCTGGATCAGAACAGATTTTTGAAAATCAATTACTAGCACCATTGTCGCACATATCGCCGACACTAACCATTACATAGAAACCACCAAAGTGTTCCAGGTTGTCTACAGAGTTGTCATCACTCAAACTAAAACACTACGTCAGAACATATTGACGACAGCCGAATCGTTTGCGAGCAGACTACGCAATCTTGGTCTGTGTATTCACAAGAAATTTGTTTAGTCCTTGAGCCGCAGATCGATCATAACCACTGCGTGGCGTAGCATCCCACCGGCGTCTGATCCAATTTTAACCAATTATTTGGATTTTGGTAGTCATTTCCAATGTCAGTCGTTAAAACTGACTTCTTGAATTTTTCGGTTTGTCTCATGACAAGTTTTGATGAAACCTCTGTAATTGGCTTGAGAAAGAGTGATCGAAACAAATCGTTCGTCATATCGGTACTGTTGATCCTAAGAAATTCACATAGATGCGCTCCATTTATCCCTTTCACTTCCCGTTAATAACATATGGAGCTAAGTAACCAACTATATTAAACAGTGTGCTCGGTCGTCATTAATCCACACCACTGGATCCGATTATCTGCTACCCCCATTATCCTCTTCGACTGCGGTCCAGGTAAGCCACCAGTCCCGCGGTCCGAGAAACTGATACTGTCTACATCGTTTCACTTATCACTGCCCACTTACGGTTTCCTTTCTGTCTACGGTATCGACTGGCCACGTCGTGTTGCGTCAATGAACTGAGGGCATGATAAAAAGTACAGCACGTGGCAAACTGTAGAATATCATCAATTCGAATACCAGAATATTGTCAAGTATCGCGTACCGGATATAAAAGATGGGCATACAGAGTCAAATATCTCGCGGGGAAGTACCGTCTGTTCCACAGCCAAAGTTGTTTCCATTTGGACTCAGTCCAACCCAGCGCAATCTACTTCTTAATGGGTTTACTTGAGTTGTACGTACATCAACCCTGGCTGACTGAACTGATGAAAAACTCACCTGTAGTTTCTAGTACGTCTACGTGCTCACCATATGATCAGTATTCAGTGGTCAATTTTACTCTGGCTTGCACTGAACACAAAGCTAACTATCTATATTTGTCTCCACAGCTAATGCTAATCTTGCCGTTGTTATGTATCAATCGCCAGTTTCTCCGACATGCGTTTTGCCCATACCATAAAATCCATTTAGCCTGGTGTTTCCTGCTTCATTCGAAATTATTTTGTTTTACTTGGTGCCGGGACATTAAAGCCGTGATTGTCTGAGTGAGTAATTAACGTATCAACCACTTTTCCGTTAATTCATACCTCATTCACCTGCGAATTCTTCGTTACATAATAAAAACGTTCAATCAAACAACTACCGTTTTCTGTTTTCCCCTTAAAATTTTCACATCAAGTGTGGTATGTGTTATTGGCTGAATAGGCTAAGTCGAGTTTTGCTCACAAGTGGATGAGACTAGTCCTTTTAAATGATTAATTGATCAGTTTCAGACTCGTGGGATTTGGATTAGACTTTTTGACCAGATTGAACATTTGAGAGTGCTTGAAACTCCAAAGAGAACATTTCTGCGAACATACCAAAGATGTTATCAGACATACAGGTGTGCAGCAGCGAATCGATTGAGGTCCGCCTAAAAACTAGTTCCATAGAAAATATGAACACTACTATAATGAAATTCTACAAATTTTTCAGACGTTCATTATTCACATAGATGTTTTACCAGACTCGTTCGACTCAAAACACTTAATGTCTATTGAATTGTAACCTCTTGTCTGATGTTGATCTAAAAAACGAAGTATGCTCCAAAACATTTTGGTTGACTGAACATGGCCAACATAAAGAATAGAGTTGAAATTACATAGTATCTGGGGTATATTTTGTTAGCATAAGACAGTATTTTTAATCGTTTGTGAAGTCTGAAGAATGTATTTGGAAACGCAATGTTACAAGATATGTAACTTTAGGCATCGATACAAAGTTTCATGGGGTGGTAGTCATGGTTTGGGGGATCAAACAGATGGGCATGGGTTATGTAAAAAAACGATTAACGAATTAGTCTGGTGACAACACAAACCGTACACAGGACTGTGGTGCTCACTGACCAAAATGTGAGCAGAATGCGTGTTGCGTTTCCGGTTGCTCTGGAAAATCAAAGAGAATACTTCAGAAAATGACTATCCGGCTTAAATTATGTAATTTGCTGTTGAAGATGCTGGGTATCGTCCATCGATCTTTATACAGACGCCTAGAGTTTATAGTTTTGTTTCCTACCGTTTCGAAACAGGCTGCCTACTGCAGTTAGCCAGTTGTTGGTTTATTCTCCGTATGTATCTCAGCTGTACGAATGGTTATGTAAAAGATATATACATCACGATGTATTTGAGTACATCTCTACAAGTGCGTTGGATAGATGGATAAATTTATATAGTCAAAAGTAACTAAATAATGAGGTTGTCATGAAATGTATTTTGAAGTCCCCACTACTGATCTAAGCTGGCATAAAGGAAGACACACTGTTCGCCTGATAAGCTGGACAAGTTTGCCGGCTTACTGTGAGAAGTGTGTCCCAACACTTATCCGTGATCTGAGATTTAGGAAATCCGGTCGAGCAAATCAACCTTTTTCTTCATTAATTATGACAGAATAGTCCCGGTCAAATAACTGAACGAACATCAACATCATTCGCTTATTTTATGTCGTACCCTCTTCTGAATCTTTCTAGCCAAAACATGTGATGTTGAATTTAAGTGGGCGAACCAGACCAGCACAAGTTGGGTTGAAATTACTGTCTCATTTGTTAACCATTTACTGTATAAGCACATGAAAGCACGATAGACAAGTTCGGTCATTTTGCGTAAATGTATCATAAAAGATGTTATCCGGAAATTCAAGCAGTGTACGGGATCGATCGGATATAACAAAATTATGTATGAAAGCGGTAGACTAAACTCTGTAAGATATGACCTATCTGAAACTCATCCTTGAGAGGAACGTAATCTTAGAAAGTGACTCACCACCAAATAGTTTACTGCCCCAACTCCTTTTTTTAAAACAGCTGTATCAGAACTGAAATCATAGATTTTCCTGCCTTGACTCTACCGGAACTTTCTAACAACCGGCCGTTCGGTGAGGTGGTACATTCATTTGTTTTCTGGCTGACTGAGCAGATACATCCAACTAGTTGGTCACCGGTCTGATCCAAGTTTTACTTTGCCATTTGGCAGTGGGTTCGCGGTTGCTAAATTTCAAACGAAGATGACTTATGGAATGACTTTAAATCAAAGGGTCCACATACACCTAGCAGGGCACTCGATCACAGCGTTTTCCTTAATACTCAGATAGTCTGATCCCGGTTCTGGATGCGAAAACAGCCCGCTTTCCCATATCTGATGTCGTGAGTCGGGTTTTCCGTTCTAGATTTCGGTATATTTCTGTTATATTTCCCATCTGCAGTATTGCTTTCTTTAATTGGGTGCCACTCAATGGTGTGCTGGACCATCATACTTCCTCCCGGCATTCTTCCGTTCAGAGCATTAGGATTGGGTAATGAACTGTATTGCACCGTCAATACCTCAGTGATAATTTGCGATGACTTCCTTTTTGGAACTGATAGGAGTACTGTGGTAATCCCAGCTTACAGATCACTGCACCCTATGGTTTCGCGTTCACCAGTGATAGCCATACGATGAAAACCAACAACGAGTATCCTGATTGCCCTGTTGTCAGTGGTCGGTCAGCTGCCAACCAAGACAGCCTTCCGCGATTCACACAGCTAAACAACCTAAAGTGATTGGTGCAACGCTGTTTCACATTGTTGCACTTGTGACTCAGAAAAATGAGATAACTTTATGTGCACCTGTCGGCCGAGGTTAGCACTGGACTCAAGCTAGTTCATTTTAACTACTATTAGTCTCTTGAGTTTGGTTGCTACAAGTATGACCCAGGGTGTCCACTGAAAGCTTCATTTGACTTCCTAATTTTGGAGTATAGGATGTACTAATTATCATTTAGTCAAAACTGCGGTAAAAACGACCAAAGTAAAAATTTTCGTTGATAGTCACTAAAACTTTAACTCGTCTAATACGGCTTAAAAATGGCTTCAGGTAGGGATATTTAGACTCCATTTTGGAATGAATTATCAGAAACACTTCAGGTAAATTTCTATATCGATGAGTCTTACGACGTTCAAATGTAATCGACAGGACGCTGGTGACCAAGACCGCAAAATAGAATTGATTGGTATTTTGGCAACTTCCTAACATTTGGTCCTATATTAACAGTGCCATACCATTTCAGCTAATTCACCTTGATGTTTCGTGAACGAAGTGCTGTTTGCTCACCGAGGTAAACAATTTGTCACACTGACTGACGTACTGCTCTTTGACCAAAAATCACGACTGTTGACGCCACTCATAGCGAACCTGATGCGAATTCTTCAGTACATAGAGCTTGGATGTAGATTCCTTTTTGATTAGACAGTGGCCTCTCAGTTGGGGTGACAGATCCGACAACGTTCACTGTGATCATCTTTGAACCCTCCGGAAATAGTTGAAAGACCGTGGCGTTAGTGTCCTAGCTGGAAGCGTGCAAGGGACTCACAAGCTCAAGAAAGAGATCGTAGGGATTTAACCCGTACATGTATGATGTCTGTAGCGTGGTTCACAAAACCTATGTAAAACAAACAGTACAATGCAGGATAAACTGAAGGTAATTAAAAGAAGTAGCTGATTCGATTCCTCAGCAGATACTCCTCAGAAAATATTGGCAAATCGAAACGGAGAGATGGTGTGCGTCTGTTAGTGAGCTTCTATTGTTGATTGTTGGGTTGGTTCATTGTAAGCTATTGGTTAATGCATTTCAATATTTAGTCAAACAAGTTTAGCGTCCACTCTTATCTTGATCAGGTGTAGTAATGAATGTGATTAATTGCGGCCAGTCTGTCCTCAGTCGTTACAATTCACATGTTTGTCTCGAGTGGGTCGCGCCTATATTGCTCAAAGGACTTGCAATGGCCTGCCAGCCAGCTCGGACACCATATGCTCAAGCTGGCAGACTGCAATCGAGCGGTTACGCTGTGTCTCAATCTTACCTCCAGCCGTCACGGCAATTGCCAGACTGTCATTCGGATGGCCCTCACATTGGCAGCCAAGACAGGGGTTGCCCGACTTACTTGGTCATTCGGACAACGATGACGGCGACTTGAGCCTACGTTAACCTATGTGGATCTCACCTGTTGATGTTGTCGTTCATGTGTGGCCTATGTAATAAGTGCACACCAACGAGTCCAGTGCTCGCCTGCTCCCCTGTCAGCCTGGTTACTGGACACAGGCGAGCTAGCCTAGTTTAGTAGTTGCACCCGGTGGGTTCGCGTTCTCTTACTCCATAAGAAGCAACCAATCTCGTTGCTGATCAGCCTACCCATGTGCACATTAGCGCTATGAACCCGTTGCCGTTCGAACCCAGAAAACACTTAGGACATTTAAGTTTGACATCGTGGCACGTGAAATTTATATCAAAACATCCTAAACTTTTGTAATTCTAAATAACTGATCGCCTACCCACATGCCCCGCGTTAAATTTGCTAGTGGTCTCTGCTACACACCCCTAAAAGGCGGCACAAAGAAGAGCCAGTTGAATAGACTGTTCAGTTGTTAAATTACCGGCACGTCGTTCACTTACATGTGTTAAAAGAGTGCGACGCATTTAGTCATTAGTCAGAGATACGTAATAACTGGACGCGATGTCTATCTGAAATTCGCATCAATGGGGATATCGACAGCTGCGCAGATTTCTGCTACTTGCGTAGCAACTTGTCCACAGATCTGTCCGTGGACCGCGAGTTACGAACTCGTGTGGCAAATGTTAGGGCTGTTTTCGGACGTCTTGAAAGACGTGTCTGGAAGAACCACAGCCTGAAGCCGAACACTAAGCTTTTTGGTTTGTTTAAGTACCGTGAATATGCTCGGTTTAGTCATGAGAAGAAGCGCGTAGCCAACAAGCGTGTTTTCAGTGTTTCATCATCAGGCTAAATACAACACATTTATATGGGTTCGACAGGGGTAGTACATCAATAGGGTGAGGGATGGAAGGCATTAATATCAAGTTAGTCAGATTCATCAAATGGTTTTGGCAAATCGGTACTCCTACGTAACAGATAATGACTAAGCTTTTTGTCTACCATTCAATGGTGCTGTCTTTACTGCTGTACGGCAGTGAAACGTGGATACTGTATCAACGTAATGTGCACTATCTGAGCCGCTTTCATTTGCAATGTATAAGACGCATCTTGGGTATTCGATGGTCAGACATGGTTCCGAACACTGAAGTACTGCGGCGAGCGGACATGGACGGAATGGAAGCCATGTTGATGCTGTGTCAGCTTCGTTGGCTGGGGTACGTCCGTCGGATGGATGAGACAGTATCCCGAAGCAGCTGCTGTGTGGACAACTGAGATCAGGTAAGCGAAATCCTGGCGGTCAAAAGCGGAGATACCAAGATGCTGTGCAGGTAAGTCCTTCAAGTTGTAACATTGATTTTAGATGTTGAGAAAACTTGGCGTTGAACCGGACAGTCTGGAGAAATGCGGTCAGGATAGGCGTCCGAAGGTTCCAGGAACGATTATTACACGACCGTGAACGTAAGCGCGTAGTACTCAAGGAAACCACCGGTGCCATAGGTCATGATTAAATGACTATGTGGCGTTGTGATGTGTGCGGCCGCCAATGTGCTGGCCGCTATGGCTTAGTAGGTCATCAGCGTATTCATATTGTTGTGATCCAAGAACGCGGATGGCACAAGGGTTGTTTATTCGAGGGAGCAACACATGGGTTAAGCATTTAAACAGGACAACAAACAAAAACACATTTGCACGCGGTATTCGGCGCCAGACCGTCTCGGCTGTCGCACACGTCAATGCTCAGTTTCTTTTAAGTAGCAGGGACTATTATGGGCGATGTTGCACTCTGATGTTCCTTCCTGCATTTTTCCTGCGGCTGGTACGATGTCAAAACATATGCCCTGGTCCTACTGCTGAATAGCAGTGGTATTAGTAGTATATTACGATCGCTTACCTTCACTGCACTCCTCCCCCCGCAAAGATTGTTCCGGCTGCAGCAAAAGCCGTTCAGGTTCCCTTCGCTCTCGTGACGATCTGCGTATTGACCTCGGGGACGTCGCTGCTCCTGGCGTACACTCTATTCTGCTCGGGGTGTCGTACCATTTGCGAAGCTGGCTTCCGTGCACTCGATGTTGATTCCTATCACTCTTGATCAGACACACTGGACCACGGCGGTCCACTACCACATAAGGTCCTCTCCACCTTGCCAGGCACTTTCTACATCCGGTTCCCGTTACGAATGGACTCCGCCTGTCTCTGTATTTAACCTTGGAATCAATTTCAAATACTGCATTTCGATCCGACAACTTTGCCGTTGACTGCTCCTTAGAAACTTCTTGTGCGTTCGCCAAGTTTTGGTTGGTCACTTTCCGAGCTTCTGCTACTTCGCGCCCGTTCATCCGCCGGTCTCCCCTTAAACCAATCTCCTGATCGACTGGCAGGCGTGACACGCGCCCGTACATTAGCTCGAACGGCGACTTCTTTGTTGTTCCTTGAGGCGAACAGCGGTGGGCCAACAGAATCAATGGTAGTGTTTCCTCCCAGCTCCCTCCTTTCGCCGCCAACCATTCCTTGATTGTGCGATTGTTTCGTTCCGTCAGTCCATTCGACTGAGGATGGTATGGCGTTGTGCAAATTTTCCTCATTCCCAAACGTTCCAAGCAGTTCCGAAACTCTTCACTTCCGAAGCAGGGTCCCTGATCAGTCAAAAGGCTCCGCGGTATGCCATGATCCGCCACAATGTGT
>JTDE01000051.1:312492-334947 GCA_014338405.1 Paragonimus skrjabini miyazakii | reverse complement strand
TTTTTGTCTGATGTAGTAAAAAAGAAAGGACAAAAATAGTCAATCTATCAAAATCAGAAGATCTTCAAGGTACAAGTGTGTTAGCACAGTCAAAGCTCACACATTGGGACGAGGAAATGTTTTTCATAGTTAGACAACTTTCAGAAGGTAGCAACACTCAATGCTAGGTTCCCCGCATAAATGTTCCATAGGTCTCCAGGGAGCCTGGAACATTCGGTAGACATAAATCAGTGACTACGTAAGAGAGCATTTCCAATCAAAGAATCGGGTTGCAAGAAGAGGGAAACGTGATGCCACGAAAAGGGGTGATAACAGGAGAATAAGAAATGGAGTCCGTATGCCGGCACATGGTATGGAGGGCCGACTGTATGACGGCACGGATGAATTAGACAACCTTCAGTTAACAGGAAGAGGTTGAAATATTCGGCTAAGTCATCAGCTTCCATAAATTTCGAGTGTTCAGACAACAGTTTGTCCATACCTGGAAAGGTATTTTTCATGCTCTTCAGAGTGCAGCAAACTTTTTCTGCATCGATCGGGTCAACCAAGGACCAGTCCGAAGACAGAATCGTACGTGATGGTGCTCATTAATGTGCGAGTGATAATACATTGTTAGGAGGCCACAGTTTGTCTTGTAAACAGTTCCCCAGTTTTGAGGAATAAATACAAAACAACACTTTTCCCTCGTTGATGATACAAGGTCTGAAGCGTTACTTAATTGGCTTTCCATCTCTGCTTCCTGGTAGTGTAGGTTCCAGCAACCACACAAGCACCTCTTCTAGTGACCAGTCGCTATTTCTACGGAAAAACTTGTGAGGCGTGCATATTCAGTAGTGATTTTGCCAGTAACATGGCGAAACTGTCCGCATGAAGACCACGGGCAATTTTTGGTAATTAATTGCTATGTAAGAAAGCCTCGCTTTTGGATTGCAGTTGAGTTATTGCTGTTTGAGTCTAACATGAAAACCGCTCGGAGTGCTCAACAGTTTGGGACTCAACATCAGACGTCGTGTTTGCCTGTGAGACGGTGATTGGACTGGCAGTGGAAGCAGTATGTTTTTGCTAATTCACAGCATACGGACGCGTCTTTATGCTCTCTAAAGTATGGCCAGTGGATTGTGACAGAAGCCGATGATAAAGTTAACATCGAGTGAAGCATGACGAGACCAGCTCATCGGCAAGTCTGACAAGAGAAGCCGATTCTTGCTGAGACCAATTTAATCCAGCGGCTTTCATGCAGTTGAGCTTCTCGTGGTTGCCTTCGGTAGGAAGCGCATGCCTCCTGTGTTGACTGAGACTGATTTTGGTTGGAAATCTGCGGTGATAGTCGGTTCAGTCAAAGACTGCAGAATACTGAGCGCTTAATTCCTGCTCTGCGTCATGTTTGCGTCGATCCATACGAGCGTGTGCTGACAAACTAACATTCGATTGACATATCTGGCAAAATTCTGAACAAATGTACTCCGTCCGCTTAGTCTTCAAGGCGTGGAGGTGCTGACGGTCATTTTATTTTCTTGATCGTGAGTAACCAGTACATTGGAATCAAGTAGATTGGTTGGCTCTATCTGGAGTTGATGAACGTCTTGCCAGTCAAGGTTTGCACTGAAATTTCTCAGTTGGTACCATCAAGTGGTGGTTTAGCGCATCGACTACTACTATTAAAACTACTATGCAAAATGGGAAGCCATTTGCAGCAAGTTTCCGTACTTTACTAGTGCACATCTGGCCTCTGTTTATGCACAGATATTTCTCCACTAGTAGGGATTACAAGCTATACCTGAGCGGAGCGGCTTGGTTTCACTGTCTTAGGACCGTACCGCATACACAGTAGCATTGTAGTTCTTGTCCTTAAAAGTGAGACGTCTGCTTCTGAGGTGTCAGATGTGTTTTACGCTACCAAATAGCAACCAGGTTTTGGCCGTAATTAGGGAAACGTCTGACATTATACAGCTTCAAGTGAGTAGAGTCACATACGCCTGTCAGTCTTGGGGAAGCACTGTGCACTTAGACGACCCAATGTATACCATAACGTGATACCTCATTCATCACAGATTCTACTGAATCTTTGCTGGGTGTACACTACTACTAAGTAAAATGACATAAGTAGCACAGTTATAGACTTCGGTTCCTTTTAATGGGAGTCGTTCTAAGCTACCAATAAAAGGCTATCCAGAACTCTGTTGGACATAATTGAATGCATAGTTGATAGAAAGAGAGATCGGACAGCTGCACGTCGTTGGAGTATGAAGAACAGTGGCGGTGACCTGCTATAGGATGTGAGATCTCGCTGTCTAGTACCTATAGAAGGGACACACACCTAACAGGTACCCTAGCCGCTAGCGAGCAACCTCAGCTTAAAGTATTGTCGACAATACTTGGAATCGCCTGTTCATCCATGAAAACGAATGTTAGTAGGCTTAGAGGTGTTCCAGCAAGTGATGAAACAAGAGGCTGTGAGCAATGCATTCACGGCTTCGCAAAGGTAAATATACCCGTAACTTCACATTGTTTCACAGTTTTCCGATAACATGTGGTTATCTACACTCCAGACATGAATGAAATCGTATTGATGCCTCAATATACTAGCTAAGCGAGTGTTTATTTAAGACAAACTTAACAGCAGACTTCTTCTAGGACGGAAGAAGTTTTTGAATAAGTAAAAAATGAGTTCATTTTCGACTTTTCTTACGAAAATTTGGAGTAGGGTGCTCTAACCCGGATGCCTTGTTAAGCTCGATAATTCGGATTTCGTATGCAAGCCTTAAGTATGTAGGGCACAGATCACAGACTCACAATTGGGACGGCCGGCCGGCCAAATTACGGCTGGGAGTGTCAGGTCCTGCGTTCCGGATGCCTTCGGGGTAGTAGTTTGGCGAGCCGTCGGTTTTGAAACTCATTTTATTAATTCTGAACCATTTGGCACCATTGCTCTGAATATGACGAAGTGACTTCTGGAGCTTCCCGAATACAACGTTCAATTTTATTTTAGATGCATACTTTCTTGGCTTGGTCCTGGAGTCCGTTCGTGATCTTCCTAAGGAGTCAAGCTTCAGGGTGATGCATACTCCATGGTACTTGCTTGAGGAAGTCTTCTGACCGATACTCCTCAGACATTCCAAAGGAATTTGCAGAAACACTACGGTTAACAGAATGATGACTCTGTGTAAGTGATTAGGACAGACCGAATGAACTGCGTTTTCATCTGTGCTATGCAGTGATGTAAAAGCGGACCTACTGACAAATTTCGTTGGATATTTGTTTAGTACAACTAAGGTAGACAGCTTGTTTACTTCCATCAGTTTCACCTCAGTAAAATGTCTACCGCAGAACGTCTGTAAAAGCAAACCATGGTCAGCTAATAAACTTGTAATCTACAGACCGATTGAGTTCTATGAATTTGTATAAGCAAGTCATAATTGGTAATTTTTTCATCAGCAGAAAGAAAGTCGTGACCACAAATAGGATGAAAAGTAATTTGTGGCTCTATTTTTATTCTAAGTAGAAGTCTTCAAACATGGTAATATTGATCAAAATGATTCTCAATTTTAGGAATATGAATGGCTGATCCTACTGTTAGCGTGACAGAGATAAAAAAACACAATGATAATAACAGATGAGTAGTACGAGCAGTTTAAGAGAACATTTACCGATGAAGTGGTTAATAAAAAGATATCCAGTTGTTGTTTCTCTGCAGTCATAAAGCATAGAGAGGCATATCTTCCGTTTTGCTAATAATGGCTGCCATATAAGTTAGTCCGGATGGTAAGGTGATATATTCATATTTCCAACTGACTAAGTAAAAGAAAAATACTGGTAGATTCTGACATTTTGTATTAGCTCGTCAGTAGCAAATAACTGAAAGCGAGTGGCTTATCAAGCTAGCCTCAACCGAAATTCGGAGGAAATATGAACACCACTGTGGTCTGAATGGCATTCACAACCAATTAGGCCCACGGCGGTTTAACATCCATAAATACTTGCCTTTGAAAATGTAATACAAGATAAAATCGATTGGTAGCAACGGCTTCAGCCAACTCGAATAGCTTTAGGCCGGAAAGTTAAATGATATTATGCAATTCAATTGAACTGATGGTAGTTCAACCGATTCATTCGTTTTGTTCGGTTTTGCTTGTGTCATCTGATTGTGCATTATTTAGTGCTCATCGCCAGAGATGGTGTTCAAGATTATACCGACAAAAAATATCGGATTTTATCTTATGGAAACTGTTGAAGTTTTGACTTGAAGTGCCAATGTCAGTCAGACTAATTTTTGATACAACGTACATATCCGCTCTTTCAACACCTTCTGAGTGGAATTGCTATCTAGACACGTCTTTGCGTAAGCTATGTTCAGACAAGCAATGCTGTCTTCTATTAATCTACTTAAGGTCTAACTTGGAGGCACTTGCTGGTCTTGGGCACTACTTCTGTATCAAAAACTCGATCAAATATATGATAGCTATGAATTAAACACCAAGTCTCACGAATGATTGCGGTTTTCACATTTGCATATTATTTTCAGTCAACCACTTTCATAAAATAGCACCATACTCAACTTTTGCTCTCGATGAAACTCGTTACTTGTGTATATCCTGGCCATGGCAGGGACTAAGATCCATGTTACGCTTTCATGAGGCAGTTAGGTTGACCACCACCTCATTAACCTCAAGGTATTCAAGGATAAATTATCATATACAACCGCTCAGTCACATTCGTCCTTCACTAGTTTGCAGTAAAACTGATCCGCGTGAATTCACATAATTTCGTACAAATCATAAACAGGCAAACAAAGATCATGCACTAGTGACTAGTTGTAACAAGAGCGAAACGCGGATTTATTGCGTCTTTCTGAAAAAGGACGTTTGGAAGTTCCAGACGAAGGCAATAACCGTAATTATTTGTGAATGATGTTCAATTTAGGTTTAAACGACAATCAAGATGGTACACTAAAAGGGTCACAACAGAGACTGTGACCATGTTGACTGAAGAGTATGAATCCGTGGAGGGCAGCAAGGAATAGCTAAGCGACGGTTCGAAATTGTAATGGTCATAACTACTGACTAGCTGCGCTAGCTAACAGGATGAGATTAAGCGCTTAGGTCTCTTAGAATAACAAAACCAAAATGCTTTTCCAGTATGCTGGTAAAATTCACTGCATTCAGAAGTATAATACTTGAGACGTTTCACATACATATGTGCTTTTTCATCTAACTTAAGATGATTCCTCTCTGTCAAACTTCGAAAATTTTGACCAACGTTAGTTTCTTATGCTCCCATACTACTGATTCACGTAACCGAGTAGTACAAAACTACTATGCATAAAAGGGCGAGTAGTTGCGACAAAATTTTTCAATACAAAAGCAGCTTACATACTTCGTAAATAAAATAAAAATGTACAAAAAGTATGCGTAGTTGAATCACACTGAGTATTCTTCAACCACTGATATGTGGGTTTTAACTATACTAATTATATCTATTGTCCACTCAACAATGATCACGCTTGCAGTGTTAATTTGATACCCGTAGACCACCGTGTTTAAGACCCAAACAATACCCCCAAAAGGTATCATGGTCAAATCAACTAACCTCGTTAAAATGATCCTCTCTCTTTTTCTTTGCAGGAAGTCTTGTCTACTGCCAGTTTCTTATGACTGATGTAACCGAGTCCATTTTTGCTTTGCTTTCATATGAGTACAGTTTGCCAATGTCACTAGATGGAGCACAGTACTAATTCATGCCATCATACGTTTGACTTATGATCCGTGCTTTCTAGGTTAATCCTATAACAATTTCAGAACAACAACTTTGTAACTTGACCTGGAGACAAAATCTAAATTTTAAGAATAAAGGCAGTTACTAAAAGTGTTTAGATGTGTCATAAAAATAAAAATCATCAGTTTGCCCTAGGCTCATTCAAACTTAATTCTCAATATGTATACCCAGTAAGCAATTGTTCTCAAGCCATTCTCCCGGTAGCATTCTTTTTGTTGAAAAGCAACCAGGCCGATAAAACCTCTTTGTAGTTAGTCGAGTGCATAAGTTATCCTTAATGGAATGCAGTGTTCAGCCGACCTTACTTAAATGACACGGTTAAGAACTTAAGCACTTGAATTTCATATACGCCAGCTATTGATCCGTGCACCGCTTTCACATAAACTACGTTCATGTTCGGACAATTTTCCAATTGTTTGAAAGGTGCATGTCATGACTGGTCGGTACTTTGTGTGGCTAAAACATAACCCATCTATTGGAACCTACCGGTACCGATGACGTTAATAAATTATTCATAGTTGCTCTCACTACACATTTTGGACGTGGCTGGATGGATCGATATTGGTAGACACGAATGAACCAAAGTTACCTGCAACTAACAAGTGTATTTTCTATCTGCGTGACCTGGGACTGTGCTGACTAAGATACAAAAAGAATTTGAATCGCAACTCAATTCATATTGTATACGTTTAATAGGTTTAGGAAGAGACTACTGATTTATCGATCGTAATGAGTTAAGTAACTTTGAACAACTAGCAACTACTGAAAGGTGTCCGTTGTTTAGAAACTTTTTCAGATAAATAGAAAAGAAATGCCATATATTGATGAGTAGCCGAAGAGTCTAACCGATATGCATTGAACCCCGTACATGTACATGTAGTCTATTCCCTTTGAACGTGTCGACTAAAAATTTGTTCCAGCTGTAAAATTTACATCTAAACTTGAGTGACGTTTAATTTCTAGAAGTCACACATATTGTTTACTTTTGACCTATCTGTTAACATCTGTCCATCCTGAAGGTTTATAGTCCAGGAGAGTTGATAACTAATTGGGACTAGAGACTATAATACCGATGAGCATTCACGTCTGTAGAACGTGAAAAAATACGGTCATGCGAGCACTGAATGTTAAGTTGTCTGCTCCTGATTTTAGATAAACTGATGATGGCATTTAGTGGCACTCACAGTTTACTGATAAACGAAGTCTACTGTTATACGTCAGTGAACTTAGAAAGGTTAAAGTAGATTATGTGGAATACATCCTATAATAAATTATTTCTTCAAATTTAATTTGAATATCTCTTATAAATGATCGTAGACTTTGCATTCAGATAAAGGTTTTACTCAGCCAATCACTCGTCTCGAAGTTGTTTCCGGTTACAGCCCTTCAGTGTTTCTGTCCTGGATACAGTCTAGATGGAACTCCAGTCCCACTTTCACGAGGAGACCCTGCTGACCGTTGCACCACTGATTTCTCATTAGGCACGTTCGAATGGTTATATGTGACTATTCACCCACTTTCGCTTGTGGGCAACTATTGAATTGTCCAATCCTCCCGGTAATAAACAGTTACTACCTGTTAACTGTAGTCAATATGCTTGATCGTCCCTTACCTAGACTTATCTACTTTCAACCCATATGAAAATAGTTTGAAGTGTATGCATTTGGCACTCGTTTAAAGTGAATTGGTCCGTTCACATCGAGAAAAACTTTTTGCCTGAATCCAATCAAAAGTTGTAGTCGTTGCATACTCTCTTCTTGTCTAGGTTAGGTTTGCTTATCGCTTGCATTCGGTTCTTAATCTTGAGGTCATCAGTGTCAGAGCTGCTTACGCGCGAAATTCCTGTCCCTCACTCAACGTGCATTATATGAACATAAAAATCAAAACCATCGCAAATAAATACATTCGACTTCAATTCAATATAAGTTAACATATATTCAGTGATCAGTGTTATATTCTGATTTGGTATAATTCAATCATTTATAGATATTAGGATGAGTGCAACTCAGAATAAATCTCAGGTTCATGCATCCGGACATTTGGAGTCATTCTCTGTGGCTTCCCCCTCATCTAAATATCCAGTATCGCCCGTGTGCAGCATCATATTGATGCTGTAAACCAAGAACGCGAATGGTCTAAGTATTGTTTTTCCGGGAAATCAGCACATGAGATATGCGCTTCAGTACCACAACAAACAAACACTACTTCTCACCTAACACTGATACATGAACGACACGGTATGAGTAGTAAAGTGAGGTCGGTCATTCTCACTACACTGCACTTAGGATACAATGTTGTGCATCATGGAAAACAGCGGTTCAGATGGTTGCATTGCTATTCTGTTTTGGATAATCATCTGGTTGGATACTTCATTTCTATACGCTCATTAGGAATAAGTGAAAATAAGTGATCGCAGCTCTGACTATTCATGCATTTTTCAGTGTAGAGATATCATAACCTCCTTAGTGTATCACACACTCCAGTGGTACCTCCTGACTCAACTAAGTAATACTCACTTCCAGTAAATGCGTCTGTGATAAATATTCTGACAAACTACCATATAACTACATACAGTACTTAAGTAATAAACGTCAGTTCCGCAAACTCTCCAAGTGTTTGATTTACTACTGGTTTGAATACCTATACAGAGAATACGATTCCTCCTAGCTTACTTCACTTGGTTAGCAATAACCGGGCATTCTCTAATGAATAGAGAACTTAAGCAATTGTTAAACCAAGCGGATTTGTTCATGTCAAGTCGTAAGTTAGAATGATCCTCTCAACGATACGTAATCAACAATAACGATTACGCTCCTTCAGACTAGTTAATGCATTGGACTACACCTCAAACATTGAAACACGAGAAAGGCTTTTAGAATTATGTAAAATTTACATGATAACATTGAAAACGATATAATTTAAACGTTTTTTTGTCTTGAATGCAAACTGTCCAGAAAAAACAATATCCAAAATGGGCAACCGGTAAACGACTTGAAAACTGGCCACTGCTTCATCAAAAATTACCTCGCCTAAACACGTGTAAGCAAGGCTAGGAAAAACGCTAGGTGGAAAAAATGCCATGAATGCACAGTAGTAGTTTTAATATGTACATGACACTCGCATTCCTGTGTGCAGACCCAATAAAAGTTCCATCAACGTTGTACAATTGTTGTATGACAGGCAGTTTCGTTGTGAGTAGTATACTGCTCACAAGCAGTGTAACCCACAAGCGACATTCAGGAACAAAAGGGCAAAATCCGAACGCCAGGAAGACGACGGACAAGAAGGGACTATCGGAATAGTGTATACGTGCGGTGTGAGAACTTCCACCAAGGCGAATGACAACGTACTGTCACCCGATGTATGTGAACGCATGTATGTCTTGCAAATGAGTGTCAGTGTTTATGGTTTAATTTATGACATGATCTGTACGGGAATTTGCGCAATAAACGAGTTATCAGTTCAAGCGTCTTTTGCGGTCACAAAACAATGCATGTAACAAAATGCCAAGTAAAAAGGACACATCGAATCAAATTTCTGTCAGAAAACAAAACTTGGTTTAGCGAATTCAACTCTGGATGACATACTAAGCACAAATCTTTAAATATACCAAAGAACGCTTAACAAATGTAACAATTCTGCTTCATTTTTCAATTCTTTTTTATCCCTAGGAAATTATTATATTTCCTTTTCAGTGTCATTGAGGTGAGTGAGTGAATGTGCTACCCTTTAGCAACTATCAACACTATCATTCTGTCCGTTATAATGATTTGCCCCACTAAATAAAACAACGTGTAAACGTTGTACTTTCACTCATACGGGTAATATAACTGTAAAACCACAGAGTGATTTGTCGGAACTGCATGCTTGTAAAATCGTCTTTTTTTGAACACTTCCATTGACTCTATATTCTCCAGTGATTTTTCGCGACATTACTTTGTTTAATTGAATAAAATATCTTAGGGCTTACGTTGGACGAGACGCGAATCAATTCTGTTCAATGGTATATCGGTTTTCTTGTGTGGATTGCATATCAGTTCACAAAAATACACGAAGTAGTAAACGATATATTTGATTTTTGAGTTGAGCACTAATTAATTATTCCTGTGTTCTTGAAGTTTCTTTCCATGGGAGATAAACCCGTGTTTGTTCACTTTTATAAACGATTTTCCTGTGTACATTCATTCTTGCTAGACTGGCAAAATGTAACGAGCAATTCAATTGCTTGCCACGAACAGGACGATCGGCTAATTGAATATTGATCGCCTGTGGTTGATCGCGTGTGTGATAAAGGCAAAAACAGGCATGCACTGAAGCCTTGCGTTTTATTAAGCGGAAAATTGTTGCTGTTTTGTTTCATTTGACCTAGTAAACGAAATAATATTCACACGAGGCTTAATTACTCTATGGAGAAAATAATACATGCAGAAAAGTTGGTCTACAGGGAAGCTTATCTTATCGAAGGTTGACAATTGATCAAATAATCTTCCTCACTGTCATTGTATGAACACCATTCATATGAACATTTCGAAATGTAATCTCGTTAGATACGTGTAGGTAGGCTGAATGACAGAAGATGATGCAACCTGTTCGAGGAAACCGTTGAGATAACTTGATGCTTTTAGCTTCCGGTTATTCATCCAGATATCATCCATTTCAAGTCCAGTTGGTTGAAGCAAGTCATTTTACGAAATCTCTCAGTGCATTCCAGGTATTCAGTCGATTAGATGAGATTCGGCTCTTGAGTTGGCTTTGTAGTCAGTGCTCGTGTGAAAGAACTGGACTCAACAAAAGTTGTGCTAATTAATGGACGACAGAAGTATTGTAGGCACAAGATACAAGACTGAACCCATTTGGAGGTATGTAGATATATTTCGAGAGATCCGTATAAGCAGAAAGATGGTAGACAAAAACTCATAGACGATAAACAGCAATACACTGAGCATACAGATTTGAGTGTAGAAGAGGGATTGGAATGACAAGCAGCACTCAGATTCAGAAATGCTTCAGGAATGTGCGTTGAGTTGAGTTGCCATGAACAATGGCAGCGGAACAATGTACTCAGTGGGCAATGTGAACACATTTATCAGGCAAAAGATTAGACTGTCAGGTTGAAAAAGATTCGAGACAAGAAGCAGGAAACATAAATATTTTAGCTTTGATATGTAAGTTCTTTATGTGAAGAGATCACACCAGTTCGTGATCTCGTTTGAACTCTTAAACATTTCCAGATCCGGATCCACACATATAATCAATCACCAAAAATCCGGCTACAGCCTGTTCACTTAAGAAGAGGGAAGTAGAATATGAAGACAATCTATGCGTACGAATGTGTGGGTTTATCAGTTCACTTGTATTGACTAACATATCGGACAGATGACAGAGGGGTTACTCAAACGCTATCATCACTGTATCGTCTATAAATTCTAAAACTTCACGTTCAATACTTGAAGTAGTCAAGGTCTGTTAATTATGAGACGCATTATTTCACACCGTAGTCACCAATGACCCAATCAGCATGCTCAATAGCCCACCACATCGGGACGTGTGTAAAGATGCACGTGCGCTAAAGTCCTTTTGGTCATCTCAAAGCAATCTTACAGCTCATCTGATGTGCACATCTGTTTATGCAACACCTCGGGTTTGTACAATATCTTTTTGAGTGTCTATTAGCTGATCGTATGAATGTTTGATGAAGACAGATTACACGCCACTGACTTTGCTCACATGTAATTTCTCTTACTTGTTTCTAAGAGCGTTTTTTCATCTGTGAACCATCTAACTAGTTTTGTTTCCGACTGACCTAGAGACAAGAACAAATTTGCGTCTGAACACTCATCTCACGACCACGAGAATTTATTGAACATTTGAAGAAATGCTCAGTTTTACTGATCAAAATTTGCTGGAATAAGAGGGACATTTTTCAGTATGAACTTCATGCTCATTTTTACTATGGTTAAGTAGTTTTACGAAAAGAAGCCTATCAGCCAATTCGATTAGCATCTACGAGTGTACGTTTGGGCAGCTATTTATACCAATCCTAAGAGAGGTTTCCATAACTAAGAGCATTATTTCTATAGTACACAGTCCCAATAATAACAGAATATATGAAGGTATACTCTCACATCACAATTATTCTCTGGTGCCAGGTTAGAGATAATAACAACAATTGATTTATACATTTGGCTTGTGTTAACGAGGCTCGACAGTTTCTCACCTAGTTACTTCGATTGTTTCCGTCTAAATTTGAGCAGCTTGGTAAAATCCACATTTGAAATTGTATCACTTATGTGAACGAAAACCTTGCAACGTAAGTACCGAAGGCTTAGTTTTCATTTTTTACTATGCAAGTTCGGCCTGTTTTAATGCTGTTCAAAAGAACCGAGTAGGTGTACGATTGCGGAAATAACTGTAAGAAAAGAAACTTTTGAAAAACTCTATTCGTCAGCCACCTTTGAAAGGGATAAACGTGAATCTACTGTAATTAACAAGTAAACAAGAGCCCATTTCAAAATGTCATCACGAATGAAACCTTTCAGTATTCGCATTATTAAAGTCATCACAACCCTAACCACCTGGTATGAATCGTAAATATTCTGCTATTGAATTGTGGTTACTAATTTTTAGTTGCATGATTATTTTTCGGGTTTTCCACCTCGCTTCATAAGACGTTTTGATTCTTACCGCAACTCTAATTTTATAGTACCCACAGAGGGTATAGTGATCACACAGTATCTGATGCTGACGTAATTGGTGTCACTACTGTGGGGGCTGATATTGCGTTTTCCGATGTGCCACCTTTAAATGTTAATCTGGTCGTTATAAACTGATAGTGTATACGTAATTGCCTTACGTATGCAACCAAGAGATGTAAAATTATCCCAACAGTTTGCAGTGAACAGTAGTGGCATTAGACCTGACAACCCTAAGCGAACAAAAAAAGACAAATAACCAGACAATGACGTCACAATGCTGGTGGGCCCAGAGGTTAAAAATAGGTTCGAAAATCATTAACTTGGCGAATAGTTTTCACCAAAACATCCTTCCAGTCTCTTCCTGTATTCCTTTAGCAGCATCATTTCCCGGTTATTTTGACCTGTTTGCTGATCTGTTTTGCCAGACACGGGCATTCAACGTTAGATTGGTAAATCGCGGAAACCGGTCACCAGAATCCAGTTAGTTTCATCTTGAGTGTATGACACGTCATTGAAACCGTCTACTCATTTCAGTCAAATTAATTGTTTTGTCATACTATTGGAAAGTTAACAGGGAATCTAGTAGATATACTCCGAATACCGCGCACATTTGGCTTCCAAACCTTCCTAATTACTCTATGACCAACTCAAATACCCCCCCGAGTTGTGTACAGTACAGAAATGTGTTTTGCAAGTTCTCTGATTTCTTTGATTTCTGACTATTTGTTTATATCGAACGCGAATACTTGTCAGTTAACAAATTTTACAATAGATTATTTTTTCTTTCTTTCTAATTGTACGTTTATTCGAATAAAGCAAATAGACTACTAACAATACAAGATTAATATGAAAACAGGTTTTGTTATCTCTTCACTGGTATCTATTCTAAACCAGTCAAATGCACAAAATTTCAAACCACAAATGAATAGATTACAAAAACAACAAAACTTACGATCACGTCGTTTGCTAACAAGGCAGCAGCAACGCAACAAATACTTTCTCTTGTGTACACAAAATAGGGTGACAGGATCTCATTGCAATTTCCTCGGTATAACTTGACAAACTTTAGCTTTGAGTTGAGAAAAAAACGTCAGTTGAATCGGCTGGGTCAATTGCATATTGTATCATCAGATGATACTGATGATCCTTCCAGGTGATTGCTACCAAGTTGCCTGGTTGCACAACCGTCTGTTCAACTCATTCTGGTGAAGATCCGCCACCTTTAGTTCCAAGTTGTTTCCCAGCTGTGCCAAAACAGAATGCTCAATATCCACACTTGTATCTACGGACCATATTAGCGAACTGAGACGTCGTTTGCTTGATCTAGGGCATGAGGATTCGGAACGCTGTACACACAACTACTGGTTTTGTTGCAATGAACCTGCAATCAGTAGCCGACCCCAATTGCTGTTCACCTAATCAGCACAAGCTTTTTCCTGTGAACGACGGCCATAAACCTATTGTTTTATTGGGAACCGTTGGTTACGGGTCATATTATGTATAATTTGCGTTGAACTTCTCGCAAATCACTTCTAACAACCTTTGGCAATTCAGGTAAACTTAGAACGAAAATGGTTGTTTCAAACTTTCGACGTTCATCCAGGTTGAATACAGCTCATAGGTAAATGCAACTTTCACATTCCGATAATCGTTCAGTAAGCCCCTTTCGAGAAGAACCACTACGGTCGGGTGTCGATCTTGTTAGAGTTTGTAGCGCGGATCCCTGCCACGACTTGGATTTGAAATCAGGCCACCGTTGAATGAGAAAACTATATTAAACACTGCATAGTTGATCTTATTTAAAGTACGAATGATTTATCGAATGCAAGCAAAACCACAGATGGGTTGTGTCCAAGCACTAACTGCGTGAAAACCAAGTTACAGCTCAACTACATTCAAACTGCTCTGTACCAAAGATGCCCATAGAACTGGTGGCCGAAAAAATAAAAGTTTCAACTCGTAACTTAAGATGTTGCTGGTTCGACAATCCATTCAAACTATTCCTACCTGGTGAATTCAAACCAGGAAAAAACCGACCATAGAGTATCAGTTTAAGGGTGAAAAACAATAATGATTAGAGAGACGGTATTCTCTTGTCAGTGGTGCTCGAATTACCCGACTGTCTCCAGCAGAGACACAGTAGCCATCCTATTAAACTTAATCGATGACTCGCGACTAGGTCCCGTTAAGTGGAAATCACACAAATGGCTTTACACACTGGAAGGTTTTCTATATACTAGTTAGTGGGGGATTATGTCTGATGTAAGCTGATCACCAATCAAGGCATGGAAATACAGTATTGCAATGCTCTAACCAAAATTCATCAGCATTCGTCATATTCACAAAATATTCACTTCCAACTGGTTGCTATATACACACTCAGTTTCTGCATGCGTGAACCCTGAAAACCTCACTGTCATTGTGAACAGTTACGATGAAATGTAATAAAAGTTTATTCTTGGGTTAATTTTAGAAGTCCAATGTTTTTGCTAGCTACAGTTCCCATCTATTTTTTTGGTATATATCTCATTACACTCAGAATAAGTACCAAAGAAAAAACATTCCCGTCCAAGAAACACCATTTTATGTGTCCCATTGAAGCAATAAATCTTCCAGGTCTATGCAGAGATACGTGTTAAGGTTTCAAATGGGTTAGACCCCTTGAAGGACAAAAAATGCGTCAAAGGTTTCAGACAAAACCCAACTCAGTCACTCACTGATCTAACAATAGCTCTGTAGAATCCGCAAATTCATTTGCGAGCGATCATAACAGACATAAATTAATCTACAGTCGTTAAACGCAGTCGAGAGAATATTCGGTCGTAGATATGTTTATTTGAACTATGTCAAACAAAATCTGGGATGTATGTGTATGAAATCTCAGGTATGACCATGAATGAACTTAAGCACATACAGCATATCGGAGTATTCGTTTTGAAAACTGAACACCATGTTCTATGGATTCAACTGATACGTATGCATTTGGGATCAAAAACCAATCAATCAATAACAGGAAAAAGAAGACCGTGGTTTATCATAGCTTCGAAGTTTCCTTACCTGAGTAACATTCCTTAAACAGCAATACCATTCTAATATTTTCTTTATTGACGCAGTGCTCGGCACAAGTCAAGATACTGTTGATAATATTATTCTGTTAGTACGCAGAGTTTCCGAGTTCACGTGATCGTTAGTAACTCTTGTCTAAACCTAGCTAGTTTGACAATACTCCAGGTCGATTTCGGTCGTAATCTTGCGTGGTACAAACTACTGCCTGGTGGTTTTCCAAATAGTCTGTTTGCTTGCTTTCTATTGGTCCGAACGGTTCATAAATCTTATCAGTTTTTAATGTTTGATCGATCATTATTGTGGAGCGGCTATGCAATTGTAACAGCAATCTGTTTACGACGAGACATTTATTTTTGAGATTTCGTAGTACAGTAAGATGGTGAGAATAGTTTTGAGCAGACTGCCGCATTAATCATTGTGGCATGTCTGCTTTGACAGTTTTGATAACGCGAAATTCATCTATTCACTCTACCATGATTTCATCCGTCGAATTCTATTGGATTAAAGTGTCTCTCCCCAGAAAAAACATTTACTTTGTTTTTTGCGTAGAGGGGGGTACCCCTTCTAGACGAACGTAGTGTCATTCAGTTTCTCAAATTTTACCGACCAAAATTAGAATGACTGATTGTTGATTAGTAAAGTGAGAATTGCCTACTTATGAGTGGTTTTTTCCTAAAGCTGATTCCGTGAAACTACGTAATAAATTTAATAAATAACTTTTGCGGTATTTGGTTCGCAACACCGTTCGCTAAATTTTGTCAAGATATCGTTTTAATGCTATATAATTTCACAACGACTAAATACAGTTCTTTATCATCATCGTTCCAGAGCAGTAAGCCATAAAATCGTCAATAATTTCAGGTAGTTTACCGAAACAAAAAAAATCGGAACAACACTGTAAGGAAACTAAAATTCTACGTCCCTTAGCTATTCACTTAGTTTCCCTCATAAGTTGAAATCGCATTGATTATGGATTTTCACTCATTTTTAGGCCAACCACAAAATGATTAATCGATTCCAGTCTGTAGGAAGGGAAAAGTAGTAGCTGAGGAAAGCAATTCATACAGTTTTCTGCAACTCCGATGATTGCAACCCTGTGGCCCTGATGGGTAATGGGCTGGACGAACATCTGTAACTTATTCCAGGATCATAGGTTCGACTCTCCGGCGATTGTAATGTTGCTGATATTCAACAAAATCCTTACACTTGTTTACCACTTCTCTAACGGTCATTGGGATCAACTCTTTGAAAGGAGAAAGTTTACTGCTTGATTTTATGAAAACAGACATTAATAGCAGCACTACTATTTTCACCTGTACAATGTGTACGTACAACACGAAGAACATCGAAATGAGTTTATGAGCTTATAGCTGTTACCCTTAAAACATATCGCATTAAACAGGTCACAGACACGATCACAATTACACCCAATTTTTTTCACATGCTTCTAAGTGATCAGGATCTGACCTTTCAAAGACTGCGTGATGACGACGCAGTAAAGAAGAAAGATTGATATTTTTTCTACGCTACCAACTTCCTTCATGTATAAAACCAGTATCAATCAATAGTGTTTCGTGTTTGTTAGTAATGATGGCAGTTCACTTGGCAAGAGAATGAAACTAACTGAAAACACAGCTACCTATAACAATTTTTATCTTGGTTTGATATCAGGTGTTAACAATATGTCAAGTGGTCTATTATTAAAAGCATAATGAATAATGGTAGGTCCAGCAAGACAATTATAGACAGCGTCGAAAAGTTTTGTCAATGTATCATTACTTTGATAGACATTGTGTTCCACTTGGTGCCTCACAGATGCTAAGCTCCCCTGGTTAGCTGTCACAGCTCTTATGAACAGTCAGCTAATTAGACCATCCAGAATCTTGCTGGGCATTAATAAGAATTTATGCATTTACCACAAGACAATCCTTATTTAAATCTTGAGAATGTTTCAAAATTGATTTAATCAATATGAATTTCTCTCACAAAGATAATCAATGCATTTTGTCGGTTTTAGGTCAATATTATTGACATTGGTCACTGTAATCATTTGATGTTATCAGGGTTCGTATGAATTATCAATAAAATGTGGTAAACATGGTAAAAAACTGGGCACTTTCACATACTGCAACTTATTTCTAATGTTTCACCGAGTACACAACAATTTCAGATTGTACCACAACTTAATTGTGCTTAGGTCACTTAAGCACCAGCTATTCACATAGTATGTTAAAGTTCACGGTATAAACAAACCTAATGAATCATAGCAACCAGAAAATCAGTTGAGCTTCCAACGAACGAAGATCAGTAACCATTCCCTAATTATGAAGTTACACTTCGTTACGCATGTAGTTTAAATGGAGTTGGGGTATATCGTGGCTTGAAACTGAACACCATTCAGCTGAAGTGATCTTATACGTGCCACTTGAAACTTGTGTCCGTCAGGTTTTGATGTAAATCTCTCTCTCGTTCCGGACATAGATTGTCTGTTAAAGTGGTGCTATCATCGACCGGTGTTCATTCAACGAGCCAAATAAATCGATGGTTACCCACCGAGTGAGATTCGATCAGTAAAAGAAACATTTCATAAAACTAAAAATCACTTGCTATTCCGCAAATACCAAAAAGCCAATTGTATTGTAGGAATGGAATCATTCTTGTTCGTGACATTAGGAAACGTACAGCGAACCTGACTTATAATGAAAAATTCTAAAGACCTAATGCATTTGGTCCAAGATCAGAAGATATGAATTAGTGAATACTCTAAACAGGTGCATGGATATCGACAAACAGTGAGAAACTGCAGACCAAACTAACGTCAGCCTAGTCAACCAAAGATAAGGGATGTTTCCAAATGTAAAAACACAATATTCGTCATTTGTGCAAGTATACACTACATAAACTACCCACCTCACTGAAACCCGGTGAAAAAAAGACTGTCTGTTGATTGTGAATTGAGCCACAGAAGTGCTCATACTACTAATCTATGGTTTTTTCATCCTCCAAATAAGGTACCTGCCAACAGTCAAACACTAGACGATTGTATATCGTAAACTATGTTTCAAACAACAGTAATTATATTATAGGATAAATAGTTAAGTAGACAAAAAGCATACATTTTTGAAGAAGCACATTAAGATCAAGTTGTTTCTTAAAACAAATCTTTGTATATATACATGTATATGCGTTCATATTTGTGAATGGTTCCTTTTGGTTTTCTTGAAACAACTAGACTTACTGCTGAATTTGACGGGACTTCAGTTCGAACTTCCCAAAAAAGAAAAAATGTTGAAATCCATTAGAGATTGGGGATGTATTTTAAAATCTGGGTTCCAATTTTGTTGAGAGCTATGGTGGATTTAGTGTCATATAAATATATGCTCAAACTCTTCCTCATCGATGATGTTTACTCCGATGTTGAGAAAACGTTTTGTAATCCAAATACCAAGCTCGGAGAACTGTTCCACACCTAAGTTTTTATCACTTTTAATTGTCTATGTTTTTTGAGTGATAATCCGTGGGTTTACTCCAGGCATGACCATTTTACGACTGTGCCAGCTATCCTCCTTTAGTAACGCTTGTTCAGCAAGACTAGCTTATCAGATTTCTCCAAAAAACACCAGAAACGACTTTTACGCGAACCAGTACTGCATACACCACTGGCGCTAATGGCTGCGAGAAGCATAAACGTCACGCTTGAATTGTTCATTCAAAATAAACTCATTCTGATACGGTGTTGCATGAATTCTGACGATGGGTTTAGTGCTAATTCAATTAAACGATCGCTTTTTTAAAAGAATTTCTGTTGATTATTATGTTGAAAAAACTGTTGTTCAAAATATTTGTTCTTCGTTTGACGTTTGAGCGTTTGAGTTGTCTGACAATACAATTTAGATGACCTTCATACTTATACTGGTCGTTTTAGCATTTCGTAATAATCCGAGGCAATGATAAAATCAATAAGAGTACAATATGTCTGGATGAATGTCTTCAGTTGCCAGATGCACACGCATATGAGGTGGATATAAAATAAACAAACATGTTATCGGTTTATTAAGCAGACTACATAAGGTCAGTTCCATCTGGACTAGTGCAGTAGCAGTGCAACATACAGTGTAACTGAAGTCATCAGACGTATGTTGGTTGTTTATTAAGTACTTCGCCACACAAAATATATCGTTTACATATCTTCAGTAATAGCTTGTTTCTTTAATCACACCAGTCAACTTGTTGTTTTCAAGCATGCTCATGAAGATGTCAGCAAGAACTGGTCTCAATGGAGAGCCCATAGCAACACAACTCACCTGACGATATAGCTCTCCGTTAAACTGAAATTGGATATTGCTTGTACAGAACAATAATAATTCTTTAAGATCTTCTACGGACAGTCGCTTGGCCCAAAATTCTGCTGTCCAGGTGGCAAAGTTACGCAATTAGATCTGGAAGTACAGTTCGAATACTTTAACGATCAGTTACAAGAACTAGATCCGTCTTCCGAACGGAATTCCTAACAATTTAAATTCACCCTCGTAAACGCATGTTACAAGTATCTAAGCTATAAGACCCCACCGTTTGGATTGCTTACAAAGTCCCCCTTGAAGGCACTGAAGGCTTTAAAAATGATCACTCTGTTATGATATCGAAGCCTTATAAAGGAAAAGGGACTGTTCTGTTGGGTAGGGTCGATTGCATTGCCAAAATGTTAAACCTGTTGTCGTATAGAACGAAGTTCCGCACTGAGAAGGTTCGTAAAGATAAGACATTAACAGTCGATAATGAGATTATCACGCATGCTGCGCAGAATGAAACAAGCTGATTCCATTAGCTTCTATGCATTTGATCGTATTCCGCGGTTATACTGTCTGCCTAAAGACAGAATACCACTCAGACTGCTACTTGACATGTGCAACTCCGCTTATCATGCGGCTGCACAGTGGCTAGTAGAAACTCTGGAACCCGTGAAGAAAGAAAGGATTACATACAGTTTGAAAGATACTTTCGAATTCGTGGACTCTTCGACAAACCTTAACGTAACGGATAAGAAACTGCTATCTCTTGATGTATCGTCGTTGTTTACTAACGTACCATTGACAGAAACCATTACTTCTCTGTCTGACTATATTGAGAATCACCAAATTAACATTGGACTACCCATAGATGATCTTAAAAAATTATTATTGTTCTGTACAAGCAATATCAAATTTCAGTTTAACGGAGAGCTATATCGTCAGGTTGATGGTGTTGCTATGGTCTCTCCACTGGGGCCAGTTCTTGCTGACATCTTCATGAGCATGCCTGAAATCAACAAGTTGGATGATCTGATTAAAGAAACAAGCTATTACCGAAGATATGTAGACAATATCTTTTACGTAGTAGACAGCTTAAAAGACACGCAGGAACCACTAGACATTTTTAGCAAGGCTCATAACAACATTAGTTTCATCTTGGAAGAAGAAATTAATGGGAGAATGTCCTTTCTTGACGTGGCACTGATACGTAGACCAGACGGTTCACTACAGGGGAGCGTATTTAGGAGGAAAACATGGACTGGTCAATAACTACACTCCCATAGTTAAGTACCGCTCACTCTCAAACGTGATCTGATACGTTGTCTGACGAACAAAGCAAAGAGGATTTGTACAGATGACGCGGTTAACGAGGAACTAAAGAATTTACGAGAGATTCTTAGTTTCAACATCTACCCAGAAAAGTTCATCGACAGTAACATGCAAGATAGACAACCGCTGCTCTCAGTGGACATTGCCGATAAGAAGAACGTCTATTTATCTTTGCCATTCAAGGGTGACTCAGCGGCAGAGTTGATATCACGTCAAATCGCCAATGCTAACAACACGATTTAATATACCGCTAGCTCTGTTGTCACATTTCACTCAAAACGGGCGGTTCCACTGAATTTGAAGGATAACGTGTCTAATAATGTTGCCTCATTTTTGATCTATTCATTTGACTGTTCCTGTGGTTCAGCATGCATAGGTCGCACTGCTAGGCGTTTATCTGAAAGAATCCATGAACACTGCCCCGCTTGACTTCACTCTGGGACAACAAAACGCATCAGTTCATCCAATCTGGCCCATCTGATCGATAGTACTCGACACAGACATGAAGACAGCATTTCGTACCGTCTATTGGGTCCCGGCCACCTTGTTGCGAAAGGTCAAATGCTACATCCTGTCGATAACCGAGGCGGTCGCAATCCGACTACGTCACCCGGATCTGTGTGTGCATAAACAATTTGTTCAAACCCTGAGGCTTCCTTGGTCGAACACGGCCGCCCAATCTGTGAAACAATTTGTCTCAGTCCCACTGTCCCAGCCTGATTAACACTTCGTTTGTGTTCCTAACCACAGTAAAGTAGTGTTAATCTTTTATCCAATTACATTGCCCCTTCATTAACCTTTGATCAATAACATTGTAACTCGTCACCTAATTTCATATGATTGTACCAGCCAAAGATGAGAATTTGTCGAAAAAAGTCCGTTCGCTGAAACTTTGTTTTTCCTTCTATTAGTCTGCGGTTCCTTCGGACGCATATTTTAATGTGACCTGAAGCAGAAACAGGCTTGGTTGCACCAACTTGCTGTCCAACAAGAGATCTATCAACGGAATTCTACTCAAATAAAAACCACTGGAGCAAATGTGTACAACCTCTCCAGTATTGTGGATCTCAGCTGTGGTTTTGGCCTCGCTTTCTAGAGGCAACAGTAAGAAAGGAAAGTAATTATCCAGTTCAGTACCTAGTCCAAATTAGATTGACGCAGTAGCGAAATCCGTGATAAATTCTGACATTTTTCTTTACTGTACACAATTAGCCTACTTGCCTATAATTTCTAAACGGTAGCATACAAACGGTAATTTGTGTAACAGGCTTGGGGTAAATGTTATTTAGTAGACTACCACTTAT
>JTDE01000051.1:246511-300236 GCA_014338405.1 Paragonimus skrjabini miyazakii | reverse complement strand
CTGTGGCATCACCTCGTGCTCCCAGATGGAGTGAACCAGCCGGAGCAGTACACGTTCCATCGCCGGCCCGCCATTCTTCAGGAACTCTCCTGGAAATCCATCTTCACCTGCAGCCTTACCGTTGCAAAGTTGGCCAATCGCTCTCTGCAATTCTAGTAAATCAGTAGCGAGAGAAAATGAAGGTTTGATGGTCTGTTGCGGCAGGCTATTCACGATCACACAATCAATGGTAGCAGGACGATTTAGTAGGCTACCAAAGTGTTTACGCCAGACTTTCATGATGTCCTCTGGCTGGGTGCACGAACAGCCGGTGTCCCCGTCTATCAGTACTTTAGTAGACTGGAAAGATGGACCGAAGATCGCTTTGAGCGAATCGTAGAACTCTTTATGTTGTCGACGATCTGCGAAACCCTGCATCCGCTCACCCTGCTTCACCCAGCAGTTGTCCTTGATTCCGCGAACACGCTCGGCCAGTTGACGGCGGATACTTCGGAACGTCGCTTTCTTCGCTCCATTGTCCGGATTCAGTGTGGAGTATTCTTCTCTCGTACCACTTCGGCGATAACCGCACTGTTGTCGTCGAACCAGTCCGGACGTTTCTGGCGTTTGACACCAATCGTCTCGGTGGCTGCTGTCGTGATCCGTTCCTTGGTAAACTGCCACATACCCTTAGGGGTAGTGGATACAGGAACGTCGTGCAGACGAGCGACAACTGCACATTGAAAAACAGTCTTCGTCTCGCAGTTTTCCAGTCGTTTGATATCCAACTTCTGCCGTTGTCCGGAAGATCTACAATAAACACACTTGTGTACATGGATAAATAATTTAGTCCTAACCAGTCTATGATCGGTGCTACATTCAGCGCAGCGCATCACTCACGTGATACGCACTTCACGAATGTCGCGCTGTCACACAATCAAGTAATCAAGCAGATGATGATGACCGCTTCGCGGATGGGTCCACGTCGTGATGTCGCTCGCATCCAGCTGGAATCGGGTGTTCGTGATAGACAGCTCGTGAGTAGCACACAGGCGGAGCAGACGATCACCGTTCTCGTTCACTGAACCAATGCCGTAGGGTCCGAGGACTCCCGGCCAAGCTACCGAGTCGCGCCCGACTCGAGCGTTCAAGTCACCCAGAATAAACAGCCGATCAGTCACAGGCACCGACCGGATTGTGGCGTACAGTTCATCATAGAACTGATCCTTTGTATCATCAGTGTGACACCTAATCGGACCATAAACGCGAACAAATGTAGCACACTTATCCCGACCGAGTCGCAGGCGTTTTGAAAGCATTCGAGGGCTGATGCCGTGCGGTTCGCCTATCCTCAAAGCGGTGATGCGATCAGCGACTGCGAAACAGACACCATGCTCCCGAGCACCATCTGTCGGGTAACCTATCCAGTAGAAAGTATACCCGGCACCTGCTTCCCGTAATTTACCTTGGTCCGCAAGCCTCGTCTCGCTCAAAGCTGCTACGTCGATTCCATAGCGACGCAGTTCCATCGCGATCAGTGCAGTGTGCCATTCTGGCCGTCCTTTGGAGTTGCATCGATCCAGCAGCGTGCGCACATTCCATGCTCCAACACAGAGCGTTTTACGTCCTCGAGCCTGTTTCAGGTTGCTCTTTGGTTTACTGAAACTTGAGTCAGCATTATCTGCTCGGGGATTAATATTGGTGGGACGGTATGAAGGTGAGTGATTGGCAGTAGCATATTTTCGCCTATCCACCCTACCATTTGCGGCAGATAGGGTGGCCCGGTTTATCTTGCGCGACGGCCAATGCAGTATGGTATTTGGTTTCTGTTGTATAATCATTGTTTTTATGGACTTAGGATACTGCCAGAACGCCCAGACCTAGACAGGAGAGCGATTAGAGCCCGCAATCAAAGCCTGTACCTCAAGGCAGCGGGAGACACACGCATACATACGCAGCAGAACCAACCATCCAGAACAGGCTCGACAGTCACAACCCAAGACATTCGGTACATTCACATAGAGATTATACTGCACAGACAAACCCAACCGAGACAGAACATACTGACACCATACACAACGAACACCTCACAACGGACGTACCTGCTTTTTGTCTGACTGCTCCCCTTTGGTCAATCTGACATGGTTGAACCTACAACGACGAAGGTCGCAGTCAGCACAGCTCTCCGGATCAAAACAGCACACAAGCCTGACCACCACGCCAAGGTAGCCGAAAAGGTCGTTCGATTCCTCTCACAAAGTGAAACGAGTTGAGGTATGTGTTACATAAAAAACTGAAGGATGTTTGTTAGCTAATCCTGCAGTTGCTTAACCGCAACTAAAGTACCAAGACATTGGCGGTACCTATGAATACTCTGAATGGTAGAATGAAAATACTATTCTAGTTTGTCACTGCAGACTTCTGCTAGCATCAGACCTGAAGGAAATCTCATTGTTGCCCGATGAGATTATCCGCTCAATCCGCCGTTAGACAGGAACTAAACATTACGTCTCCTCCGAAAACGTGGTGTTTTTGGGTCTGAATTTTGTAATCCGAAAATGCTTTTTTTTCTGTTGAATCCCACAAAAGTTAATTTTCGCCACCAGTGCGTCATTTGTGACTAGCGAGGTCACGTCGATAGGGGACACGTTCCAGAGTTTAACGCTAATAGTCCCGTGTGAAATAACATTCAGTTAACGTCCGGTCAAGGTCTAACCGATCGTTGTTAATAATCACTTCTCGAAATCTACCGTTTGTCTCATGACGTGTTTCGATGAAACCTCTGTAATTGTTTTGGTCTGGGAATGAACTGTCGGAAACAATTTTTCGTCCCATCGTTAATTCTGTTTTATTAGGAATTTTTCGGCAGTCACTACAATCGGACAGAAATTTACTCGGGTGCAACCCTAGAACTCCTAGTCAATTTTACTCCAGTGTACATTGCCTCAATTAAAGTTTTCTTAGTCACCTTTCTTTTTTTGGCACTCTCCAAGGAGGTTGTATCGCTTCCCTTCAAACAAAACCGTTCCAATCGATACGAGCGTCGAAATTCGGAGCATTGCTGGCTCCCTAGAATAAGTGTTCTATCACAAAAGTCTGCTTAGTGAGTCCAGGTTAATTTTAGACCTATCGAGGAGTATTTGCATGTAGGTGGATAGAAACCAAGGTACAAACTTCTCATATTGGATTTCTAATTTGTCCAGCGTTAACAAACTGTAAGGCAATTGGCCGCATACACTACGAGTAGCCGGTGAAGGCCAGTAACAAGAACTGACACAGTTGCAAATCCGTTAAAGCAATTCTATCTCACTTTTTCAACAGTGTATTAATACCTCATGAAAATAGCAAATATAAAGCTCCATATATACCTAAATTAATCTATCGAAATGGTCTTGGGAGGTCACGATGTGCTGATTTTGGTTATCCTCCACCTTCTGCTCCAGCGACTACCTCAGACAAAATGGAAAAATGTAAGCGGCATGACTTTGTAAAGTGAATGAACGCATACGAAATTTTTCCGCAGGCCTCTTCTGGAAAGGATCGCATTTCGAGATTCAGTCTTGTTTTAGACCATCAAAGATACGCATTCTTGACTCGATAAAAATTCCTACCTCCGTCCACATTCTCACTCTTCCTGACAACTGCTCCAGCAACTTCACAGTAAGCAAACTCGAGTTATCATACATAATCGCTTAACTTCACTGGCTTACGGATAATGCTCAGATTGACCGATCGCTTCAACAGGACGCACGATAAGTGTTTTCTTAATGCCACCCAATGACCCCACGACTAGACCTTCTTATGACATAGAAATGACAAGTCACCAAACTTAATGAAGTGGTAAATAGCAGTGGATTCGTTTGAAGTAAGCAGAACACACATTTCTCTGTAGCTTCCGCATTTGAATAGACTGTTAGCAAGCACCTTTTATAAAGAAGT
This sequence comes from Paragonimus skrjabini miyazakii, assembly GCA_014338405.1. Classification (NCBI taxonomy): domain Eukaryota; kingdom Metazoa; phylum Platyhelminthes; class Trematoda; order Plagiorchiida; family Troglotrematidae; genus Paragonimus; species Paragonimus skrjabini miyazakii. The sequence goes on along the minus strand of JTDE01000051.1, from coordinate 296,318 downwards.
AATGAATTCGAGTTTCGTTTCTGATAGGTCTGATCAGCCGTACGCATGGACAAAGGTATAACCTTTGTCCTGTTATCTCTATTAATAACCCCGAACGCAGAACCTATCAATTAGTGCTAAATCAAAGACTTTCTTCAACCGGTGAACCACTATTATGGATTACGAATAACTGGTTTGGAATACAGACTGACATACGATTACAGCATTCACATTCATAGTGACCTTAAGAGAGTAGTACTGTGTTTCAAGTTTTATTTTTTCCCAGGTTACTTTTACTTGGCCAGGAATTAAACTTATTTACTACCGATAGACCTTAAAGATAACAAAACTTGATTCTTTTGCCCACCTTTGAGTCCCTGGCATAAGAAAGTTCTCTGGATACGACATCCGTGACAACATCAGAGTGATGATTAGTTTGTAACAGTCACGCCCCAATTACTCATCCGTAACACCTTCTAGGCTAAAAGGGTGTAACTTATGCGGAGCTCAAGAGTGAGGATGATAGCTATCTGGTTAAAGGTGTTCCAGATGTTCTGTTTTTTGGTCAAAGGTTTTAAGGTTTTGCTAATTAGTTTGACTTTTTTCTGAATATCTTTTGTCCAAACTAAGTGTAAGCGGCAAACATTTGGGTCAAACTTTGGTAATCATCCATAATATCTCGCATTACCTTGGTGTTACCGCTGAAGTCTGGCGTATCAAGGAGCATACGGAGGTGACATTCTTAAGGCGGAAACCTTGGAACAGGCCTTCGGGATGTGGTTACTTAATTTGTCACACAGATCGCGATCAACCTTTCCGTAAAAAAACTACTTACGACGCGATGAATGCTGTAGCTTCTGCAGTCGTTAAGTCATTAACAAGTATTCCAGCGGTCTCCAAATCTCATTGTTCTACTTTGTAAAAGTTATCCAACAAGTCACTTAACAGTGCACAGCTTGAGAATTAATTTATTTTAAGTGATTCACCCCTGATCTTTACACATGAGAAAACGCGTACGAACTCAGACGGCAGACCATGGCTGAATGTAACTGAGCGTATCAGGAACAATAGTTACTCACCTTAGAAGAGACCCAATTACGAAAGATTTGAACTGGATTCGCACCAGCGACAGAAACATCATGCCCAAACGCGGCAAATGCTCTACCAGCTGAGCTACGTAGCCACGCCGGAAGCCCATAAATTTCACATTTGGACCTAGCTATTCACCCAACTAGGGTTCAGACTACGGCCAGAGCGAGAACGAACTTTTGCACACTCCCAGCGTTAGTGTTGGTTTAGCAGAAGTTGCCTTTCGAGTGGCAGCTGAGCACATTTAAGATGTTTATGTTATATCTTGGGTCCAGATGGTTCAAAATTGCACGAAGCTACCCTCTGAATCCAAATTGTTTCATTTCAATATTCAGTGGAAATTACCCATAACAAGTACCCGTTACGCGGTTAAAGCTCACCTAACCTATAATGTAGTTCCATTCCAGTTTTACGCGTCAGAATCTACATTCTCCACTTTGAGTGACACACAATGACCTCATGGTTTTAACTTTTTTTGGTTCTTCAGGCAAAATGGGGAGTCACGGATAAAACGTGTGTGGTAAAAATCTAAACAGTAAGGAAGTAATTGCATTCTTGTATGAGCCAACAAGATTGCGTATGCAGTCACACATTTGGGTGTGATAAAGTGTCAAACCTGAAAGCAGTTCCAATCGCATATTCTGCATCTTGACAGGTGACAGCCCATAACTTGAACAACTATGGGTTCAGTAACCTTTAAACAAATTCTTACCCTGCAATCTTACGAATATCTTCACGTCAGCTATGTTTGCCTAACAGTTTGCAAGTTCTTAACCTTCTTTTCCTACGGAGATTTTATTGGCAACATTACATTACATAAGTGAATCAATCAAAAATTTGGACAGCTGGCCTGCAAACAATGTTGGCACGGACTAATGCAATCTCACTTCGTGACAAAACCTCAATTCGAATACAATGTGCGTGCATATTTAGCCTTCGGCCTGGTTTGTGTGTTTTCCGCTAGCTCAAAATAAAGCATTGTCGTCTACGTGCTCGATATCGGTCAGTTTATTACTTGACAGAAGCTTTCGTTCAAATTTTTGGAGTATTCGATCACTTCTTCCACAGTGTTGTTTACCATGTAGTTAAAAACCCATGAATAACTCTAGCGCTCGCCACTTGAAATGGATGATGGGCAAAGTAACCGTCAATAAATAAGAAAATCTCACACAGAACAAACCAGAAAGAGTTCAGCTAAGAGGAACGGTTCACCTGGATTCTCTTTTGGGAAATGTGTGAGTTCATTACTTGATCTGAAGCTATGTTCATCAGAATAGGTTTCACAGTAACCTACCAAAGACTGTTGCCGCTAAAATCGTCAGTATTTACCGTTTGACTTGATTTAATATGGCTCAACGTGGAAATTCGTGCAAGTAAGACGGCAGAAGGGTCATTTCCATTTCAAAAAGCTGCGTAAGCCACCGGTTTAAGAAGCAGACTTTTGCTGCAACAACGCGAGACTTGAAAAATCATGGTCAGTCATCGCCTCACCAGAGTGAACCAGTTAGTTCTATATGATTGACCTAGCACAGAGGAGCATTTACGAATGCACGATTGTCTTATTCACCTTAATGCTGAGCACAGTGAATGCACTGAAAGCTACGACAAACCTGTGATCAATGCGAAAGTTCTAAGACAGCATGAAGAGAACAAAGTTCAACTGTGCACAATCCTTAAGCAATGGAATCACTTTTCTGATCCCCTTCTGTCTCGCTTACAATACAGAGGTGCTATAATCTTAAAATTATTTTTGTTGTTTGCTCACCACTCACATACAACCAGACGTATGACAGACAACCATACGGCTATCACTTTCCTCGTTTGCTCCCACTGGATGCATCTGGAAAGACCACACTCGATGATAAAACAACCATTCAAATGAATGCGATACCCAAGTTCGATCACCATGATTACGAGGTAACATGGTCAAGAAATCTTACTCAAAGATTACTATGCCAAGCCTGTTAACTAGTTTAATGAAGGGGTATATATTCAGAGTTAGGAAAATTCCGTAAACATTCCAAAAAATAAATAGTTGGGACTTTCAGCGATATTTTCAGTGAATTACAAAAGCGACATATCTGCTAAACCTACTGCAGCATTACATTCTATATTAAAACGACTGTCACATGTTATTGTGAGTCAAGTTGCTGTATAAACGACGTTTCTAGGCTTTGTATTTCGGCTCCAGCTGCAAATAACCAAACGTTTTCAGAAACAAGGAGTACACGAACGTAACATCACTACTGGTTTGTGTTTCTCATCGTCATTCTAACTCAGCCTAGAAATCATCTTGGTTAGTTGAGCTGAATGAATTTCCTTAATCTGTCGTCATCTTTCAGCCAATTTTAAAAATGAATTCAAAGCAGTCGACAAGTTACTAAACATAAGATGACACCAAACCCAGATTCGAAAGTAGATCTTAGTACCTTGAAAGAATCAGATTGTATGACAATTTAAGGGCACAGCCGGTCAGCTGACATCTCACATCATCTTCGATTGTCGTAGATTGCACTTTCACCACATGAGATAACTGGTCCAACTGGGCACCACTCCAAGGTTAACATAATAGAACTTACAGGTGTTATGATGTTCCGAGTCAAGGTGATGTTGTAAATCAAGTGAATTATTCGCCCTACGATATTATGGAAATGTATAATAATGTCCGCCATCGTCGATGTTTCTATCCCTAACAATAATTCCACCAACACGAATCAGATTTCCGTTTCGGCTTGGACTTTTGTATTAATTCATTATTTTGCGGTTTTATTCGGTCGCGGTCATCTTAGTGTATCATGCTAAGTTAATCGAATTTTCGTATTTCACAACTTGAAATCAATGCAAGTCAATCAACTAATGAGCATCGGTTTTTTGAAGTTTTCATAATTTTCATAATACTACATTTCGTGCGAGACGTTCGGTTTCTCTGCAAACCCACAAAATCAGATTCAACACAAAAAATAACGAACTAATTACTTACAAGCAACTAACAGGTATCAGGTAAAAAAATGGCAAGATTGTTGGATAATTTGTTAAATAAAAAAACACGTTTCGTAACAATGTTTGCTCAAATCGATCGTTTGAATGAATCAAAACAACGTTTATCTTGGTTCTGCATTCCATCACACACGCACACACAAACGCAAGTGAACTGAAATGGATAAGCAAATGTATTAAGATAACTGAGTTACCAATCGATCAGAATAAATCTTCGGAAAATCGAGTGAATGTTGAGGTAGCGGATTAAAAATGTATTTCAATTTCGTCTATTATAAAATCAAGTTGTAATTAATGTGTTCATTTTGCTTTACCTTGTTTAGTTAATGTATCCAAACCAAGAAACACTAGGCGATCAACAAAGGAAATGTTTGTTGAAAATTGTTCGCAAAACCAAACATTTCCCTTTAAAGTATGTGTGACTTATCGGTAACGCTTGACCAGCTGGCCAGAGCCAAACAGCTTCATCTACGTTTGAAAATGTCAGGCGTTTTACTCCAGAGTTTTCTGTCAGTACAAAATTGTTATCTATCTTTCATGGCTTACAAATAGTTTGTGATTCTGGCCGAATTAATATGAACGTCACTCACAACCGATTGCAGCTTTCGTGCTTCGATAGACCCTTCAACTCGTCTTTTTCTAAAAGAAGTAACATCACTCAAAAGCAGATGTGGCTAAACATTTTCATATGATAATTTAGTCACGGCTACTGCTGGGTCATTAACGCAATAGTCAACATGGTTTAATCGTGAAACGTACCATCAGTTAAGATCCCCATCTTGGCGAATTTGTGTACTATTAACAAGGTCGAACGAGATAGAAATCCGAGTACAGTGCATCATTTCGGAAGGGGCTGGATGAACAGCCTATTCGTCATTCATTCAATCAATTAATGAACAATAATCTACATTTCCGGTTGACTCGTCTTAAAATCGATCATCTCAATCAATTTCCGGTTTTGTTGTAGCTAATTGGTATACAATGTATTATAGTCCGAACCGGAATTTGCACTCTGATCCTGGTGTGTATGAGACGACCTTTTTTAGTGCTGTTCTATTGGCCTGAGAAAGATCGCAAAGGAAACGCTACATCTAAATACTCAACCAGAGCTGCGTTTGAGCATTATCTGATTTGCCGAACGGCAGGTACAGCAACCATTTCCCTTAACCCCAGGCCGTAACAACACAGCGCCGAATTGCAAAACTATGAATAAGTAACTGTGAGATTAAGACCGCAACATTAGAAACCATCAGCTATTCAGTAACTTTCAAACAATTCACTTGTTCAGAAAGATAACGGAATTGTTTACTCAAGAACATATTAGAAACAGATTCAAAATTCAAAATACATAAACAGCCTTTCAGCAATTGTTGGCAGTACATAACATTAACCTTTTCTTTCTGGCTTATTTGCATCTTTAGTCTACAAGGAATACTGAAAGTGATATAAATATTTGAGTCGCCCAGGGAAAATACTGACATGTTGAACTAAGGATAAACTTGAATGCTTACAGTCGCTCTCAAACTGAAGAAACCCCATCGGCATTTAACAGACAGTTTCAATATTTTATCCTCCGTACGGATAACGATTTCGTTTTGTCAAATAGAAGACGGGCCAGATGAATAACAGCATCTTCATCAGTGAATATTTTGAACAAAATATTTCATCCGGACACCCGCGTTCTATCTTTGGTTACTCCATTTTTTGCTTTCAATAATGCAGCATCCAGCAAGTAGAGTGATATCTAAATCCATCCTGGTCAGTTACATCGAAATTTGAGCATAATGCTTGTGTTAAAATTTGATTGTCATAATTTTATTTGCGCAGAGTTTTTTAAAGTATGAAACAGGCGACATTACGGAAGACTTGAATTGTGCTCATGCTAACTAGTAGTATAAGCTGAGGAGATCAATTAGGACGTTGTAGCATAGCTTGGTCTGCTGACAAACAGGATGTACAACCTTACGATTTGCTGTATAGGTCATCAACAAACTGATTCTGACGTTAAAGTCAGACAACATAAATAGAAAATGTGTTGACAGAAGACAAAAACTTATTCTGCGATTTCAGGTTTGAATAGCATAACTACCGAAACGATCAAGTTCTTATCAAATAAAAGAAGTAAATTAGGACGAGTGAAAGAGCACTTTACACCAAAATGACTTTGCAAATCGTTTTAAAGCCAACCGATTTATCGTACGGCGCCTGTTAACCACATTGGCCTTGCACATTTTTAAAACACCACTTAAGAATCTCACAATAACTCTGTGGAAAAATTCGGATCGCGCTATCAGAATTTTGTTTGAGTTTTGTACAAAAAGTGGATACACCGTTCACTAGATATGAAGATTTTATATCACTTTTTTATCTAATCATGTATCCCGAATAGGTGTAAACAATACTGTCAATCAACTGCTTACGCCAAACTGTCGTTCACCAAAGCCGACAGTCATACCATGTAGCACTCCTCAGCACTGACGGATTACTACTTACAAAAAGATCCATAATCAGTGCCACCCATATTCCTTTTATATCAACCACACAAATGCTGAGCTGTATAATAACCCTATTGCTAACTCAGCACTGTAACCAGCTTGGACCGACTGGTGGAATCGCCAGCATCTAATATACAATAATAAAAGGCAGAGAATTTGGATTGCGTCTCGACTTATAGAATTGAGTAAGCTATCGGACAGCTCCACAAGTTTATCTCATGGCGTGCGCGAATTACTGCTAAACAGCTCAATCACCTGGCTAACGATAGTGATTATAAAACTGCTGGGCTAATACAGACGTAATGACCAAGCGATCCGAAAATCGAAAAATCTGATAATGAACAGATGAAAGTTGCAATAAACATGACAAATAAGACCTAGATACTGCCTCACCCAGACAGGTTCCTTGTGTGCTAGAGGATTCATGTGCTCAGTTCCTGTCCAAAATTTTGTTCGATGAGCGAGAGACAGAGATAAATCTTCGTGAACCAAAAGAAGGATACGTGATTTTTCCTGAAATCTCAGGCAGTTATTCATCACAGACGAAGACTAACGGGTGGTATCGATGGATGAAAAAGCCAAGACAACCATAGTGGTGCCACTGCGAGCCCTTCCTGCACACCACGGCTTGTGGAATGTAGTCCATTTTTCCGCCAGGCAAGTAACTCGGATTGCAGTTCCGTTGCAAGTAGTGTTGCTTACTGAGAGTTGTGACACATAAGCTATTATAAACATTTCTAAAGCGAATTAATGACTTCAGGCACTGTTTGAACGCTGTCCATTACAGCTGCTGATAGGATCACATTTTATACGTGGTCCATCCATGAAATTGAAACCGTAACGGTTAGCAATGCCTAATTTGCTGACGACTTGCATCTGAGACTCAGCACTTCCGTCATAAACGAGGTCGGTGGGCGAGTTTGTTGGATAAACGAGTCATTCAGTGAAATCGTGGACAGTAATGTTAGCGTACTCTTCGGTTGTGATGCACAGAAAGCCCAGTGAATTCTGATTTAGAGATGCAAACACCCGCATTTTGTTCAACTTGCTTCTACAGGACTGTTTTACGTTAGTAAATCAGGATCTATACATACATGATGCTGAGATCAGCAGTAAGTCACTGACCGATTGCACGTTTTCTCAAGATGATTTCCGAGCCATGCTGCTGATAAAGGCAATAACGATAAACTCAGCTTGCCATTACAAAACGTTCTTTTCGTTGAACCGTGGCCGTCTTGCCCATCCTAAAATCTAACCACAGTACCCAAATTGATTGTTTCACCCAGAGGATAGATTCAACGGATGTGGCTTTTGTCTTCGAAATGTTCAGACGTGATGTGGAATCATAATGGAGAGAAGTACGTTGACAGAGTACCACAGGCTCATCTAGATTCAACTTATTCATACTGGCAGAAGATGCAGCCCCAAATTGTAAAAAGTCAGGAAGGGTCTGATTAGTCTTCAATCACGTGGTAGAATGTCAAAATTTGTTTTTTAGCTGTGATTTAAAACAAAGTCCTGACTGTATTACTACCTTTGCCGAAGTAATGCTGCGTCCACAGGACAAAAATTGTGGTTTCCGTGGACGTCAACCTTATGTTTCTTTAGGTAGGTATCCATGTCCACGTTCAAGTTGTTTCGGTTTCCATGTTGACCCGAAAGTGACTACAAAAGATCCAGTGGAATAGCGACTGGTCTTGCATCCGTTCGGTCTTACTTTCTTCTATTTCTGCACCCTTTATAAAGATTTATTACCTAGTTTATCCGTCGTTCTCGACAGCTACTGCGGCGAAGCTAACTAAAATGCTGACCCCTTTGTGATGCCTCGGAGGGGATGATGGATCAGACGGTTATCATCTTTCGACTTGGAGAAAGGTGTGAAGCAGTGTATGTCACTCAGAGTAGAAGTGCTTCATCCAAAACCGTGAGCATTCCGCTAAGTGAATTGGTCGCAGCAATTCTGGTTGCAAGGGTTCATGAAACTTCCTACTGGTCACTTGGGACAACTGTTCAAAAATGATTCGCTTCGGATAGTTTCTATGGTGGTTTTCTATTTTGTCCATCACGTATCAACTCGCGTCCATGAGTTTGTTAACAATCAAAGTTCCATAACCCATCCATCTGTCCTAACAGTAGAATCGTATGCGTTCATAAGAAAATTCAGTCTATTTAACTTCACCTGGTGCGCTAAATAACCTGAAGATCGATAAATGGTGCCACTGTTAAACGGGTCTCAGACAGAAAGCAGACGAACAACCCTTTATCTATAAAAGTAAACCCAGCGGTCCATCTTTTCAAAAAAAATGTATTGGGCTATATTGTGACGTTTGGCATAATGATAGGCAAAGCTACCAGAAAGAAGCGAGGAGGATTATTCACACATTTGCATTCTCAACCGGTGTATTGCCAAATGTATCATAATCTGAAATACGCACTGAGTCACGATTCGTTATCACGGTTCATCTGGCATAGAGGCAAGATAGTTACTACGTACCTTACTGCTGACTAGGTGTACAAAAGCGGCATTGGTTACAGCACAGTGACGACTAATCTTGTCATTACCTCCACGCCTGTCACCGGAATGGAATAGGGGAAGGCATGATTCAATCTTTCGGATGTATTTTGAAATCGGTTCATAGAGAGCACAGACCCGATGGTGAGTGACCTCAACAACCCATTTTTATACAAAGTCAATCAAAATGATTTTGGGATCCCCATATAATCTTGAATGATTGGCACTTCCTGAAGACTACGGATTCTAGAACCATAAGGCACAGACAGATATACTCGATTTTGGAAACCAGTGAACTGTTCGTTGATTATTTCCCGAAGAAGGTGGTTCCTAATGCAGTTACTATTAGACGTCAGTCAGAGATGATATATAGAACAGTGTAGTTTCTGAGCCAGTGACGTGGGTCTCGTTGAATCGAACGGGTCGACTAGAAACCAGTAGCCTTTGAGCCCACCTACGAAGTGTCAGATAGACGATAACTGACCAGTGCAAATTTTGGAATCTCATGTGAATGCATGCTTGCTGAAGGTGGAATTTAGACGTCTTTCTCTGTCGAAAGAGTATCACAATTAGCACTGACGAATTATGAGCTCGCTGATGAACACATATACTATGGATCCCGATAACTAGATCAGGTAGGTGAAAAAAATTAGGCATGCGCAACAGCACCAGCTGCATGCCAGATACGGACATACTTTTGCCGGTGGTATGACACGGTTGCCCCCCAAGCTGATAATTTTTGTTCCCCTACTTACTCTCCCTGTTTCACTCAAAAAACTGAATTCAAATCACCACATCTTATCAACCGCACTTTATTTTGCCAATCTATATCACTAGGACGACCGTGGCGCATGTGGCCATTCTTCACCCGGCTCATTCGGGTTACGAAGTAAAATTCTAACCTTGACGGATCCGTCCGGGACTTTCTGATTTGTTGGACAAGCTTATCGCCGCGATTGTTTGATGATTCCTAAGTCTCGTTCACTGTGTATTTACTGATTGACATCAGAGAAATGTGGGCTTAAGCTTACTTTGCAGTTTAACATCTGGACTATGCGTAATTCAACGATCAGACGTGGATCGTTAAACTGATAGTTGCTCACTGCCGCAACGTGTTCTCCACAATGGATCTGGTTTTTATTTCCATGCGGCTGTGATTTCTATAACGCGTATTAGACATAAAACCAACTAGTATCGATTCTGCACTACAGTAACTTTCAAACTCTCACAGACTCTCTGACCAGTTGAATGCAAACGGAACCAAAAACAGCTGTGTTGTGTAAGTTTTAAGTTGAGAGTCGTTGAATATTATGTCATTGTGGTCGTCAAACTACAAACCAGCAACCCGAAGTAGAACACATTCGGCCGTTCAAGAGTTGTACATAAAAATAAAAGCAATCTCTAGGCGTCACTTTCGGTATTAAATAGGAGTGTTGATATAGTTGATGTCAAAATCAGTTATCTAGGAACTTATGGTGTTTCATATACGGATGTATAGTTTTCCTGATATTGCTCATGCACAAATATGAACTGCAAAAATACCGGAGGTTACTTCATCATCTGATGATATGCATCTGTTTCATACTCGATTGCCAAAGCCTTCGAAACACCCCTAGTTATGTATTCTAGTGTGGTTTAGCTTCACATCAATTCATACTCCCACATCTATCACCACACAACTAAGTGTAAAGTATACATAAGCGTTTTAAGTTTTTTTAACCTATAGCTGTCCAATGATTCCAACACTGCAAAGCTCGTTCAAATGTGATCTTGTCAATGCATAGGTAACAGCTTTTGTGTGTTGTAACTCTGTCAGTCGTTTCAGTGAGCAACTTCAATTTAGTGTACATCCTATCTTTTATGAATCCGAACAGAGCCGAGGAGATGCGTTAAAACGTAGTAGAAATATATGACAAGATTTAACCACAGTAGACATTTTGCATGTGACAACCTTGAGCGGAAAAGTTAAGCAAAGAAATTTTGTCATTCACAGCTTAATAAAATAAGTAATTCCGTATCTCAAGCAGAGTGATCACGTGAGAATCTCCTCCATATGGCAGACTGATCAAGGTAGTCACTAACTAATAACGCGAATGATCCGACAATGTCGACTAGGTTTTCCACCTTTTAACACATACTTTAGAATAAAAATAGGGCAGACTGGTTCACAGAGTTCAGTCACACGGATCCCTCGAATACACTTGATGTAAACTACATTATCCCTGATCATATCTACCCAAATTTACCATATTTGTATCAGTTGAGTAGCTACCTGCCCAGAGTAATAACCATTCTGACATGCAACAGTCACGTGATCGATCGTTCCTTCTGTCAACATTTCTCACTATCTATCTCTCGCTCACCTACAGAGCTACCTTCCTTCGCTCATCGAACGTCGAAAGCGTCAACAGTTCTGTAGTTAGTCTCTGTAGTTCTTACAATCGATGTTCCGATGAATGAAAACTCACTGGTCCCTTCTAGTCTAGTAGAAAAAGCTGGCTCACAGACTGCTGCACCAACAGTTTACATTTTGACATTGCTTATGTCACATATCTTAGAGTCGAATGGTGACTTCTATGTTTGGGGTATACAGTTTAATCATTAGCCAATTGTTTTAGTGTTGTCTGATGAGTAGTAGGAGATTTCGGTTTTCGAAAAAGGTTGATTGAAATATCTGTGAAACTGAGACAGCTACAATCGGTTATGAGTGATATACAGTTTGTCCTGGTGCTTGTCGATCAGTATACTGTCATCGACGGAATCGTTGTGAGTCACATAAATGACCGATGGTGAGAGCTTGAACAGAGCAGAAGATACTGACCTTAAGAATGAACAATATTCATCCGGTGTGATATGAACACTACCTGTCTGGGTCTCCATAACAACGGTAAATCGTTTCCTTTACTCTGAATGGATGGACATTTACGAAAATGTAACGGTCATTCGGGAAGGGAAAGCAACTCCCGAAATGTGCTTGCCTGATCCTCACGGATTGATCTCTGTCAATCACTTCGACCGTTTTTGCCAAGCAGTGTCTGATTTCTGTCTCGACAGTTTGGGAAGAGAAAAAGCGATATTTTGAAATGCGAGAAATGCATGTCTCCCCCCCCCCCCCGACTTTTCAGGTAAAGGATTATACATGTAGAGCTCAAAGACACGATTGAAAAAACGTTTTAATCAAACTTGATGGTAGAAAATTGGGTCACATTTGCGTTTTCCCCCTACTTGCCCCGCTTTATCGGAGTTTAAATCTGAAACTGGAATTAGTCACATCGAACCTCTACTAGCTGACTATTCTAGTGAATACCGTCAAGAATGTATGAGTATATCACAACCCGTTTGTCATTGATTTTACTCGTAAGTTTTAATGAAATAATAAGACGCGAATAAAATCAGCTTATTTTCAATCCAGTGATTTGATATTGTCCAGAAGAACACTTCAACAACGGCAACGCCCATTTACAGTGTGTTGATGACATACCTTATGGACGACGTTTGTTGCACTGAACGGTCTGGATAAATAAATTTACATAGTTCTCGATTATGGCTGGAATGCTTGGTCCTCCGCTGCTGCTTACATGTGAAGTGACCGGCGCCGTATTGGCTTCAAACAAAAGTTTGCTCATTCACTCAATTCAGTTTTACTTAAAAAATATTCTTCCAAATGGAATTCGGACGCCAAAAGCGCTAAACTAATGCCTCCTCACCGAAACATAAAAGATAGCCGTTAGTAGTGTAACCTCCCTTCCAGACAATAAGTTCGGTAACACGATATGGTCACGAAGAGCTCTTTTGCACACTTACAGTGTAATATACGACCACGTCTCTGTGCCTCTTAGTACGAGTTGGAAATTCTACAACAGATACATCAGAAACCAAAATGGCAGTCGCGGCAACCGCAGTAAACAAGGACTGAATGGGTAATCCTTTAAACAGTCGGCTGCACGCACATATGGTATCTCTTAAGGAACGGGAAAGATAGATTGCGTATATTTTCAAGAGAGTAGAGGAAGGTAGATAATTGCTAGAGGGAAGCGGCAACCTGCTATTCATGAAGCAGTGCTTTTCTCTGTTGATAATCATGACTCTTTCCTCAGAAGGGGTCGTTTATGACGCTTTTCATATATACTTTGGTTTGTTCCAGTTATTTACTGTGTCAGTAATTTTATCTAAGGAGGACCTATCTTCCCCTATCCCACATTTTACACTGGAATTCTACAGTAATGTAACAGAGTGAAATTCGTCATATTTCCCTAGTTAGTGAAAGCTGTAAGATTTAGTCTTCCTGTCCTTCTATGACAGCTGAAATTCTCCAACTTAGCTTCTACCTTAATTGACCAACCGATATCATGTATGGTCAAAACAGGCGAATGTGACCTTGAAACATAGTACATGTGGTGAACTATGAAGCTAGAGCGGAATTCTCGTACTGAGAACTACGGAGACGGGATCTAAATTCACGCGACTAGCCTAGAAAAGGATGTTTTCCTGAGTTGCATTTACCGAAAGGTAGGACCACTTATTTTGAGCGAGTGAACGAATTTCTTGGCATGCAAAGGCAATTCACTGTTTTTGTTCAAACAAACATCGTTGTTCTTCCAGGACGCGCTAGTGAACTTCAGTGGTGTAAACTATTTCGGAAAATAAACAAGTATACCTGAATCGTTTATTGTTCATGTGCATTATTCAGTAGTATGAAAGACTGTTCCATAGCCTAATCCAGTTTAACGTCATCTATCTGAAGTTAGACACTCGACTGCAAAGCCACATATTGCGTGTGACCACAGAGCGCTTGTCAGTTTTAGTCCAAGTTGATTTGATGATAATTCTATAAAAACATTTTTTTCTGAAAATAAAATCTCACACAATATTATGCACTGGAGTAAGATGCTTTAGAAGATTCACAACTATGAGGACGTCAGTTTAAGTGGATGAATTTTACTTTATAATAGTCTTTGGCTGTACGCCTAGAAGCATATGTGACCCTGGGATGAACAAATGAACAACAAATTCTGCAACCGTAAACAGTTATACCTTTCGGTTACTGGTGGGAAATTTCGGTTTTACATAACTTAAACATAACTCGCAATTAGTCGCAGCTGTCGCATTCTCAGAATCTTCCGATCAACTTCTTTCGAAATGAGTCACGTGATTCGAGCTTTACTCCTCTTAGAGCTCGACTGTGGTACACATTGTTGCCACGATCTAAAGAGGCTGGCAACGTCCACCCTAATCACAAATCGTTTGTTCGGTTTTAATGTTTCATCGTTTTTGGCATTTATATGGCATCTGTGTCTATCACAAACGTTTGATTTATAAACTTTTAAATCCTCTGAGATGATTTGTTTCCATTCACCCTCTGAAAACATATTGATTGCTGGACAAACCAACCAACTATTAGGTTGATGAGTCAGTGGGCTCATTATAACTGTCCACATGCATTACTAATCTTGGAACGCTGGGCAGATTTTACTATGGGCATTTCTGCAACTCAGCACAGATAATTATTGAAAAGCACACCTATGAACAAGTCTAGTAATGGCTTTACGGCCTATTAGGGTGGACATATTGGGATGTACACTGGCAAGCTGTGTAGGTTTTCCATGTAGAACGGATATTCTGTCAGTCTCATCTCAGCATATGCGTAAATTATGCATGTTTCCTTGCTGTTTTTTACAAGTGACTGCATTTTCTGATGTTCAACTAGAATTCTAAGTAAACAGAGATAGCCGGCGACGGTACAATTGTCACTACACAACTGTTTGCAATTACCGTATTGTCAAAACTCGATGACATGTGTAAGAATATACAACATAGGGCTGAGATATGTTTGTTCTATATGAAACTGTGATATGACATGTCAAAATCGATTGCAAATTCTACGGCATTAAGGTCGTTTGCTGTTAGATACCGAGTTGATTTCGTTGGTGTACTTATTTCTACTAACCGTCTTACGCACTCTCTTGTCTCTTTAATCTATTGCCTCGTTGATCCATCCGTGGTTCGACGCCGTGAGTTTTCACAGTAGTGCTTTGAATAGTCTAAGATCCGTGTCTACTTTTACAGTACTTCTCGACAGGCACGTGGTTTGTCTCAATTCATTTACATAGGTGTGACCGAGTAGTAATAGATAGTACCAGTGGGTTATTTAACAGAGGAAACAAGATACAGCCTGATTGAACTTGAGATGATTTACTATAGCAGCCCTACATCGAACGGTAACGAAAATCAACATATCGACAGTTGCAATCATTTTTGACGCCAGAAGTATAACAGTTTCAAGTGGAATGACCAAAAGTAGGCGTCATGAAATTAAGCTCAATTCACGAAAGTACTACATTGATTAACGATTCTAAACCATGCTATTTTGTTGTCAAACTAACTTATAAAGTCAAGACAAATAGATAAAATGTGAGAATTTATTAATATAATGCGAATACCGATCTTCGCACTTTCTAAGAAGGGCAGTGAGATAATTTTTTATTTCAGGAGTAGAGGAGATTCGTTATGAAAGCATTCTGTTTTTGTTATTGTTGGGTGTTTCTGTCTTCCAGAAAGCTGCATTCCGTCCGCTAACGAAATTGCAGCAAAATAACTTGTCGATCGTTAGTCAACCGTCCGGCCTGCTTGCTTCGCTGTTGCTATCCTAGTTTACTTAGTCCACCATCCCGTGTCAAAACATGTCCCGCCTGGTTGATAGCCGGTTTATTCAAGCCAATTCCAGGACTGATTGGAATATAAATTTCACGTGCACAGGTTTGATCGGATCGGTCGGTCCTGACGGTCTGATGCAACCCTTGTTACAGGAAGCGCATCAGTCGTGAAGTCGAGTATTATACTAAGCGAATTCTACCTTCGCCTGCTTTCAGCTGTGGTAACAGTTGATTCTGAGCAAGTGATCAGATGATCGCAGTCTATTTAGGAAGGCTTCAAAAGGTGTGGGTGTTTTGGTCTCACTTGCACTGACAATTATCTATTGAAAGCAATTACACTATGTTCATATTTACACACTCAGATTTCCCAAGTGATCAACATTCAGATAATTTGATGTCATTCCCTGTCGCACCAATCACTGATCTGTCCATACCAACTGCGGTTTCTTGAAAGTCCGGAGGTATAGTTGTCATATGGTTTGTTCGAAAACATTTTGCAACCCTAATTTGGGGTTGCCTTATTAAATGCACATCCTTAAACGTTTATGTTTTTCTCTTGTATTCTTTATGGCATTCTACTGAAAATTCTCAAACATTTGATCACCTGCATAAAAGCTCTTGTTTGATGCAGTTGTACTGCCTGAGTAAATTTTACAGAAGTTATCAATAAATCCCATTTGAAAGCATACAAATACTGTTAAAAGACCGTTTGGAAATAACTCACTCCTCTGTCCTAGATCTGTTAAAAATGTTGTCCAATTGGGCAATGTATTTCTGTGTATTCTCCTATAAGCATGTAATTTTTTAACATCTTCTTCCTCGTGTTGCTCATCTGGTTGTTTCGTTTACGCCAATTCGCCCTAGTCTACTTGTGAGTTTTCTACGTTGTCAGTTGTAGGTATATGTGCATTGTAAAACGTTAGTCTACCTGAATTTGTTGTTCTTGCCACATTTTCTGTTACCGATGAAATTGAATTTCACTCACAGCTGATCGCAGCTGCCACATTCCCATAGACTTTTCACTTTTGAAAACAAGCAGTAGACTCGAGTTTCGCTCTCATCAGAGGTCGTCAGTAGGGCATATCTCTTCCACGGTTTGCATTAAAACTCCGGTCATGCTTTCACCTGGCAACCGTGTAAGGACAATGGTGTAGTTGCATACTAGGCATACTTCTAACAAAATACTGTGTTTTTGCTGGAAACCAGACCCTCTTGATTTTGTTAAACCTGCTGCCGAGCTGCACATTCGTGCATCTTCGTATTTTGGTGAGCCCGTTAGCTCCAATGATGAGGCATATAGCTGAACTTACAACCACAAACCTGTCAGTCCACAACATTACTTCGAAGAATTAGCCTGCTCTATTTTTACGACAGAAGCATGGAATAAAGAACTATGTTACAAGGCAGTGAGTCCTTGATTGAAGTGAGTAGGCGAGTAGCTACAGAAAGTAGTCCAGAGTTTGAAGACCAGAAATAGCGTCTTTGTCACAGAATATTTTATAAATGTTTTATTCGAAAAAATGAAAATGTCCCCAGCATGATCAGAAGCAGTTTAACACTAGTGTGTGTCAACTGAAATACGTTTTCCTATACTGTGAATCATGCAAACGATAGGTCCATTGAATCAATTCTTTCCTAATCAACGTTTTTTCTCCTCGCTCGAGTATATACATTTTTCACAGTTAAGTTCAATAAGCGTAGATTCCGACCTTGGTAAAAAGATTTAGGATATGATGTTTTTTCCGAAACATAGATTCTTTCATTTCTTTTTATTTAATTAACGCCCCGTTTCACAGAGTATGTGAAAATGTTGAGATCAAATACATGTTTCAGTCCTGAAATATATGTTCACTTACCTGATGTATTCCGGCTTTCTCATATATTGTACAACTGTATCTCTAGTCCACGAAAGTTTATGAACACTCACCTGTATGTTTAGCTGTGTAAGTCATTTTGCCTTCTGGCGTTACTACACAGGCAAAACAAATGGAAACTATACTTATTGTGTTTGGTTATATAACAAGGTATTCACGCCAACAAACAAACTTGTCCTGTTATCTAGTTTTTAAGGTCCATGGTATTTGTAAGGTCAGCTACTATGGGATCAGAAATTCGGGATGACCACAGCATAGCAACTTTCATTTCCACATGCTATTACGGCGGTTCTTCGCCGATTTCACGATTGCTAACTCACCGTCTTGGTATAGAAACGGATTTTCAGATTGTCACACATACCAGGTTTGGGCGCTCATGCAAAGCACTGTATTCCCGAAGTTTACCTGGAAAAATCGGAGTGATCATATAATCTTTGTGTGTTTGGAGCAATTGGTATACGTCATTTATCAATGTACACTGACAAAAGTTTAGTAAATTCCATAACTTGTCCATTCCATTTATGATTCTTTCTATTCTGTGTTTTACCCTCTTGATTTGACTCACGCACCATCACATAAGGTTTAAGTGATTTTACTTGAATGACACTTAATGAAGGTTACGCCTGCTACTCAACTGGGAACTAATATCTTATGTTGTTCAGAGTTAGACTGTCTGTCACTCACTTTTAATGTGATTCTACTCCGGCTCAGTTATTTCTGCGTTCTACAAAACTGTAAGCACAAGATTTAGTAATCAAATGACTGTAAACAAAAGGCGACCGTAGATAGTGGAAACAGTTTCAATAAAACTAAAATACATATCGGATATATGGTATACTATTACTCTTTAAGCAAATTCAGCAGGAAATTGAATACAAACAGATACGTTTATCTTTTTCTACCGATGTAAAGGCATACAGATGAACATATATTCCTCATAATTCATCTTCAGTTCAGTACAGTTGTATAAAGCGCTGACTGACTCAGACCAATACATTAAGCCGACTTATTACAAAGAAGTTAGATTACTAGTCAGTCAATTAATGATAGGTTGATTAATCCATTACTTCCTGTTCGTTCATTGGTTTAGCCGCATGGGTTGGCAGTCGATCTGCCTACATGTATTTATTCTAACAGTGTATCCAGTGGCTTGGGATAAATCATTTCTCGGCAATGTGACTGAAACGAAATAGAACACCTTGTGTAAGGTAGTACATATCTGGAGCATAGGGTTAAGGCGTGTTGTTGACTACCTCACCTAAAAAATGGTGATCTCAACAAACTGAATAAATTATTTAACTATAGTCATATGTTGGTAATATCTTTTGGGAATCTTCTGTGGAGAAATTTGTAACGGGAATTGTGTCTTCTGATTGTTTTTATTCAAAGTTACTTGTTTCAGCTACCACATGACGAAGACAAAAGTGAATCGGTTACTAAGGCGAAATAACAATTCGGTAACTAGTTTTAGTTGTTCATTTACAAGTTGACTAGTACGTAGTATAACTGACTTTCTGTACGCTGATAGTTGACAGTGAAACAGACCACACAAACATCGAAAAGATGAGTTTGATTTGCAGTGGGATAAACTTTATTACGTAGGGTGGAAAGCAACGGAAACAATTTGATTTACAAATTCGTTGTGATCACCGGGATTTTTTAACAAGTTACGCCAATATAATGACTAGTGCTGTATACTACCATCGGCTGAAAAAGTTCACTGATCCCTATTTACGTCACAAACTGTTTTCTGGGAAATCTCTGAGAAGAACACTTTTGAAGATTGTCCGCTGAGAAGAACTGCAAATGCTTACAAAATCGGTAACCGGATTTGGAGACTTTGACTGGAAAGGTTTATGCACATTAACGAAGTGTTTATTTTCACTGCTGGACTTGTTCGACGGCAGCTACTATAGTTCTGAGCTCAAAACCAGATATCGAGTTCGCTTATCATGATTGCAATATATGCGATAGAGATAAACCGTAATATTAATGTACCGTTCTTCCTATCACTAACTTCTGTCTGTTAATTTTGAATATTGTAACAATCTGTACGTCCGATTCAGCATAGAAACAAGTTTAACTGAGTATGACGGCTAACAGCAGAAAAGATTCGGAAAAAACCTCCGGGAATGATTAGTTCATGTATGTCTATTTAAGTCAAGTGAGTGATTAAACGGATACAATGTAATATTTGTTAATCGTTTTCTACTGCCGCACCCATTGGTTTGTTACGGTACGTTTTTTCTAGGACCGGTTCGAACGTAACGAAATGGACACATCTGAAGCAGACAAAGTTGAAAATAACCGAAGAACTGAGAGTAATACCGTACATTTTCTTGTTACACTGGATTTTTGGGGACGTGCACATTTTTGTCCATTCTGAATGTTTTCGGGTTCTTCATAATTTTTTTTGCGTGTACTTTAATTGAGACAACTAAAGGATACTATAGATATGCTTTTCCACTATTGCTTTCACGATGCGAACGACTTACAATAAACTTACTTTCGTGAACTTCAGCCCACTTGCGTTGACATAGTAAGTTGCACCAGCATCACCGCTGTTTGAACTAAACACACTGTAGTAAGTCGTGTTCAAGTCATTGTTAAACTGAGGGTGAGAATTTCCTACAGAAAATGAGATTTTTTTCAGAACGAAAGTAGATAACATTTAGACTTAAAGCACAGCCTCACTGCTGTAATAACTCCATTGAACATTGAATTAATAATGTTGTTGTCGGTTTTAGGCAGGGCCAAGCTATCACTTTATGCATCCCTTGAGTGCTCAGAGTTGAGTTGATAACGGGGACAGACAACTGCCCCATTCGCAAATGTGGTTGGTTTGATTATGACCAAGCTAAATTTGTTCTGAGAAGTCACTAGAACACGGGGCAGTCCAACCGAATGAATTTATGAAAAACATCACGCAGACTGTTAGAGATGCAAGTCCTTAAAATGCCATCTTGCATAGAAGACCAATGGCTGCTTAGGATTGCAAAAGCTAACCAACTTACCTCCGGGCATGTGCTGCGCAAATGATGACAATTTTGAGTTGCTGTGTGTTGAACAGTTAAAATCTGGCACAGAGAGTGGGCGAATACCCACATAGATTTGATATGAAACGTGGGTAAAGAATGTAAATGATCGGTCTCTGTAGTTTATTGTCGACGTAGAATTGGATGATATAGATCATCTTATTAGGTGTACATAAAATAGCCCATTACACGTTGAAAAAGTCTAACAAATCACGGTTGCTATCCGCATTGGGTATGTGTGTACTGCACTACAGATGACTAACTATTTGCCTTCACACAGAATCAGTTTGGCACAGAGTGAACCTCAGTTAGTTTGTCTAACTGATCTGGCAATACGCGAAGTCGTGACACATACAACGACCTATCATCGGGATTATTTTTGTTTTTCTACTTCCTGGATAAAAAGGGTACGAATGTGGGACCCCTGAATAGCAGCACTGTATCACGTGAATATCATCGGTATGTACCTACGAAAGCCGAAAATCAGTTAAATTCAACCACGGTATGATAAGAAGCAAGCGAAACCCTTTTCTCTGTTATCAGGATATGAATGTTTTGTTCGCTATCGGTTGGTCAACGACAGCCATTTGGATGAGTAAAACAGTCATCGTCAAGAAATGTGTTGTCAAAGAACGTATAACCTTTTTATCAGTAAATGGCGTGTTTTATTCATTGATAACTCACATGCTAACGGCTAGATAGAAATGACTGAGTTTGATCCTCCTCGCTAGTGTATCTGATTAAAAGTGCACCACATCCCACGCAATGTGTAATTTTGATACGTAGGCGTTGCGTAGTGTAGCCGGTTGTGGGATGAATCATTCTGTGTTTGCGTGTGTCTGTGTGTGTGTGCGTGGTGGTCTGACCGAACACGGATTGAGTTTTCTGAAATTAATTATTTGCATTCGGTATGTGTGTTTCTAATGTGGTCAGTTGTAGTTAGCCCCTTGTGTGATCATTACTAGAAGAACTGTCAGTTGCATTGTTGTCTCCAGGTCTTCCTTTTACTGCTGAGCGATTGCTTAACTGGAGCGAAACAAACAGTTTGTTCTGGTGTTGCTACTCACTTCTCTTACGGATAACCACATCGATCACAACGTTTTATCTGTAAAAGAATTAGGGTGGAACGTGCGTTTTTCAGATGTTGTTGCAGTCTCACTTGAACATTATTTCACCATTTTGTCACACATGAGAAACACTCACTGTACTATGTTCAAACAAACTGACTGATGAACACAATAAGTTGACTGAGCCATCTTTCCAATACCCAGTCGTAGACGTACATTAGGAAATCATGAACTAGTAAACAACCGGGTGCGCCCAATTATCAAAACAGGTTCAGTGAGAGGACAGAAGGAGAAAGGGCTGTTACGTGAGAATGCACCTCAGAGTTCAAGTCATGACCGTGTTGAAAACTTGTTACTTTCCGAAACGAAATCAAAATCAGAATTTGTGGTACCAAGCAAATCTTAGTTTTATTGAGTTCACACTGGTTGTCTTTTTGACAAGATGCACAGTGAAAAATTATAGTTGGTGTTGACGCCTGGGCTTCCCAATCCCATTTACAAACCGTAGCGAGGTTACCCAGTGTTGAAGGAGTCCGACGGGAACAAAACTAAAGTGTGACGCTTGGATGTGAAAACGATGTTCAACTATGGACAGTGCTCAAAGTATATCGACGCAGTCGGCTATGACTTAGGAAATACAGCGCGAGGCCTGTGAGCTGGGCACGCATAAACCACCGTAACTACAGTTCGAACGTTCTGGTTGACTTAGCCATTTCGAAACACTATTATGGTTAACAGAATCCAGAAAGACAGTGTACTGTTGTTTACCATCCCTGTTTGGAGCAGTCGGAGAACAGAATGAAGTGACTGTATGTGCGATTATCCGGGTGTGTCAGACCGGCGGGAAGAAGGCTCTCGTCTTTCCCTTCTACACACTCACGGGACTGATGCCATCAAACGAAAGCCCAAAGATTTAGATTGTACTTAAAAATGAAAGCGGATGAAGTGGAGTTGTCTTTGCACATGGTGACCAACCTGCTGAAGAAACATTTACTTCTCGGCACCTTTCTGTGGCTAGCCCCAACAGCGATAGAGATATTTACTGAGTTCGGAAATTGAGTCAGCCATCTTGGGCCGGTAGATCGTTAAGACATTCACAGCAAACCGCCAACGAGGAGATAACAAATGCACTAAATACAAGTAGGATATGTCAATCTTTGTCTCATTTCGTATCAACCAGGAGCCTTCGGCTTTTAGTAAACTACTCACCACCCATTTCAGACATTTGAAACGTGATAACCAGTTCCCTTTCTTTACTTCAGCTTTGTTAGAGCGCCGTGCGCTGAAGGTATTGTTCGAGTTTCAAGTCCAAGTTTAAATCTCCGTTTTTTTTCATTCTTATGAAAATTGTACCAGGGCATTTTTATGTTTTGAGACGACTCTTGCTCTAAGGGTTTTTCTACCCTTCTTCTTGGTTCAGATCTTACTAGCAGAGTCTCCACGCGTCGTCTCAGAAAGATTAGGGTTTCATTTTCATGCTAGCCAGACATACAGCTAGTCACTAGTGGTTGACTAGATCAACATAATCTCCTTATACATGCTTCCGAGTCTTACTGCTTCGGGTTCACACTGGGTACGTGGTGTGTAAACGAAATTGCAAGTGGTACAGCACAAGCCACCTACGTTTATGCAGAGCAAGAGGTTAATCCCAAAAAGGGATAGATTCAACAACAACCTAGAGAGCTCCATTCTTACTCTGTCTAGGTTTGGAGAGGAGGCGACTCCTCGTCATAAACATAACACACGCACTGGAAGCAGGCGATCTCGATGACCAGTGGTGAGGTGGTGCACAGCTGTTGCGATCCAAGTGAGTCTCATTAGCATCACGCACACTGGAGATTCGGACTTACGATCCGTATTTAAACGGAAGATGTCCGTCCAGCCCACTATCCACTAGGTCTTGGTGTCAGACAGTATGATATGATAATGCGCAAATTTCTTACGCTTGAGGCATATCTTCAATGTCGGTGTGTCTGCATTGGATAGAATAAATAACTGAATTGCGAGCTCGTGTAACATCTAATTTGTTAAATATTCATATCTCACAACATTAATTATGCCTACGTATAACTTGAAAATCGCACATACCGTCGAAGCATTCGCAGTCCCCTAGACATTTCAGCTAACCCCTTTAGAAGAAAGCACCAGATTCAAGGTTCACTTTTGACAAGGTTCGCCAGATGTGTTACCCTTACCACGACCGAGCTTTAAACTTCAGACCTTTTTTCATGGGGCAACCGTGTTGATTACTACACCATTCACTTTAAACTTCCAGATGCAAACGTTGAGCCACATTCGCTTGTGCGTAATGCATAAACTGTCCCATCGCCTCGAAAGAAAGTACAACAACCGTCACGTTGATCCCAACCAATGACCCTACTACTAGGACTCCTCATCAAGTTGAAATCAGGTAAATGAATGACATTTTAGTAAATGATAAGTAGTAGAACAATCTGAGCGTTACTGGTGAACGGATGAGTCTGAACGATCGTATGTGATAATTTGTTAGTGGTTATGACGTACTTGTCCGCTAAAAGCTCGGCCGGTGTTCTAAATTCTGTCGTGACAAGGGTGTGCACTGCAGACGGGCTCTAACTAGAGCGAACCTCGAGTATTGGGCTTCCGTTCTAAATGGGCTGGCTAAAATTCACTGAGAATGCAAAAGTTTCCATCAGTTGATATCCTACAAAATCCTGTCATAGATTGTTGTTCCGAACCCAAAGTACAGCTTTTCTATAAAACCACAATAATTATGTCACTGAAACTCAATATATTTCACATCTAATATATCCAGTCATTGGGTTTTTAGGTCGACTTCAACCTGGGAGCCACAATGGCTAACCCGCGGGCTATTACTTTTTATTATGTATGCCAAATCAAAAAGTCTCATCTTGCCCGTTTTCTGAAGAATGGTGGAAATTCAAGAGTAGTTTCGAGCGAAGCATGTGTTGTTTTGTGCCCCTCCTTGCTCAGGTCGGCGATAAGAAGTTACCATTTACACAGCTCGGCAACTTGAAAAACCCAGAAGCTTTTAACACGGTTAGAGCGCAATTAGTAACCATTTGGTATATGGTTTGAGAATTGTTTGTTTGTACTTGTATTCACGCAGTTCTCAGAGGTAGAATGAAACCAGTCCACTATAGACCATGTGTGCACTGTCATATGCATCATGTGCATGCATCTGCATGCAGGTAAATTGGATAAGTCAGTTTCCGAGTAAATTTTCAAACTAACGGTGGGGTTTACTATCTGGTAGTCATCGTTATTTATAAGACGCGTTCCTGACTTACTCAGCATTTCATGTTGAATATCACTTTTACAATCAAACAGACCATTCGGCTAGCCTTATCAACACACAGATTGAGTACACAAAAACATGAAGAGATGTAGCGTCTTGTAGTTGTAAAAATTCTCCAGAAAACTTGTACTCTCATATGCAATAGTTCCTAATGGGAGTTCTCGTCTTAACATAGTCTTAACCTGATTGAGAACACCGGCTGTCGGGATGCTTCCTCGGTAACGCAGGGCACACATCGGGAACACACTCCTATATCCATTTAGGAAATTACTCTTTCCCTCTGAAAATCAAGCACTCATTGGTTCTTCCTATTCAACTCTCTTAGTAGTTGCGTATAACCAGGTAAGTTATTGTCAGGTGGACTCGGTATCTGGCGCTCCTTTGATGGAAAACGTTAACAAATTCCTCGTTCGAACGAGTTCATGAAACGCATCTGTATCAAACGTTCGTCTGTTTTTTGGTAAGAGTTCGCGGAATTAGGTTATTTCAGCTTAAACACCATCCAAACTTGACTGCATCATTTGCATTCAGATAAGCCCTTCGGCCAACCCACTTGGAAAGGAAGCACTAAATCCGAGTTTTGTGTTTTGTAGAGCCCAACAGTAGTGCATCTCTTCTTCTGGACCGGATTTTTCACTCCAGCCCTCATGCCTGTTAACCACAATGCAAGTAACCTCACAATAAGTATGATCAGATGATCATTTGAAAACAATCGAGTACAATCTTGTGCGAATAATGTTCAATTTTTCCAATCATTCTGGCAAGAGAATAAATAGGATCGTTCTGTTCAATCCACTCTGCAACCATATGTTCAAGACGCCTTATTTGGGCCGCCGCCACCGTCGTCGTTGGATTAACTGAGTATAATCTAAGTCTTTAACAAAAGTCTGGGGATTTAGATTGTATCAAAGTGAACACCACGTAGGTCTGATCGCAGTCTCTGTATTCACATATGTCTTTCAGTAAGCCCACTTCATGGACTCAATCTTACCAACTCTTGTGTTGTTCAGTTTATAATGAGATCACTCTTAAAATATATTTTTATGCAGACCCTCTCCTTCTGTTTTCTTGTTACATCTCTAAACTGTTGTCTTTTCACAGAACTAAGTTTTTATGAACTGTTTTGGACAATCTTTGGTTTGTAAAACAAATGTGTTAACGTCTAACTCCTCCGCAGGAAGGGTGCTCAAATTAAATACATATTAACCAGGTCAGTTCTGTGTTAGAATGATATGAAGCCATTAGAGTTTAAATATCGACTGGACGAAAGGTGGGGTTTCAGTAGGTAGATAATCCAATGGACAAGAATCATTACAGACAGAACACCTTTGCACTTCGAATATATTCAAACGAATCTCACCTGCCCAAAGCTGTAGTAGGATTAGTAGGTTGTATATTTTAAAATTTTATTCCCTCGGCAAACCACAACCCATACCACAAGTTTTCGGTCTACCTTCCGTACTCTTTCCCACAAGTTATCTAATGTCTACATCTGCTAGACTATTTTCCCAGTACATCTTGGTATTTGGTGTCAGCAGGAAGCTATAAGTTATTCCCATTTTTTTCCTCTGAACAGCATGTGTGCACTTTCTCATTTGCACTTAGCAGGCTTTCAACACGATTTGTCCCCAATCAACGTAGTGATAGAAACCAATGGATGAAATTGTTCTCTCTGTCTCGGTCAACTTTAGCAAAGCTTGAAATAAGAGCATAATTGATAACTGTATCCACTACTCTAAACGTTCGACCTTGCCAAATATAATGACATAGTAAGGCTGTTCCATACCATCAACTTTACAAACAATAATCGAAAAAAGTTTTCTCATGCATTGCAACCTTAATAGTGCTGTTAATATAATTGGATTATTAATTTTCCAATCGAAAGGAGCCACCTCTCGGTTCCGGCTAGATGGCGTTATTAGGTAAAGTGAGATTAGTTGAGTGGTAAACCAAATTCAAACGAAATCCTTCTTCCAGATAGTGTCACCATATATACAGACATCTACTATCATATCTGTGGCATACATTAATGTAGAATATGTCGGATATAGATTATAAATGGTGCAGTGACTTTCAATAGGTTACAATTTTATGAAAGATTTCTGTTCCTTCAACGTTCAATCTATTTTCACATATTTTGTTTATTAGTGAACCACTGCAAGTAAATTCGTTTAGTACTTTAAAGATTTTGCCCCCGAAGTGTGTTGTGATAAGGATAGGACTGAAAATATAATTGTTTTCAAGTCGAGTACAGATAGATCTCTGCAAAACGATGTTATACCTATTTACAAATGCTTTTGAACGGTAATGCCCTTCAGTGTTTCTTGTCCATTCAGGTTGCCAACATGTTTTTGCGACCCGAGTCTAGTAATGCTTACATAAGTTATTGGGAACAACCTGTGAATGAAAGGGGTGGGAGTCAATCCAAGGATGAGATCATGCTACTGATCGAAATACACGAGCTAAGTCAGTATGTCCATTCTCAATTTGCGTACAATTTGACAAAAGCGTCTACTCTCTATAGGTTGAAGCGAGTGACCACTTATCTTGGACAATAAAAGGACCGAAAACGATTATGGCTTTATGTGCTGTCAAGTTAACGGACAAATCTCGTGGAGGTAAGGGTTGTACCAATACCACCTACAGATGCACTACCGATTTCATGACTGACACTGAATTCTGTCCCAAATGAAGTACAAAACCATAAATTTGTTTACGCATGTGATATGTAAAGCCGAACTAATCTAACACACTTACCACTTAAAAAGTGGGGAGTAGAGGTTGTTCGCAGGACATGGGAAGTGAAAAGTCAGTGAAGTGACATGCAGAGTGCCGGGTGAACTATAGAATCGTAAACTGAAGGCTTCCCGCAGGCGGGATGAAGTAGAATGTTAATAGAATGTAAACGTTCAAAGCGAAAGGAAAATTCTGCGAGCGTGTAGACTTGTGACTAGTGGGCTGAACTAGAGGGAGGATATATCAGTGGTTCCTATGAAAACTGGCCAGCAACACACAGGTATCCAATGCAACATTTCAAAATGAAACTTTTCAGATTGTCTAACAACTTCGGCAGAACACACATATATTTAATAAGCTATAACTAAATTACGTGGCAAAAGCGACACAATGTGCGCGAAGAAAATATGTTTTGTGTGTGGTAACAAAAAAGGACAAAGATATGAAGGGATAGAAAAGAAATGACACCGTTGTACCGAGATATTCACAACATGAGCACCACTGATTGTACACTCGGTCTTTTATAAAAAGACTGACATTATATTGACAGTATAATAACCGTTGCACAGAGTCTAAACGAGGTTTAGATACAATTCTCGCTTTCAAACCGGTAGGGTCAGCCAAGATATCCGCTACATCGACTAAGGATTGTTTTACAAGTGATAAGAAAAAATGGACAGAGTGACAACCGGAAAACATTCAACTATGACAAGATTAGATTAATTTTTCGTACACTTCTCATACAAATTTGATATGAGAGAAGATAAATGTATTAACCTCAGCTGTTCGAAAGATAGGTGGTCAGCCTCAATAGCATGTACTGCATAGTGCGTAGAGTTGATTCATTTGGTTGTAGGAAAGAATGAAATTTCGGAAATAGATCATTTTACTTCACGAGTTGAGTATACGTACACTCGGAAGAACTGAGTAAACAAAATTCGGAGGTTTTGTTCATTTATCCTTCTTCTGAGGTTCACAATATGGCAAAAGCTTCGAAAATGATCGTAAAAATGGGATGCGCTAGCAAGAGGAAGCTACAGCAGCTGAGAACATTATGTATGGAGAGGTGTTTCGAATAACGTACTGAGCAAAAATATGAGCGTTTGAAAATAGTTACTGAGCCTTAGAATGGCTTGGTGTTGTATTTGTGAGGGACAGACATGAAAAAGGGGACATTTGATGATTGTATGGCGAAATGAATCAAACGGGAGTATTAGGCCACTGTGTGTGTGAATCATTTAATATTCCCGTTATCATCTAGCCAGCCAGAAGCAATCGTATACAGCAGAAAGATAGACAAAAGTAATAGTCTTGCTCATCAAATCTAGATTGCTCGATTTTCACGTTCCCTAGATGTGGTAGAGGTAAATAGAAGCATTATATCAACATTCGACTAGAGTCAAAAGTGAGGTGAGATGATAATAATATTTAACCAGAGGCTTTTAGATGGTAGTTGCAAAACTTGCAATTTTGCCGGCAAGAATTTGGCTGAGTTGATAACATTTCTTCATGGTACATTCTATAAAAATGAACGTTATCAAATGCATATAAATTAGCTTAGGATTTGTGAAAATAAACAAAAAAATAACCATAAAGAATATAAGCAATTAATCGCCGAGTTTGCTCTTAGCCCTCGGTTAGGCTGATACAATCGGTCCATCAAGTGCGCATACAAACACACGCACACATGCACACAAGTGCACTGTGACACTCACATAATGCGATTCAAAAGGCATCAATGCTTGTGCGTTTCAACATGGGACAGGCAACCCAACTCCATCAATTTTGGCAAATTGTTGACAAGTGGCAGGCGGGAAACAATCAAGCTAGATGAATAAAAGGCAATAAAGGCTGACATATAATTGTTCGTGGATAACGTGTGTAGAGAAGCACGATGACTTACGCATCCCTCAAATGAACGCAACAGAGAAAACCAGTACCTACGCAGGAAAAAATACAAGTCCCTAATTATCAGGTTGTATTTTGGGTTAGCTTAGTAGGTTGTTGACATTCTCACTCGTAATCCATCGACAGCCAAATGAATTGGAGTTTCTATCCAAGCATCTTTTGCACGTAACCCTACTGGCGGTAGTGCATAGAAATTTAACAAAGGAGCGGACGATGAGACGCTATGCGTGACCCGATGTTGTGTGGTGACGCATCACGAGGACAGGCTAATCAATACACATTTTTCGGCATTCTGATGTAAAGTCCTATGTGAGGACTAGCAGTAGTGTATCTAAAATGCAGTTCGCACATTCTTGTAGCACTGTGAGGTCGCGGTTCAACAATTTTGTCTCCTGCGTGATGATTCACTCTAAGCGTACACGATGGCTCATCATGCCTGTCTGAAACGAAATTAAGGACAATCTTTGTCGACCAATCAGTTGCATTCCGCTTCGGGGTTTTTTTTTGAGTGTAAAATCTGCTGGTTACTTCGAATGTGAAGTCAACAGTTCAGAGATTCTCCTACTTTTCCTATAGACTTTGTTTTTGAAGCAGTAATCTTTTATCCCTTTTCTCTCCTTAATGATGGTTTAATAATGAGAAATAATTCCACACTAACAAAATCCAAACAGAAACCAAGTCGCAAAATACTCTACTTCTGGTGCTAAAGTAGAGTTAGGCTTTTAAAGTCCTTCAAAGTTTGTCTTTCTCATGAGTTTGAGTGCATCCTATTCTTTATGACCTCAGTAAAAGTCGAATTTTCATTGTGATTACATGAAAACCAATAGTCTAGTGGGAAAGTCTATGTGAATGCAACAGTAGCAGTCAAATGTGAGTTTAGTTGAACTTGAAAGAGAATAATATAAAATGAATACTTTCAAAGTGAGTAGTTGATGTGCACAGTCTTAAGATAACAAGAGATAACGGACTCTAAGAGATAAGAGAACATAATAATCCTCAAAGGACCTAAGAGACGCCTGGGAGGAGTTTTGTTCGTCCTGTCAATCAACTGATAACGAAAAATGGAGAGACTAGCATTTAATCAGACTCAGATGAATGGAGTAAGCTAGCTGAAAACGGTAATCAATGCATTCTGTCGATGACGTATACATTTTTACAAAACCCATAACTACTCCTACGCCAGCTCATTTGTTGAGTGTTTGGTCTCCAATTAAAGTTGTTATATTTTATACCAAAACTAGGCTGCTTGATTCTGTAACGTTCACACAAGTTTCTTTATTGTTGCATACAGTTTTCTCCGTAATTCCTTTCGTGTTATCATTTTATCGAAAAGGTACACAGGTACTCTATCAGTGATTACAAGTACACCAATGACTTGTCCCAGTTGTCGGACAACTTTGACAAACTTCAGTGGATTAGTTATTCTCCGTGTTCCATTAAAACGTGGTCACTACTCATTTAGCTAATTAGGTCAAGTTATGCAACAAGGTAATACACATCTAGTTTACGACTAACCCTGGGGAAGTTGTTGATGACGTGGCAATTAATTATGACAAATACTTAATTTGTAAGTGTAATTAGTCAACCGGATAAACTTGTATGAAATTGAGATGACAACAGAATATCGTGTCATACAGTACAACACCTGATTGAAAACCAAATAATACTCTGAATAAATTCACGCATAGTTATTTTAAATGCAAAATTGTCACGTTATTTTGATGAGAAATTTGGAAGGTACAAATTAAGACATGATGTGTTTGGGTAGCTCATCTCATTCAGTTTTCAGTTCCCGTTAATTATTTTCAAATTTATTTATTTTTTTTGCACAAAATACTGAAGTTCTAATTGGAATCCATACATTTATAATTACAAAAAGCCTACTAGGTCGTGCTTGTCAGTCACTTCTATTCTCCAAATCTTGAGTGACCTGTAGACATAAAGTTGCGTTGAAAATAACCTCACAATAACACTTCTGTGTGAACAGGAGAATTGATTAAACCTTCTTGGAAGTATACTGAGCATACGTCGTTCTAACTGACCAAATGAACACCAGCTGTGTGATAAATGAGGTTGGATGGGACAGTCTGTTAGTTTTACGATCTTTTCTACATGATGAATGTGCTTCGAAGAGATCAAAGATCAAGACAAGCAGACAGTTATATGTGAAGCCTAACTGACAATAGTGTTAACGAATCATCCGTTGTGAGATAAACCACACTGACATTTCCAAAAATATAATCACGTAAATACTCAATTAAAGTTGTATACAACATTTGTGCAGGGTATTAGTGCCAAATTGACATGCGATACTAGCAATGCAAAACCCACCTGCAAAACCACCTTTAACAAATCAATAATTAAGTAAACTGATTAATTGTTATCGCAGGTATAATCAAAATCTGGTCCGCAATTGGAATCGATCGCTCCGACGACAGTGACACGTGGTAGTCGACCTTGGTTTTATAAACTTAGCTGATTTCTACGGTTGGGCCCACTGGTTGGTTCACCAGATCTAGATCTCACTTCCTCTGAACAGACGGACCTAGCTACAAACCAATCGGCTCAGTTGTTACCATTGTCGAAAACGTTAACGTTGATCCGTAGCCTTGTTAAGAATCTGGATTTCTTTCACAAAGAGGTCCTTGTGTGAGTATCATATAAAGTCAAAGTTCTGAGAGATGTCTTTCGTACCGCGTCCACAAACAGTACGCCACTATGTCTTAGTATTATGGAACTTGCTGAGCGCCCGATTCGTGATCTGCATTAGCCCATGGGCATACATTTCTACTATAGATGTTTTGGATTCTAAAATGATTCCTGCAAAGGTAAGCAATGACTTTATATTGTCCTGCCTAATATGAGGTCAGTGGCGCATTGGTCGACATGGTTATCTCATGAAAATCGTGGTCAGAGTTCTAGTCCATGCAGTGGCAAAGATATGCACTACTGACGAGCTCTAATGAGAGCGAAGCTCGAGTCTAGTGCTTCTTTTCGAAAGGGGCCGACTGGAAAGTTTATGGGAATGCGACAGCTGCGATCAATTGTGGGTGATGTTCAGTGTATATGAAAACCAAACTATGTGATTGCCTACATGATTGTGTTTCATCTTCCCGTATGATTAAAAAGTCCTTTCTTGGAAAAATGCAGAAAAAAACGTGAAAGCATAATATGCGTTTCAATAGAGATGTTCCAGAAAATGAACTCTATTTTTGTTTAGTTGAAATGCAGACAACCTGAAAATTAATTATTTACGGCGGAAATACGTCAAGTTAGTTTTCCAAGTATAAACAGTACGAATAGGTCACATGGTCATACAAGAACTGAACCGATCATAGTGAAGTACATCATTGTATAGCTGACAATGAAAATCCATTTCAGTCATTCCAAATGTGACTTTCTCAGAAAGAATCAGTGCGAACAATTGAGAAGTCCTATTGAACACCCCTTACTAGTCTTGTTACAGTCATCATCAGACAAACAAACAATTGTCTCTAATCGAAACTGCCGACAGCATGATCTTACGTCAAAGTGAGTACTCGTCATTTTTGTTGGATTGTAATAATGTAGAACCGTATAAGCTTACCTCAACCGTTTACCCAACTCTGTCCGTTTTCCCAGGGTAGAATGCTTGGATTATCTCCGATGAACTGAAGAAAAGTGATTGGCGCACAGGGTTTGCATTCTGCGTCTATCCACTAAATTAATTACAAGGAAATATATGTGAAAAGTTTACCAATGAGTTCAAAGATTACTCAATAGAACATTTACAAAACGCTTGTCTACTAAGAGATATTTACTCACTGAAGTTAGGCCTGGAGAGCTTACTGTCCATACGAACTTCTATATTTTACAACCCTACTTTGAACATGTTTATTTGGTTACTAGTCGAACGTATAATACAATTGGTTGCTCCAAGATGACTGCCTCATATATAACACGAACATCATCATCAAATCTAACTGAACATTAATGTGACTTGAACTGTTTCAATTTCTATCTCATTTCCCAATGTGATATAACGGTGGTCACCAATGAACAGTTCATCTATTCATCCTAGACGAACTCTTAGTCTTTCGTACCATAGAGATCATGGCATAGCATCAGTCAGATACACACACGTGTTCCTCAAGATATGACCGGAAACTGCAGTCATCAAAGCAGTTATCATGATAAAGATCACAGAGAAATCAGACCAATTATTCATTAGGTGGAAAACTGCTGACCATGAGGTAACATTGCATTGTGCAGTTCATCGCTGGTTCTACCGTGGTTGTCTTAGTAACCGCTCATGAGCGGTTGATTCAATGTAAACAGACAAACAAAGAGCTTACAGATGCCTATCTACGTTACTTGATGTAGAATAGAGGCGGTATTTTAATAACAGGAAGCATGTACCAAAGAGTTTTTCGCTTCCGGAGAAAGATTATAGATATGAACTGGATTGATTGCACATTAATGACAAACACACCCTCGAGTTACAATCACCTTACAACACAAACTGTCAATTGATTCATCAATCTATGGTACCATTAACTGGAACACTGAGTTGTAACCATAATAACAGACCAGTGAAACGCAGACCCAGTGATATCAGTGTGAATCACATACTATAAAAATACCTCTGAAGTTTCTACTAATATATATATATATATATATGTGAATACCTCGGCCACTATGTTCTGTTGTAGGTTTGCAACAAACAAATGGAATAGGTTAAACACGTGAGTCGCGTCGACCGCTACACAGTGCGGCGCTACGGAAACTTTGCGGTTAAAAATCAATACATCATGACGGTTACTTTGTAGCAGCGAACAATTTACAATGGTCAATAAACACTTACCTGCTGCCCAGGGTGCTATTTCTCATTCCATATGGTTTGCAGTGGAATTCAAGTAAAATGTGTCCATTATGCGGATAACAGTTTCAGTGCGATATTTTGCTCCCAGATTGTGGTGCACACTGACTATTAACAGCTTATTCTTTTTCTCGACACGGTGGCTAATCAGTGGGGTATAGTATCCACACAGAAAAGCTCAAAAAGCTCAACTAATTTATGCAACGTTTATTTATTTCTATCCGAGTTATTTATCCGTAAATCACTGTGAACATCAGCTGCCCATAGTCGAGCACAGGAAGGTTGTATGTGTTGTTGATCTCTGGTTATCCTCGTAACTTTCAGCTTAGTGATGATAAGTGTGAGCTAAGATAACTGTTTTGTTGCCACCAGTAGGTCAATTGTTATAATGACATTCGTTATCGCAACAGCTTATGCACTTACCCAGAATTGTATGGTATTCAATAGGTGTTTATTTCGATAAAGTCATTAAATCACATTTTAGTCACTGTCAACCTAAAACTTTCATGATCAACGACATTTTTCATTTCAGTTACGCGTAATTACATTTATCCGAGGAGTCACTTTGAACAGAAGAGTCAGCAGGTTTCACTACTAGATGAACTCGGAACATACAGGATTCGGACCGAAGAAATTTGGCGTTATTTGCTGGACATTCCATCCAATTGTGCAATGGTTTTGTAGGTAAGTTTAGAAATGGGATAAGTTAATTTAGGTACTGTGATGTAACACTCTCAACTAACTCGAAGTGACAGGACCTATCCCAGATCGTATTGATACATATAACGAAATGGAAGTTGAAATCGTGCGACCAACAACTCAGTAGAACTGGCCAAGTTGCGTCCACTGGTACCGGTAACCACAGGAACGGTAGTCAAGGTAGCTGCAACCTCTGCCTGTAATATTGCAGTGAAAAGGCGTCCAATAAAGCACATTCTTTTTTGTCCAACACGCTAGTTACCATGCCACGCGCGTGCTCGCGATTTTGAATCACAATTCCAATCCACAACACCCCCGGTTTCCGTTCGCACGTCGTGTGTACTTCTGTCCGGTTTATGTGTGCGATGGGCGCCTTCTATCGGGGAGGGGTGGGTTTCCGTCTGCAAATCTTCGTCTGTTGGTCCGATTTCGTTGAGTGATGGCTAGTGCGGTCGCTCGTGTTGTCCTCCATCTATCCACTGTGGGATGTGATCGTATTCCACGACCGTGTGGAGATATTCCTGCGAGTGTTGGAATAATCACGCCTCCGAATTCGTCGTCCATCTTATTTCGCCTGCCATGTCTCGCCCATTAGTCCGATCCGGTCGAGCAATGACTCACCCGGTCGTCCACATCGTCCTCGATCCGCTCCCTATGGGTTTTTGAACGCAACTCTCCCTTGCATTGAGGTATTCCGTCGACAGTTGGAATACTCGAACCTCGTGCCTGATAGTCCACCACAATGTGACACCGTACGCTCATATTTCAATAGGATTTTCAATTTACTGCACCCAAACAAAAAGACGAAATCTTTCAGTGAAGACCCAGCTGGTTAGATTGGTTGATTGAATTTGTGTTGCAAAATCTCCAGTGAAGTTATTTAAACGACAGTACAAGACAAAATTGTTGTTTCCTATGCTTGAGTTCTATTCTACAAATACCGCAACACATGTACCTGCACATCAACTTTGTCACATCAGAAAGAAACTCAAATACAAAATCACGTACGTCACGTGGCTTTTGTTCACACGTTAAAAAGTCACAACAGTGAACCACTCGACTGGTCCGAAAGTGCGAAATGTAACAGTTCTAGTCACTGACCACCATTCACGTCCAAAACTAAGATTATGGTTCAACTAGCCTCACTAGTCTGGCCAAACTTTGCAGCATATTGTTGTGTTCGCAAACAGCAATGATGTACCTTGATTTAGGTATCATTTTCTAAAGACTGTACGTTGCGTGTTTCCAATCTGGGCACCTTGCACTAATTTCTGATATTGCTCCACATTTTCAAATGATCCTCAATGGCAGTAAGAGTTTCAACTCTGCTTTCAGGGTAGCCCGAATAGTCGCCAACACAGAGTTTACGACCTTTAAGCGAATAGAATCTCCCCTTAATCAACATCACTTCAGTCTACATACAGATAGTTCTGCGTCGACAACTTTAATGAACTACGGGGGGGCATCGGCTAATTGAATCCTTTGGACGTTGAGTAACCGGGAGTTTTCAGGCCGAGTGAGTTGACACCCTCATTACGTTCATGGCTTACTAATCTTAAACAAAGTCATTGCTTGAAGCAATATGTTGACACCATGCATCGTTATCAATTCCAGCTCCGTCAAGTAGTGCTATGTGTGGACAAAAGAATGGACTACTCCTCAGAATCCATAAGTTACAAAGACAACAAGACACACGTATTGAGGTAGATCTTATAGTTTAGATGAAAATTAACTGCAAAAATCTGGGTTTGGGCTGGGTTAAAACCAACGAAGGAGATAGCGTGCCCAAACGTAAAAAGCGTTCTACCAGGTGAGCTAAGACGCCGCGTCAGAAGTCCAGAAATCTCACAGTTGGACTCAGTTGCCTACCCAATCCACTGTGTCACACGAAATCCACTAAATGATTCAGCGGACTGACTGACCAAGCAGGATTTTTCGGCAGTCCACGCTAGAGTCCATCAACGCTACCATCGACCTCCCAGCATGGCTTCGTAGCTCAGCTAGTGGAGCACTTGCCAGGTTTGACCATGCTGTCTCCGTCGCTGGTTACAGTCCAACTGATGTCCAAGATTTTCGCAACTGGGTTTCGCCAAACGACCAGCCCTACTACACGACTCAGCAAAGGTTATGTGACTTGACTCTATCACCACACGTCCCTGATCAGCACTGACAAGTCAGCGCTGAAAAAATTGCTGGTGTTATTCATAAGTTATTTCGACAGGATTGATTGTTACCTGACAAAAATTATCATCAAAAAGCCCATCACACAGAAGCTATAAGTTGGAACACACTGACTACGTATCTGCTGAATATGTCTGGTGATAGAAACGCATCACAGATGCTTTGAGAGTGGTTTAGTTTAATTCTTACCAGGATCCTGCTCAAAAAGTGAAGATAAGCTCCCCTCCCGTATTCCTCCAGGAAACTGCGATACGAGCCAAGTTTAAGAACGATATATTACGAATTTACTTTCTATTGGATTTAGCCATACAGCTGTAGAGACCACCATCACGGACGACGTTTGTGTACATAAAAGACAGTCAACATGAAATGTCAAAACTCTTAGGGCTACAAGTTGGATATAAATTGTAGTGGTTTCTAGCACACAGGCCAGTCAGTTTTATCCACTGCCCCGGTTGCCTTGGAAATCTGTGCTGAAAAGTTATCTGAACCATTGGCAACACATTTTGTTCAATCAGTTTCAGGTAGCTGTCCACTGAAAAGGGCTCACAGTCACAATCTTCATTGCAAAAGAAATCTAGAATATCATCCAACGATAGCTTGGTTTTCTGTGAACTACGACTTACTAAAACCTTATTGGATGACACATCCAGGACTATGAGGACGACTTCAGACATCCTAATGAGGAACAGTAAGACTTCCTTAAGAAACACTTATACGCCGTAAATCAGAAGACTGTTCCTGGCATTCTGATTAGGGGTCGTAACCTATTCTTCAGTTTCCTGCTGCAAAGTCCTCAGAACTACGACTTCAGTGAGCTGCTACCCAGGGGATTAAGGGGCTATAAAATCAAACTTATGTTCACCGTCAAGTTTAATGGGTTATTATCGCATTATTCTCTGCCAGCAAAGGTGTTCCGCAAAGATTCATCTTAATATATCTGTTCTTTGCTTCGTTTGCTTCCATTTATATAACAGCATCGGCTCATCCATGATAATTAACTGTTGAAGACAAACTGCCTTGGTCAATGGTCCACATACAACAGTGTATCGTTGAAAACCAGCAAATGTGTATTCAATATGTGCAGTCACTATTGTGCTAACTACCACCGTGGCAACAGGTTCTACGTACACATCGTATCGCTATTGTTAAAAGCGCCTAAATAGCTCATAATCACTTAAGAAGAAATCATGGAACCTTCCAGTCTGAAGGCCTTTTCAATATGTTCAGCTCTATACTTCACCACCACCCTATCCTTAGTCTACAGACATGTCATTCTTGCATTAAAAAGACGCGGCGTTGTACGTATGTTCAGAATCAGTTCATCAGATGATTACTGGTTTCTGGAAAACCTTCTGCCCACTGTGACAGGCAAACTCAACTCAGTTCTCAATGCGGTATAGGCACCTTACTGGAGCATTGTTGTTCGCATATGTAACTCACCAAGTCAGATCATCTAGCAGCCAACCTACTCCCACGAAATTATAATGGAAGCCTGAAGTATTACGTTACGAGACTGAAGACAGATTGAACTTGTTCACCGTTAAGATTCATCATTATTGGTCACAGTTTGTCCAGATGAGATTTCCAAGATCCCACTCGATCGACACATATGGGAGAAACAACTAGCACTACACGTTTCCTGGCCAACCTCAAAGCCTACCCACAAAGATCGTCAGATATACATACCTGACGAAGTGTATTTCAGTATATTTCAGAGACATTTGCTAATCTGGCTGCATGTCGATAGTTTTATCTAAGCTTTCTTTTATCTGCTTCCGTTCACTTTGTTCTCCGAAAATGTATATATATAAATAATTCTACCACACTAATTTATATACTGCAGAACCGTATTAATCGTGTTCCGTCTGTTTAGCCAAAACTGAATTCGCAGGTGTCAATCGCTTTAATGCTAAAGTAATTCTGCCTGACTTAAAAAACGAGTTTTTAAATGATCAACACTTGTATGTTTTATTGTTCCTATGAAATGATGCTTGTTCCTCAGACTGAAGTGCTCAATTCAAATTTGTTTCAAAGTTTTAACAATGCATTCAACTGAATTCTATTGAACAACCTAAAAACTACGTGATGTTTATGAGTTTAAGCAAGCATTTTTTTATCAACTGAGATACACTGTGTGTTCTGAATTAAAAATAGCATTCTTGGGATAATCATGTTTTTTGTTGTTTTACATACGGTGGAGTGGGAACATCACACGATATTTTAAACGTCAATGTAAAACACAAGTTCATTGAGATAAACATTGAAAGACATGTAAATTAAATGATTTTCCAGTCTCGTGCATCAATAATGTTTCTTTAAACCAAAGGAATATTGTACAGCAACTACGTTTATAGCTTTTAAACTGTAAGATATTTTCTGTTATCTGACACACTAGATAAAACACGAAAGGATGTTGTTGATCTTCTTACACCTATACTATACACTCGAGATAAATATAGTGTATGAAAGTGATTTCCAGTTATTGGTAATCTGCATCGTTCCCATTCAGTTATATCTTGACTTCTCACATAGTAAACCGAAGATGCTAAAATCCTTGAAACTAGTTTAGAAGAAACTTAACAATTAATACAAGTGAGTACAAAAAACGGTTCATTTAGTCTATTAATGCTGTTCAATTTTCTCCATGTTCGTTTGTCACAAATCACTGTTCTTTGGTAAACAAGTGATGCTCCCAAACTGAAGAAAAGTTTAACAGCAGATTCCGCCGTTTTCGGTGTTACTGTAGTCCGTAAGTAGACGTTGTCCATGAAAAAATAAGGAGCTAGGTAACATAGTACGTAATCATATGTATGCCTTTTACAAATTCCCCACTTTGTGGTAGAAAACATTATAATAAATTACAGTAGTTATTCCACCGTGTACATTGTTCAGGTGTAATTCAATCTGTTACCAGATAGCACGGAGTTAGATCGATAAATTCCTCTGAATTTACTGCATTCATATTGCACTGAAAACAGTATATCAATGAGCATAATAAATTCATAAACTGAACTCCCTTAAAGTGTAGCGTGACTTTATTTAAAATACATTCACGAGTACAAACCATTTGGAATGTTTTATTGCTAAGCATTCCAAACCCATTGTAACAATTAATGTACAGTCTGTCATTAAACCTGACAATAAAAATCAGTTAGCACAGGATCGATTATTGCTTATTTAGTTCATGCAACTTCGAGTTCTTCACACAATTCCTATAAAGCAGTGAGGCTCAGTTTCGTTGATACTTCCAATCATATCTCTTGAAAACGTTTACTAAAGATTTTTCCGGAGATTGGTATTGAACATTCTCTTATTCTGTACATTTAATTCCATTTTACTTATAGACAACATTTTACTCTTCTGAGTGGACAGACATTCTCTAGTATAAGTTGATCTTCCTTCACAAAATTATGGAAGCTTTCGCATATCTCAGACGTACATTCTCACCTAATGTGAATGACTAATTACTCAGGTGTTCTACAAGACGCATTCTATTTCCACACCATCTTTTATCTACGTGATTGATTTACCTCCTTCTTTCTCTTTCTAAAGGTGTGGGAAATTATTGTAATCGGAGTCTTTAATCGCATTAACTACTTATCGAGCTTACAGGATAACCTTACAGGAATAACCAACGGGTGCGTTCCATATTCCCACATATTTATCAATGAAAGATGTCAGAATGTTTTCTAAGACATTTCAAGAAAAACGTCGCAATTGTTCTGTTGATGGCGAAGTACTATTCAAGAAGGTATTGTTTCTGTCGAACAACTGGGAATCATCTTGTCTCAAAACCTTTACCGTTATACGTTATAGGTCAATCTTTTGTCGTGGACTGTAAAATCCGTCATTTTAGGATTTTTACTTCATCATCTCGTTTACAGTCCATTATTGTTTGTGTTCTCTCACACCATTTGCACCGATTTTTAATAATGGTTTTCGCACTTCTTGACCTGTACAGCAAATTGTTGGTAAAGTCAA
Source organism: Paragonimus skrjabini miyazakii (assembly GCA_014338405.1). Classification (NCBI taxonomy): domain Eukaryota; kingdom Metazoa; phylum Platyhelminthes; class Trematoda; order Plagiorchiida; family Troglotrematidae; genus Paragonimus; species Paragonimus skrjabini miyazakii. The sequence continues at coordinate 254,953 of JTDE01000051.1, read as the reverse complement.
GTCAAACACATTTTTAGATGTAATAGTGTTTCCTGCCAGACTTTGTTCAACTCACTTGACTGCAAGTGGTATTAATGTATGGAGTAAATACACTATGACTATTCTTTATAAACCTACGCAAATTATCTCGATCATATTACTTCATCAAAATTTGGAAACCAAGTTGGCGTTTTCACGTAAACATTGTACACGAATCCAGTGACCTCTAATCGTGCCCGTTCATTTGTTAATTGTGATTATTTTTTAAGGTGTCCCGTGAGGGAATTTATCAGTGGGTCAGTAAGTATCCTCTGCGTGAAAAGTTTTATCGTTGTTTTACGTCCATGCTGAATATACACCTTTGGGTTCATTGGAGTTTTTCTTCGGTTAGCATTACAAGTTCCGTCTGCGTAATGCTTTGAATGCCGACATCACCGGTAAAAATGATGCTGACATTTGTAAACTGAAAAAGCATTTGCATTATTAAAGTATAACTCAACAATCGTCTATTAGCTAGAAACACACAATATCAAGATGACATGATCAGTACATAACTGATGACCAACTACAGGATTTTTGAAAATATCCTAACGAAAGTTATTGCGTCGGATTGTTTTATGTAGTCGCTTACTGCATATGCAGAAAATCTTTCCATCAAAAGGCTACGTTTTCCCTTGAGTTGATATGTGGCCTACCCTGGCTATGAAAGTGGAATTACATCTCAATCATTGTCAACGATTGAGGTGTTATATATTGTATATACGGTGTGTACATTATCATATAATTACGTGTTTGCATCGCCAGATTGACTATATTTTGATAATTTAATTCCAGTCTATCTAGATCCAAAAATACTCTGCCCTATATTTTCATACATGTTGTGCAACATCAACTTTGTGTTAAAATTTAATGAGAAGAGATTGTTTGTCAGGTATGAACACCTTTACGTGTCCAGTTTTGTTAGTATTGAGTTGGTGGCTTCTTTGTTTTGGCCTCAACAGCATCACGTTTGAACTCAAAGTACATAGATACCTTTCAAATATTATGATAGGACATTCGATCTGTAGTTTGAATTTTAGTGACTAATACACCTTGTCGGCTATATAAAATAAACAAATGAAACAGAGATGAAAGCAACCATAGAGTCGATACTGTAAATCTATGAGTTAACTACAGTTCCAGGTCAATGTGACCGTAATCAGAGCAGGCCATGAATCCGGGATTGACTGGAAGCAATCCAATCTCTGATGAAGTGGTAATTTCTGACCATTAAGTGAGTTATTTCTGTGTCTGAGTGATGTTCATTTTCAAGCCGGTTTTGACTTTGTTGAACTCATCAGATATGAATGGGCTAATCGAAGAACTAACCGGCAACTGTCCGCGTTTCAATTAGAAACTCCTATCAATTTGACTATCGTTTATAATGAGGCAGTGAATACAGTTAGTCAGTAATTTATTTACAGTCAATTAGTATAGCCGAACAATCTATCTTGGATTGTCAATTCGCACTGGGGACTCCAAGGTTGTAAAAAAGGACTATGTATTTACTCACGATACTTATCTTCAAATGAATACCCTATAACTGATTCCATCCCTGTATGAACTCAGCGCCTGGATTTGAATCAGTGACTTTCGTTTTATAGGCCAGGTTTATTTTCCATTGAGCCATTAGTGGTGTAAGTAAACCTTGTGGCGATGAAGTTGACTCACGGTCGTTTTGAGGTGTACAACCTAATTTGGCGTCCAAATGTTCCACGGTTAGGTCATAAGGGCTAAGATGATGTTGACGGATCGATTTACATTTCTTATGATACTCGTTCTCATGTAAGTGCTTCAAATCCGAGCTCCTTCCTCTTCGGATTCACGCTATTGTCGAAAACTTTTGTTTGAGCAGTCAAAGCCTTTATCTACCGAACTGATGGCAATGTAAGCGCCAGTTAAAATGTGGCAACACCTCACCTGACTGGATGGACACGATCCAGACCGGTGAGGTGTTGGTAAGCCATACCCAATTACATCACGTAACTACACCTATATCGAATGATGTTTGGCTGATAATTGACCGATAAGGTATTCGTTGCTTAAACGAACGAATTTAGTCGAATTTCACACGGATGACTGTTCAAACAGAAATGCGATTTGTGCATAACTTGTTAATACTTTTGTTATTGCTGTCTTATTGCTCACGAAATGAAAATAAACAATAAATTTGCTATTCAAAGGTTCGTGTCTCTTTTGTTTGCGATTGTACCTCTATGATAACCAATTCACTATTCGAAATAACGTCAGCAAATGGACGCCTCTTCGATGAAGAACCCTGCAAAGAATGAATACTGCAATACAGTCGTTATCGCTTTTCCGTTGTCCCTTGAGCTAACTCTACATTATGTAAACCCTTTGTTTCATTATCGGGTAAAACAGCATGTTATATGGAGTGGTGATGGTTAAGCATCAGTGTGAACCACTAATGCATTGCTGTCTATGATGATGATGATGATGATGAAACGCTAACAGCTTAAGGAAGGACACATTTACGACAAAAAACCGAGTACATTTACACCTCATTAATGGCACTACTTGGTAATAATAACCCTCCTGTTAGTGCTGTTGTTATAATCATTGAGTCATGGGTCATTAACTCAAGTAGGCAAGGTCTTTATGATAGCGTCACCCATGCGGTATAACCATAAGTAAACCTACTGCGTATATAGTTTGATCTAACCACAATTGTTTCAAGCATAGCAGTTTCGCTACAGGTAGTACACCGGAAACGACTGCTAGAAGGTGTAGTGTGGAGGATCTTTCAACAAACCAGTATAGATTACAAGTAGCATGAATATGTAGGCAAGCTGATCTCAAGTATCATAGAAGAGAATAAGGGTTGACAAATCAATCCATGACTAAACCGAATGAGCGATCATTGACTAGTGCAGAAGACCATCCAAAGTACGTGTTTGTCATTCAAACAAACATTAAATGTTGTGTACTGACCACTTCATTATTTCAGTTACAGTTTTCCCCATTAATCATTGCCTATTATTATAAAATATGTGGCATCTAACCGGTTCGTTTGGGCCCTACATCTGAATGAGTGAGTGGCACTACTATGTGGACAAAAGAGTAGCATATTACACTTTACAACCTAGTGTACGTTACCGGCAATTACAAAACTTCAATTTTAGTAGCCCTCCATCAGCTTTGCTTCACTGAATAGAACCAATTTTAGTCAAGGTAAGATGCTATTATAAACATTCTACCGTAATAGCATCTTTTTGATTTTTTCTTTCTGAATGAAAAATACAATTGCCTAATAAAACACTTGAGCCGTTTATCACTATGACTGCTCTTGTTTCGAAAAATGTCACCATGAAGTTCATGTAATCATATATATATGTATGTATATAGAAAACGCTGTTTACGCCTAAGCTCAAATTACAAAATTCTGTTTCAACTTTTATTTAAACAGTAACATTGCACGATACAGTAAGGTCGACTTTAAGGGAAACGGTTAGTTGAGGAATACTGCGAGGTTATGCTCATGAAGCACAAAGTGGTAGCTCAATCGTCAACAAAAGTTTGCGATTCAGAGTGTTCATTAGAAGCCTGACCAACAGGTTCATACAAGCAATTAATGTACATGCTAACTAAACGTGTTAGCTTGCAAACCAAACATTTGGCTTTAAGCCCATACAATTAGACCATCACAAGGGCCTAGTGTTTCCAGGCTGTATAAGCAACAGAACTAGCAGGTCGCAGGCGCTACGCTTCTGATTCGCCAATACGGTTCGTGTCAAAGCACACCAAAACAGTACAGATACTCACGCTTTGTGCCAGCTTGCCCGGAAACACTCTTGTTGATGAGTTTATTACTAATATATATGCTCACTGGAAAAGCAAGTTTGATCAGACTGAGTTAGGACGATTTGAGTCCACTGAAGAAATGTGTATTAATTAGATGGGCTTAATGAGAACAGCTCATTTCACCAGGATTTTTAAAACCAAATTGATTAGTGCCATTGCATACACTGTCTAACTCCGTTACAGTACAGTTCTGATTAACAGATTGGTGTATATGAATTTTAACTTTCGGGATAACAACTAGACCTCTGTATCTGATTACGGACTACACTGTATGATTAGAAAACGCTAAGGAAACGATTGGTACATGTCAGTAACTAGCAAATAATAGAATGTCAACGGAAAATAAAACAAGATATGCAGACAAACTTGGGCTAAAACGCGTTAAATGCACAAGTATCGTTCCTCAGCAGTTTAGCTAAATGTAGAGCTTCACAAATATGAAAGTAAATTCATCTTCGGTAGGTGGAGGCGGGACAACAGAAGATGCTTTTGTTCTGTTCACTAATGTTGGGGAGATGCGAATAGTAATAATCCAGATAGTACAGACGTGTTAAAAATAGTCCGAATATTACCGTACATACTTACAAACGAATGTGGCTGAGCGTTCACACAGGATGATCCAGTTGTTTCTAATTTGAGGTCAATGGCGCAATATTCACCGTGGTTGCCTCGTGTAAACGTGGCTGGAGTTTTATCCTCGGCCGTCGCAAAGATATGCACTACTGACGAGCCTTAGCAAAAGTGAACCTCCAATTTAGTGCTTCTTTTCGAAAGGGGTCGAGTGGAGTGTCTGTGGGGATGCGATAGCTACCATCAATCGTAGGTGATGTTCAACTTCAATTGTTTGCATGTATATAGCGTATGATCTAATTTCATCCGTTTTGAACTGGTTTGACTGAGTGTTGCAAATGTAGATCGTATGAAACGAGAGTAAAGATCACTGTGCTGGTAAGCTCGTGTACAGATGTCAGTCACTGTGCTATGTTGTGTTATGCTCTCCGGCAGAAACTACCTAGTTAGAATCGCCAGGCATACCATGTACCATGTGCGGAGCTGGTTTGCTCACGACATGTAAGATGTTGCATGAAGAAAGACAGCTACTGTCATAAGTTGAAAAATTCATTGAGATATAGAACAAAAGAGTACACTTGTCACACCACGTTCCCAGACGTACCTATCATGATTTGGTGTCACACAGTTAACTAGCCCGGAGTTGTGCACAATGAGGTTTGCAGGGTGGCCATAAAAAACAACTGCTTCTGAGGTTCTGTAATAACTTTAACTCGAAAGGTTTGGTTATTTGGGGAGAGTAGGACGGGTTTGAAGAAGACAACACATTACGCCCTGCCAGCTTTTCTTACGAAACTAAAAATCGGACCTCAAATGGCCGTCACATAAACCTTAGTTTAACTGCACTAATTTCGCACAGAAAAAGATCACAATAGCACAGCGCAATTCACAGGCAGGAGTGTACACAGATGGTGTGGTGATATATATATATATATATATATATATCGAAGTTGGATATAATTTTCGAGGCATTTAACTGAACCCGGCAAGAAATTCAGTAAAATTAGTTTATCAACAAAGAAAGAAGACATACGATGTGACATGTTAACATTTCGTTTACTCTAATCAGTCGCAAACTTAAAACATGCGAGTTATATATGACACACAAATAGAGATAGACAGGGTATGGACACGTATACAGTCACACCACGTATAATATCATCACCACCACGGCAATCCTATAGGTTGCTCCAACCACTTTTGTGCACATAACGCCGGCTGGTGAGCTCTGATCCACCGGTTTCAGATTATTGTGTCATGAGTTATTTCAACCAGTTCGGGACGTATTCTGCCACTCCTTGAAATAACTGTTGGTCTGTTCTGCCTATGTAGGCGTCACCACAACTGCAAGTGAACTGATAAACAACGTGAGAGACAGACTGTTCAGACAAACTGCGTTCACGATTATGTAGAACGGGTCCAGTGGTGGTTTGAACCAAACGTAATTGGGCAGCCGCATACGTACGGGATAGGGCACATTGCAATTTGTTCTTGATGTCGTTTGCCAGATGATCACCTTTGACTTGCAAAAATAATAATATACCTTTCTTTTAAACTGCTTGTACTGGCTCATTGCATTTGGTTACCGTGCTGTGAATATCTATGAACTTTTCAGGATATCCGTTTGCAAGTAGCGTTTTTTGAGCATTTCTTGTTATATCTGTAGCTTATCAGGGATGCAAATACGTCTGGCCTTATGAAATAAAGCTTTGATAAAACTCCTCTTGTATGCTATCGGGGCAAAATTCAAGAAAAATAAAACGGCATAAAATAACGTGTTGCTGGAAAAGCAAATAGCGAGACAACCTCATATACTGTTGTTGCACCCTCACATATCTGAAAATTAATATAGGCACATGAAGCTGATCGGCACAAAAGTGGTTGGAGCAACCTATAGGATTGCCGTGGTGGTGATGATATTATACGTGGTGTGACTGTATACGTGTCCATACCCTGTCTATCTCTATTGATGTGTCATACATAACTCGCATGTTTTAAGTTTGCGACTGATTAGAGTAATCGAAATGTTAACAAATCGCATCGTATATCTTCAATCTGCAATGATGAAATTATTAAAGGGAACCCGGTGTTTAAAGTAATTTAATTACTGAAACGAAAAAGTCGGATCACATGCTGAGTTGCAATTGTAATTCCATTAAATGCCATTTAACTGATCTGAAAAATTTGAAGGTATATTGGAAAGAATTTTGACTTCACGGATGCGATCATCATTTCACATACTTATTCAGTCTCGTACATTAGTCAACGTTCCTGTGGTAATGCTTTTAATGGCATTCTTGATGACAGAGCGGATCAGTGTTGTGTACCAGTAGATGGTCAAACGTTCGCTCTATTGTCTGATTGATCCACTAAACGGAAAGGTTCAACAAACAAAAGAATGAGTCAGATTCTTCTAGTTAGTGTATGGATTACATTCAAATAGTATCTAATACGATCTAACGGATCCACTCCTTCTATATGCTATTGAGCAACCTTGGCTGGAAACCAATGTTAATTGTTAGTCAGACGATGGTAGCTGGAGCTGTTTGTGCAAAAGACTAATTTACCAACTGATCTACTCTAATCTCTACTTCTGTTGCATATCGGTTATCAAGCTCGGATTCTGCACATGTTTCTTCAGGCGAATTTATATTTCATTCGAAAGAAAACAAAGGGCATATATTATCACCGTAAAATCTTGATGACATCCTGACTATGTTATTTATGTTGCTTTTTAGCAGGATAGCATTGATGGATGCATTCAAGGATGGACGGTAAAAAGTACCGCTTTTGATCTGCCTTCTAAGAGGCAAAAACATACGACACTTCAGACGTGCGTGATACGAGGTCATTTACGCAGTGGTCAGCGCGATCACCGCAGAAGATTAAGAACAAACTCCGGTTTATAGAGCATCACAGAGCCTGAAGAGCAGGGAAATTTGATACCAGTATACTTTTGTGAAGCTGACCGACAGAAATACGCAGCTGTACGTGAAAGTTGTAAATAAGTTAGATGTACGTGAGTCATGTTCTGCTCAAATTATCAATACTAATTATGTGGTTGCAGGTAAAGATAACCATGCTATTCTTCCATTACCACATAAAGCATAAAACTAAATCTTACAAATGAGTCACCAGCAATTCGGGACTTACACAAACTGGCAGATAACTAAAAGTATCTCTTAGCACATCAAGCACTGACAGACCAGACAACAGAGCTTATTATGGTTCACACAACAGTGATTCATCTGAGGTTTGTCATGAAAGAGTTTTGCTTTATCAAACTACCTACTGATAAACTAATCTTACAAATAAAAAGATGGTTTTGAAAGCATAATGTAAAAGGCAGGTTGGTTTCTGACCATTCATGAATCAACGTGTCAAGTACATAACGTCAATATGGAACAGTGCGGCCACATCGGAATGAACAAAACAGGTAACGAGTTCAATTACGATCAACTACAACATGGATACAACTGGAGACAACGCTTTGATACAGTTATGTCCCAACTATGACGTAGAGGGAACTGCGGCAGTTCGACTTGTTCTGTTGTGTATGTTGAATCATAGCAACTTGAAGCGATTCTGTGCGTAAAATGATGGACCATTCAATTGAATTTTAAATGCTTAACAATGGTCAGAATTTGGCATGACGTTACTTCCAACTGATTATTCTTGACTTCTTAAATTGAACAGAAAGAACTGATAGGGTTGATGGTATGACTGGAACCGATCAAGTATGTTACAGCACTTTTTAACCCATTAGACAAAAATTGTCACAGCATAGCCTGTGAGACTTATTGGAATACATTACCACAATAAACAGACTTCATCCGATAAAAAAACGCCGTCTCTCGTTGCGTCTTCTTTTTTTAGAACCGTTCTACTTAAGGAGGCTAGAGGCTATTTATGCAATTATTTTGTGGCCAACAAACTAGGTGTTCTTATGCCTTTAACAAAATTGAAACGACTTTTATATTTCTATACTTATGCCATCCAGTTTACCTTCAGTAAAAAAAATTACATCCGCAA
>JTDE01000051.1:229856-244365 GCA_014338405.1 Paragonimus skrjabini miyazakii | reverse complement strand
CTCAACACAACTTGTCAATACACTGTGAAGCCACGGCGAAATCTCACCAACAAAAATTCGCGCCTTCTGACACTTTGAAGCCCTCTGCACAGTGCTTCACTCCTTCGATTGTTGTTATGAGATTGTCTTGCCTGGTTTAGTTAGGAGAAGACAACGCACTACCTAATAGTGTCCGAAGCTGGATCACTTCAAAATGCAAGGTGTATTGACTCTTCAGGTTCAGAAATAAAAGTCCGACTCAACTCAATCCTATCCTACCAGCATACATTCTACCTATCTTGCTTTTGTTGATTACTCGAATCCCTACACAGATGTTTTTGTTTTATTGTGTCGGTTTGATGTTTAAGTGAATTACTAGTCGCTTATTACTGCGTTTTGCCTAAGTGGGGTGAGCGTCTCCTGTTTTCGAGCCTAGCTCCTTTTCATTGTGTTTAAATCTCTTGACTTCTCAGAAGGTGTCTGTTAGATACGTATGTCTTGTTGTGTGATTATAATTCATCTTTTGCCTGTATAGCACCAAATTGTAACTCACTTTCCGGGAACGATTTGTCCTTCGAAGTTGTTGAAATTGTTTGCTTATCCATCCCGCTATTTTTTTTAACAGTATTGTGACAGGGGGATCCAGTCTTGTTTCGACTATTTGGGATCTCTGGTTTATCGCTACGCGTTGCTCTACTTCTTCGCATGAGATCGTACATGCGGTATTCATATCTATGTATCACTTGTAAATGCTGTTGACACTGAGAATTATCAACGTATTACAAATAGATTAGAAGGTCTCTGGTCCCCACGTCCAAACTTTTTCATATGGATGATCCCCTGCGAGCAGTCCGTAGCAACACTAAGAGGTGAATCATGGAAACAGAGCAAGTAGATATGGTAAGCAAACGTTAAAAAGCTTAGGACAGTTTGGTAATAACCACCAGATTGTTTATGAGGCTTGAAGCTAAACTAACACGAAAAAAACGTTAGCCATAGCCCACATCACAAGCTTTCTGAATACCTTCCTAACACCTATTCCTATGTCACCGTCTGTACATAGCAGCCTGTGTATTGTTTCAGTGTCCCAGTGCATGATGGTAGTCTAACTGAATGTAACTCAGCTTCCCTGTATTCTTTTTCTCTACCTGAGGTGCGTTTTTTATACCATGTTAACTCATCCCATAAAAATTTGTTTCCTCGCTAGGAATGCGCTAGGAATTACCCCTCTCCCTCCTATGTAAGATTATAAACCTATGACGATAGGCGCTTACCTACTCATCATGGCATTGATTTGTGAGACAGGTGACTGTCAAAGCTTTCACTGTGATTAACTTACACACATAACACGGACGGCTTTTTAGGTAGAGCATACATTATAAGTCAAACGTTCACATTTCCATTTTGGGGTCTGCTCGTCAAGCCTGTGTTCTGATTGGTTTAAGTTCGTTTGTACGGAACTTTTCGAGACGATCGGGCACAGTGATCATTACTCACAATCGAAAGTGGTTGAACGTTCACATACGATGATTCGGTCATGCCTAATGTGAGGTTGATGGCTCAATGGTCAACATAGTTGCCTTATGAAAAGCGTGACCGCAGTTCTAGTCCCGGACGTGGCAACGATATGCACTACTGATGAGCTTTAATGAGAGAGAAACTCGAGTCTAGTGCTTTTTTTCGAAAGGGGCCGACCGGAAAAAAATCTATGGCAACGCGACGGCTGCCATCAGTGGTGGGTGATGTTCAACTTGAAATTAACTAAATCCCCGACTACTCATCAGAAAACCCATTACGTTTGGTGAGTCCTAGTGGATTTTGACTGTTTGAAAATTAACAACATAGCTGACTGTTGCTTCATTTCCAAATACTACGCTTTTCCTTCAGGTCACCTTCGCATTTATTATCAAATTCAAGACTTATTATGAATAAGCCATCAGATATAACGAGCTTCCAGTGGCACCTATGTTATGTTAAGCCAGTAGTCGTTAACGAGTACGCCTCTCTCTCATGGGGTTGAAGTAAAGTTTCGGACCGAACGAGAATATGCATCACTAACGATTCCGATCAGAACGAAACTGAAGTCTGACATTCCTTTCCAATACGAGGTGCCCGAAAGGTTTCTTTGAATTGAGAAAGTGATCAACTTGTAAATATATCCGTTTGATTGACTTACTGTAAACAAGCTGTTACAAGGATGAGCTTGAATGTGGGTTCCAAATGTTCACTAATATTTACTCAAAGTTACTATGACAGTTTGCTAACGCTTTACCTGTTTCATAACTTATGCTGCATGTCAGACAAATGAAAATTGATACAAAACAAGCAGTAGTTGATTTAGCTGCTGTCGAACGAGCTTTCATTGATCCCCAGGGAGACTAGTTTTTAGCTAGCTGCATTAGCTCAACACTGAATCTATATAGTAGAGGCAAAATATACACAAATCGACCACATAAAAATAGCACTGGACTTAGTTTATTGGTGAGTTAAGTTTCCACATTAAAATTTATGGACTGCATTTTGTGTTTAAACTGACAGTCTCAACGGAGAAGTTGAAGCGTGAAAAGAGTTATTGCTCTTCAGCAGTTTCACCGACGGATCGAAATAATCGAAATGTTCGGATCGACTGGGTTTTAAATTACAGGCTTACAGTTGCAACAACCTGAAACTTTTATTATGTGCGGCTTCGGTGGTCGTATGTTTCTGTATGTTTCTGTATGTTTTTGTACTTATACACTACTATAATCGGCGGCCATTCTGTAAGAGGAGTCCGGACTGAGCAGAATAGAATAAAAATAAACAGGACAACGGGCATCTCTAAGTGTGGACGAATGTGTGTGCTTGGGGATGTTAACATTTTGATTTACTAGAAAATCGCTTCGAAATATACATCCATGTGCACAGCAACATTAAGTAAACGGAAAGGCTGAGAAATCTGATCAAAACTTTAAAATACATAATGAACTAGCGGCAGATGCGATTGCCTTTCGTGTGATACCGTTGCTGCTGTTTCTGTTGCTGAAAGCAATTTCAAACTGGTCTTACATAACACAATAACGATGTTTTCGTCAGGTCAATGTAAGAAACTTTTATCACAATACGTCACGTAACACCAATAATTCGTAAAATCTGAATGAACAACCAATTACAACTAGTGTGGAGTCTGCGGAAGACATCCCTTTACGCTATCAGCTTACTCTGGTTTCATATTAGTAGCCTGTTTTTCCCAGTCATTCCGTTCGCTTGTTAACTTCGTACTTTTTATGTATAGTTTCAAGTCGATTTTCAACAAGTGGGTGATACATCGAAAACGAAATATTACAAGATGGCATCAGCGGTCTTCCTATTAGATGAGGTGAACCGAACGTATTGACTGTAGCAATCTAATTTTATTGGGTTATCATATTCTATCCTGAAGTGTAGTTATGCACTCAAGAATTATTCACTTCACGTTTGAGTCACTTTTAGTCGAAATGGTTGAATGACCACCATTTTTCACAAAATAACAAATAAATATTTGCATAAAAATGTCTAAACCAGAACTCGGGTTAACAATTGTTGTGATATTACTGACGTACACATTTCAGTAGTGTTCACCTTGTTGCCGGAAAAGTTTACTTACATAAATATTGTCAATGTTGTTCATCTCATTTCGATTCCGGTATACCGAAGTCCTCCTCATAAACATTCACAAAGTGTCTAACTTCTTTTAACGCAACATAAACTTGATGGTCTCCAAGCAGCACACGCCCTCACAATGGTAGTCATCGCAAGTCAAAATCTGAACAAGCAATGATTAAATAAGCTTCAATAATACTTAAAAGTGTACATGAATTGATTATGGTATTCATGTGTCATTCCTGCAAACATCTTAAATCATCGACTATATCTGATCCAACAAACCATAGCTCCTCACAAAAGTTCTTAACAAGAACAATCTATTGAGAATTCGTGAGTCTAAAGGAAAAATCGGTTTTTTGCATTTTAATAGGATGCTCTGTACACAAGAAACCATACCTGAAAAGTACGTAAGTTGATAGCATCCTATTGCTGTGACTTGTGCAAGAAGACCATTCTTGTGTCTTCATGTGACACTACAAAGCGTGACATATCACGTGAAGAAAGAATTATATCTTGAAAGAATAATCAGTAATAAGACTGCTCCTATCCTACATTCCCAACAGAGTTGATGGAACCTAACAAACAGATGAACTTTCCAATAACCGTCCTCGCTGTTCTGTTGTATGCTAAAATTTGCAACAAGCAACAAAATTATGACTTAAAATGGTAGTATATGACATTTATTCAAGAAAGGGATTCGAAATACTGTTAGTTGTTTTGCTTACACGAAAACAGTTTCTTCGCATCCGATAACCTATACATTGAAAACTACACTTACAAGGAACGCTACATTAAAACGATAAGTAATCTCCTGAAGTTATGAACTTGTACATACGAAGACCGGACCTCACATAATCGGTTCTCTCGGTAGGACAGACTCTCATATTCCTTGAGGTTCTGTTGCATACTAAATTTTGGTATGTTAACTCTTCGTGCGAGCCAACGGGCACTCCTTCGACGGCTGTTTTAGCCCTTCATAAAATATTCCCAACACAGAGTATCAGTTGTACACGGTTCAGTATCACTGCCAATAGTGGAAGCATAACACATATTGGCTGATTCAGTATTCGCATGTAGAACGTATGCTTAGTCAGGTTCTTAAACTCAACGGCAGGAAAATTTGTGTAACAGACAACAAGTACACCGGTGTTGATAAAATTATAACTTTTGGTAAGCTCAAGCAGCACATGTTGTGAAGACAGAATACTTTGTACTCGCAACAAAAACAAAATTATGAACGGTACAGTTTCCCGGGACTCGGAACCTAAAGTACGGTGGAGTTTAAGATGTAATTGAAGTTGTCATACGTGATATGGTAACTTCTCACAATTTTTCCCTCTCACGTAAGTGCCAAGAGCTTTCACGTAGCCCTATATGACGAAGAAAAATGTGGATAAACAGGTCAGCAATTGTTCCAGATAGTTAGTGCGTAGATAATTTTTTGAGCTGGAGCTCGCAATCACGAAAATCTTTGTAACAAGAAGAATGTTTATGGGTTTCTGTTTATCTTTTTACCTAAACCCGTGTGTATTTGAAAAGGATCACAGATTGCAACACCTAATGGAAATACCACAACGCCGTTGAATATCATTAGGCCAGGTTTGTCGAATGAGCACCAGGAAAGGATTTGCGGCTCATTCACAGAGGAGAGGCAGTTCGAGTACACCTTCCTGGCGACGGTCTACGTGATTTTATATCCTCATCATGAGTGGTGAAACAGGATTATAGTTTACATGAAGCGGATTAACGTTATGTCCATAATGACAACTTGAGGTGACGATCATAATAATTAGAGGATTGGTTCGTAAGTGGTATTCGGGTGGGTAGTTCAACTGAACTGTGGAAGATCATGTCCGCAGCTTACAGTCACTTGTGGGATGGAAACATGGACAGGGTGTTTCTCAAACCTTTGCCATCTTCTGATCGAAAGAGCTTCCTTCTAAGGAGCATCTACATCATCTCTACTTCAAATAATCTTGCCTGATTGTACAATCTATAATATTTTTGCCTGTGATAGAACTGTCTTGAACATACTTCATTTAAGGAGAGAACTATCTTGTTCCCAAAATTCGCGCGCTTGGGAGTGTTTCCAACTTGAAAGAGGAGATAATGATTTCTCGAAGAAGGATCGTGACATCTGAAATTAGCCATCTGGTGTACGTTCACATATCTGAGTTTGTTAATGTGATCTGTCAAGACAACCAACTCAGGTGAATCCATGTCATCGAACTAGGTTCGTAAATCGATCGAAAAGCCATGCTGTCAACGACAGTAATGCAAAACAGAGGAATTCACATCATGTCACTGGGTGCTAGCTTGTCTGGGTGAAATGTTCAGTTGAGTGTATACAATGCCATATTGTGCGAACTGGAACGATGTCTCCAACAACTTTTAACATCAGAGTCGGTTTTCAACTCTGCGGAACACAATGGCGGTAGAATATCCCAAATTAGTAGTTTTCAAACAGTCCGAGGAATCTTACTTGGATTCAAGCCTATCGTGTATGTAGTAAGCAGAAGACCTCGGATTAATTCTAGTGGGTGTTTGACATTCACGGTATGCGAACATGGACTAGTAGACGACCATCAGTATTAAAGAAATCAATGTACCACTGGTTGGAGTCAAGTGTACATGCAATATCAAATGCTGTAATCTTATTAATCCAATATATAACAAAAAAACCTGAGAAGTAAAGGAAGGTGTAGCAAAGAACTGTTTATCCAGCCAAGACGTTGTATCTCGAAGAGACAATCGGTCCTCTGCTAAATTGTCCATCCAGCCAGAGTTTTGAATAAATCGTGAATCGCATAGGTTTTTCAACGCATAAGGGTTGAGCAACTCATTTGGCCTGCTTCGTATAAATTCATGGACCAGCAATAATAGGGACGTAGTGTGAGACTACCAGAAAGAAGGATTATTAGGGAAACAAGTTTTGATTTTAAAACTCAACAGAATAATCGTCTTGTGACTGCAGTTTTGCTGAAAATTGGAACCATGTAGGTTTTGCTTATGCTTAGATAGATTAGTTCTAGTAGACAGCGTTCAACAGCAATACAACATAACTTGGAAAACACTGAATAAAGAATTGAGTTTTTTCTTCCTGTCAGCACTGTCTGACTAGTTATATAGGCTCGCTTCAGTCGTAATTGAATAGACACTTACAACGCCGACAGGACCAGTGAGTTTTACAGGGATCCATTAACTGTGCCTCTTACTGTTCGATAATTCTCGTGCAGGAAACAAGAGGGCGAGGAATCGTGTGCCGATTTCACCAATGTGAACTGCTACAAGTGACACAAGGAAACAGTCTAGGCGTCAAAAGTATCATCCAATCACAGCCCAGTGTAATAATTGTTTTGAGCATGAGAGCTTGGTTGTCCAGAGAGATCTTTATCAACTAGTTCAGAGTTCTTCACAGTATGATTGTGTTGGAAAAACTCACTATCTCGTTTTGTGCTAATTCTACAATCAGTCTATTTCGATTTGAATCCAGAAAACGTAAGCTACCTTTCTTGCCAGCAAACACATCAGCAGAGATGTACGCAGTAAACATTGGGGTAATACACACAGGAAAAATGGATTAATGACCGAGGTTTTTGCTTCATGTATCGGCTGATAATCAACTGACATCAACTGATATCAGTGAAATTTTCCATACTTTTCTTCAGGTAACCTATAGTAAAAATCGAGGCCTTCATATTTACAACCAGTTACGGCTACCCGACGATTCGATGTGAGTAAACCAATCAGAGGACAATCTCACTACATCTGAGACTGATCTTCATAGTGTGGGATAAGTAGATAGTTAGTCTCAGATAATCATAACCAAAATATTTCCCGATTACTATCATCGAAGTATCATAGGTGCCAGAAGAAATAGCAGTTAATAACAGCAGAGAGATTAACATCATGGTCCCCACCTATCATCCAATTAGCGAGTCAGATTAAACAACCAGTAACGGTAGATATGTGTATATGGCTTATCATCATCATTATCTTCATAACAGTCATGACTCCAACCGTAAGGTACTGTGGCTTGGGTCGCAGCTCACCTCAACAGTGACATGAAATACTCTAGAGGAAGAAAAACCGCTGAAAAGGCTATAGAATAATGTTGATAACAATAATAATAATAATATTAAAATAAGACTAATTGAAGGAACTAGAGACGGTGTAAGTTCAGGTGTGCCATCGACTGCTGCGCGCCGTCATCTCGGACAGCATTTCTGACCAGCGATTTTAGTGATCACAAGGACCCCATCCATGCAGGTGACACCTACCCACTTTGCTCAATGAAGCAGTCAGGGTCTTCATATTTCGTGACCACGTTGTTACTTCACCACCACATGGTTTCACCCAGCTGTTCGTGGTCTCAGTGCGGTAACCGCTCAGTTAACATGCGGAGTACGTGACCCAACCATCGCACCGTGATTAGTCGACTAATTGATTGCGCATCCCGAGCGTTCGGGAATACGCGCCGGCGAAATGCCACACTACTCACACGATCAGTCCACTTAATATGGGCTAATTGGCGGAGACAACGATAATTAAACACAGCAAGCCTGTTGACATCTTCCTTGCGAAGAGGCCACGTTTCCGAACCAGAGAGCAAAACAAAACACATAAAAACATCATATATCCTTCCTTTCAACGACAATCAAACATCTTTTCGACACCACAGATAGTGCAGCCTGGTAGATCAACACGTGCGTTTACTATTTCCGCTGATATCTCATCAACAATAATACAAGCTGACGAGATAATGCTACCAAAGTATATGAAACTGTCCACAGTCTCAAAAAGATTGTTTGCAACGAAGAACTCGGAAGCGGGAATTCTCCAGTTCTGAAAAAGTACTTTGCAATTTGAAGTTGCAGAGTACACTCTGTACAAATCGGCCTGGTAATTCACGTTGTTCAGCATGGTCTGCACGCCTTCGGATAGATGGGCTAACTAGGACATTGTCATTCGCATATTTCACGTCGGCAAACCTAACACTCGTATGAAATTCAACATCAAACCCACTGGATTCCTCAAGCATCCCCCCCCCAGAATGTCGCCTACAGCAAAACTGAGCAGAAACAGGGAGATCGGTCACTGCTGACAAATACCACTAGAAGTGATGAAGGCCCTAGATGGTTGTCCATGAACTCTCACCATGTTTGAGAAGTGAGCATACGGTGATCTCAACAGATTCATGTATTTCCCTGGTACTCCCTTGCGAAGAAAACAGTTTTAGTAAACTTTACAAGCAACCGAATCGTAAGAAGCATTTAGGTCCAAAAACACCACGGTCATCGGCTGCCTGTAAGGGTGCCGATGTTCCAAAACCAATCACAGGATGTGTGATCAGCGCACCCTCAACCAGATCGTAATCCTACCTGTTCCCCATGTATCTGACTCTCTCTGGACTTAGTAAGCTAACGTAAAATGAGACTAGTGAGTAACCTGGACGCAGCAGACACTAAACTGATGCCCCTATAGTTGTCACATAGACTTCGGGCTTCTTTTTTGAAGAGGAAAGTACTGGTGATAGGCACCACTCACGAAGTACCTCCTTAAATTCGCAAATGGTCTGGAGGAATTTCGTCAGTTCTGATATCAACCTCTCGCTACCGTTCTTGAAAAAAGAAGGAGGGAAGAGATCTGCACCAGCAGCTTTGTTACGCTTCAGTAACTTGGGCTTCAGAGTCACATCTACTTCCGACGGAGGGTGATCTGGAACGTAATAATCGACTATTTGTGTGCAGTCGTCCACAAGGTCTGGTTGGGGGGCGGCTAAACTGTTTCTGCGAATGCTAGCCCACCTGTCAAGTTGGCGCAATTGGCTGGTGATAAATGAACCATCTATTTTACATATAGTCTCACTTACACGGAGTCGACGGCCAGTACAACAACGGACTAGACAAAATGGCTTTCTGCTACTTCTAAATAAAAGAGCTCGTTCCATCGCCTTTGACAGTTTGACCAAATGGTGTTCATCGTTTTTGCGCAAGCTTTTGGTCAGCTTTTGTTTAGGTTTTCAAAGGTCATCACCACCATATTCAGAGTCAGGTGGAACCGAGCGACGCTTGTTCATAAGGTTTATCGACACGTCAGAACCCCAGTTCTGTCACAACTTCATGGCTCCTAATAGCACACCTCTTCATATTTAACTGTCCCGGCTGCTGCGTCTTCTTCCCAATGTTCGTCAGGTTCTCTCACCTGACTCCAGGTGAGCAATTCGTTCATTACTGCTTCCCAGCAAGCGTTCGTTACACTCTTCTCGCTCGAGTCTCAGTTAGGAATCTTGCAGTTATGAGCACATGACCTTTGAATGAAGAACAAAACGAAATGGATATGCAAAATTAACATGGTCCGGTTCGAGGTGGTTGCTCCAAAAGCCACGATAGTCTTTGACAGAATTGACCGCTAAGTGACCAAGTTGTGTCCGTGCACGAGAAATACAGGGAGGTCTCCACGTAACACAATATCTCCTTCTATGTATAAATTCGGTGCTAGAAATGTAGAGACCTTGAGAAGCGCACTGCTGCAGCAAACCTTAGCTATTGTTAGTGCGTTGCACTTGAAAACCAAAAACACTTGCAGCGTATACCGTTATAATGAACATACAACGCTCTTCTAATTTGCGTCGACAGACTTTAACTGACGTATGAGGTCCGACAACGCATAAGCGACTGTTCATTTGGATCCAGTCGAGCAAACATTACTTTGTTCTAGAACTCAGTACGATTCACACTCCATCAGCTTCGGCGTTACCGCAGACCTTAAGGAGCGCTTGGACTGACAATTATCTAGAGTTGAGCTCAAGTAGATAACTGTGCTAGAATAGTAGACTCGCGTCTCCGATACGTAGCACACATGAATCTTCAGGCTTGAGACCAACTCGGTGGCCGACTTATCAGATAGTGCGGATATTAAAAGTACCAATGCTTACCAGTTGTCTTAATTTTTGAACATAATTGTCACTCGAGGTTATGGAGAAGGTTAATGATTAAGAATGCACATAATACCAGAATAGGGCGGAAACTTCCAGATTGTTTTAAAGAAAAAACTATGACAGAACTTCAGTACTTGGGAATGTTTGGAAAGTCATGTTTGTGAAAGAGAAATTCCAGGCAACTATGCAAAACTACAGATGAAATGCGTTCTAGCAAAAACAACAACGAACGAATTTTTCTGTTACCTACGTCAAGTACACAGGGTGTGATATTTTAATTTTATAGAAAGAACCGCTGATTCTCCAAGGAAAGAACCACTCCATTAAGAGAACTCATTGATTAATATCGCGAGTGCCTTCTCAATGATAACATCACCGTTTACAGAAGATGAAGTATAGGATAAGAAATCAGTTGGATTTCTTCACGTTTACTCACTATTATGCTGGGTAGTCATTCATCAGGAATCGTGAACAGAGTCTGTTTGTCAGAGAAACACCTTCATACATTACGTTATTACCAGGAAGTTAACTAACTAGGTTCTGTCTATTAATAGTACTGAACGAAAAACCAAAATCCAAGAGTTTCCATTTTAATTTGAAAATTAAAATCCAAAAGACACCATCCCCAATTGTTCTTACAACAGCATCCGAGTAAGTGGAAGAAACATCAGCGGACCAATAAGGAATCTAACGAAACCAAGGTAACACGCCCGAAATAAGTAAGACCATAATCAGTTAACGATCATGCAGCGAGTACAAGTGTTCCCGACCATAATTAACATAGTATTGTGAAAATTCAAGACAGAGTGGTGAGCATGAGACTGATGTTAGGAATGCAGAAGTGTGAAACGAAAACCATCAGTAAAGATCGTCATGACTATGAAAATGAGCAGTTAACATCATAGACATTGATTGTATGAAAAGGTTGGATTAGGATTGAGAAATAGGCCAGGATTGTAATTTAATAGCATCAAGTCGGATCTGAATACCTCATAGTTGGCCTCTGTATTACACCTTCCGGAAACGAGATTCCGTCATTTATTTCCTATATAAACGGTCAATTTATGGTACCCAAACCGTGGTGTATTAAGTCTCATGACTTTAAAAACAAGTATAAGGTCCCCACTAGGCAGTCAGAAGAGCAAGAAAAAACTTCCCAGACTTTTCAAGCTCAGAAGATAGGACTGACGCCCATACCGTACAAAAAACGACCACGGAAAGGCAAAACTTCCTTCAATATCAGTTTTTCTCAAATTATGAGTTCATCTGAGCGCAACACTCTGGGTGAACTCAGGCAAGCTGTTTTAAGGTTAGATAAAGATTACTCTTGTTAACCAACCAATCACCGTTCAAACCATTAAAAGATATCGGAATATATTTAAAGCAGTCAGCTGAGACTGATGACTGATGATGAGGTCACTGACTCATCAATCCGCCTACCGAGAAACTGACAGATCCAAAATATGACCTGAAGTTTAATTGCCACAATTCCATATACCAGGCGCTTGCTCTGGCCTCCTAAGAGCAAACAGTCCTCTGTACAAATCCACAAGAGCTCGGGCGCACTTTGTATGGTCTATAACTTTCTACACAATCCACGTTCCGATGGAACTTAGAGTCTTCTGCAAGTAGCCATGTTGGATTACTCATCGGTTTTAAAATGTTACTTATTTACAGGGTTGATACTAGACGCAACACCAGTGAATCCTGCTGACCTTTATTCAAAATACCTTATCAAGGGAAATTCGAGAATTATCTTGGATGCATTGCTTCTTATCTGTCAAAACGGGTAGTGTCCAACGTATGATCTCCTCAACCGACCCACACAGCCGAGGTTTCAGTGTACCTTGTGAAAATCTTCATTGTAGTCAATCAATACGGCGTTCAAAGCATATACACCACCACAAAACCAGGTCACTGAACTGTGTTCCCACAATTGGTAGTTACACTGAGTATTTGTCAAATCTGTGCAATTTTGGAGATACTAGTTGAAGTTGAACGGGTGAATCATGTTTGCAATGAGGTTGACTTAGAACAACGGCTAAGTAAGTATCATTAATGATTTTTTAGGTTAGCCTGTGTGCTCAACAAACGGGACAAGGGTGAATCAAGTAAAATACAACTCATGACGGGCTGTGGATTCTCCAGAACTAAATACAGCCTGATGAGAAATACAATAACCTTTATTGTATACACTGAATACATAAATACTGCGTAGTAAATGTTCATCAGTATTGATAGGCGGGAACAAAATTAACATTTTACGCAGCCCAAACAAGAAATCGGTTATCCACTGATTGCATCACTGTTCTGAGTGCACTTTTAACCAAAAATTGTTATGCAGTAAATAGGTACGATGACCTTGAACAAGAGCGTCAGTATGCACAAAAACGTTCTTTTCTAGCGAAGATAACCGACAAAGGTGGCTTTGGAAAGTGGACTGTTAACGTAATCACCATAAAAGTGTCTAATATTATCTAATCATATACAACCTGATATTATAAGACAATCTCTGACGAAAATAGTGTTCACAACTACTTAATGCGAGTCACCTAACAACCCCGCTCTAAAATTGTGCTGGTCTTCAAATCCACAACACGTCACAATTTGTCCCACAGAAAATTTCAGTCAAATACACCAGACATGGTTTTAGCATGTGCGGTTTGCAACAGTTGGGAGGAAAACAGGTCAACATGGTTGCCATAACAACACAATGATCAAGGCACGTCTTCAGTCAACTTCAAGTATCAGACAGGTTGAATATAAAGACCCAACCTGGTCACGCTCAGGGTTGTGGTTTGCCGCCCCGCCTATTCTGTCCGATTTATAATCCAACATAAAAAGACAATTCACCTGTTACCAAATTAGGTAGTTGTGTGAATCATGTCACGAACACGTACAATGGGTTTGGGTGAGGGCTTTGCGTTTTCCCATGATGAGTCACAGTTGACCCTGAAACCTAATATTTGTTGGCATTAGTTATCTAGGCGGACGTTGTTTTTCAGGTCAAGTGAAATTAAGCGTGAGTGATATGTTAGATTATGTGGAGTGTGGGATTAATACATACAAATACAGATATCCGTTCTATTGCAATATGTCAAATTTTTTCAAGAGAATCAGTGTCGTTCATGGTGTGTTGACGTCGAACCCTGAGACCGAACCGCGTGATCTGATCGTTTGATATACACATTCACATTGAAACTTTACTGTATCGAATAATCCGTATCACTAACGATAATGTTTGCTTTTGTCTTGTCAATTGACATTTTGTCGAATGCTCGCAAAAGGGCTACAGTGGCACTCATTCTGCAGGAAGGATGCAAAAATTTACCCAACAAATTATCCACTATTGACTTTGCCAGATGTGGATGTCAACGTAACGGAAGGCTCATCAGATAAACCTCAGCGGACAGGGTAGCAGACTCCGAACTCAATACAGCACAATAGTGTTTGCTTACTAGATATCTATGAGTCGAAAATAAGCTGATTGTTTGCCACTTTTGGGTCAAGGCTGATCACGTAGAATTAGTCACAGTAATAAACCACAATGATTGTGCAATTGTAACTAATTGAATAATAACTTTATTCTGCTATGGAAACTCCACAGTTGAACTCGTTCATAAATGAATACCGGCCCGAGTCATCGGACTTTTATTCACTGACAATGAGAATATATGTCAACAGGTGATACCGTAAGAATCCGTAAGAATGGGTCCTGGGTCCACTAGTATTCATTCAATTTGTACTTCAACTACGCAACATCATCAAGTCACTGACGCTGGCATACAACGACCACACGAAAAGCGGACAAATCAGATTGTTTGGTTGGGCTCAACAACCTCAACAAACTGTCCCCGGACATCTACTTGCCGTCCCGAACGAACGACAGTGAGTTTGTGCATACTCGTCACTAATACTTTGTTGGTTTCTATACAAGTAGAAGACTCCATATGTAGAGCGTGCAAATTG
>JTDE01000051.1:206132-226651 GCA_014338405.1 Paragonimus skrjabini miyazakii | reverse complement strand
TATTGCAATATGTCAAATTTTTTCAAGAGAATCAGTGCAGTTCATGGTGTGTTGACGTCGAACCCTGAGACCAAATCGCGTGATCTGATCGTTTGATATACACGTTCACATTGAAACTATACTGTATCGAATAATCCGTATCACTAACGATAATGTTTGCTTTTGTCTTGTCAATTGACATTTTGTCGAATGTTCGCAAAAGGGCTACAATGGCACTCATTCTGCAGGAAGGATACAAAAATTTACCCAACAAATTATCCACTATTGACTTTGCCAGATGTGGATGCCAACGTAACGGAAGGCTCATCAGATAAACCTCAGCGGACAGGGTAGCAGACTCCGAACTCAATACAGCACAATAGTATTTGCTTACTAGATATCTATGAGTCGAAAATAAGCTGATTGCCATTTTTGGGTCAAGGCTGATCACGTAGAATTATTCACTGTAATAAACCACAATGATTGTGCATTTGTAACTAATTGAATAATAACTTTATTCTGCTATGGAAACTCCACAGTTGAACTCTTTCATAGATGAATACCGGCCCGAGTCATCGGACTTTTATTCACTGACAATGTGAATATATGTCAACATGTGGTGCCATTCCGTAAGAATGGGTCCTGGGTCCACTAGTATTCATTCAATTTGTACTTCAACTGCGCAGCATCATCAAGTCACTGACGCTGGCATACAACGACCACACGAAAAGCGGACAAATCAAATTGTTTGGTTGAGCTCAACAACCTCAGCAAACTGTCCACGGACATCTACGTGCCGTTCCGAACGAACGACAGTGAGTTTGTGCATACTCGTCACTAATACTTTGTTGGTTTCTATACAAGTAGAAGACTCCATATGTAGAGCGTGCAAATTGGTCAACTAATCTTGTAGCCATGATCAAGGAACCCACAAAGAGGCTAGCTGGATAATGTCGGTGAATGTTAGAGCTCCAATCAAGTAGAGATGACGTTCAACTTGTAATTGACCAAATCCATCACTACTCATCAGTTATCTCACACAACTATAAACAACTTTGAGAGTGTAGGTGGGACTTCACACTCAGAAGCCTGTTCGACTATGTTCCGTCCATTAGGCCATCTGTACTTGTAAGTCAGTATACATTCTTGTTTCGTAGTTGATTTGACACTTACTGGAAGTGTTGAATGAGGAACTACCAGAAGATTCATAGATTCAGAAGAATGCTGCTTCAAAAAAGTCTAGTGGTGTCAGATCGATTTGCGATATAAATGCAACTAATAGAAGGAGACACAATCTTCATTCACAGATTTATTTATACGTACAAGAGCACTAATGGCTGACACCATCCGCCGGGCAGGCTGGACACTTGTGAGACTATGCTATGAAACTAGAGCATGAAAGTCGCAGACTTCTAATAGACTGTACTGCTTTGCGGTTAGGATATACTCATTAGAACGCATTGGACACCATTTTGCTTACCGTTAAATGGTTATGAACTTGAAAACAATTCTACTCGTTTTTAAGATATAGTTTTCAATACAAACTTCATGATCTTGTACACACTGCACCCTCACAGATTCGCAAGCGTACATGTGTGACAAAACATTGTTATAATCTCTCAGTGTTTTCTGTTATGACACAAATGCACGATAGTATATCTTTCTAAGTGCCCTTTTATACACAGACTCTTCAGTGGGTACTCTTTTAACGTTTATCACGTGGTCATTGTTTCATGTATCATAACTACAAATTCAAGAACGCGAGAGTCGATAGTTCACATTCTTCTACGTGAGCCTGTAAGCCGATGTAACAGATCAAGTGAGGCCGAAATGGGTTACACTTACTTATTCAGCTACAGCCAAAATTCAAAAAATTAAATGTTTCGCGAGAGAACAGCGGGGAGCCGTTATTCATCAGTTTGACAAGAAGGAAAATGGATTCAAATGCTACACTTGTAGTATATACTTGTAGTGCGCTTGGAGTAAACTGCACTACACATGTAGTACGTTGTGATCGACAGTTACAAATGGTTGTTCGTAATATTGCGTCTCTCTTATTTACCACGTTACTTGATTGATTTGCGGATTTAAGTTCCGATAGCCGAACGGCATCAACGGTTCTGACTAGGACGACTGCGTCTATCTGCCGAAGAAAACAGTACACAGTTTGTGCATCCGTACCATGAGCATTTCGGTTCGAGCGTCGAATGATGAAGTTCCTGAACACGTGCCTTGAAATCGACGCTTCGGTGGGCATATATGAATCAGTTAGTCTTAGTCTCATTCCGGGTGACTGAAAGCTACTTAGAATTATTACCGTTACAAGCAATCATACAAAATCTCGATTAACTTCAGAAGGACGAATGTGAATTGCACTGTGTACGCTGCTGTTTAACGCTCATTCTCACTTACGGACAATATTGTCAAATGTTCCACTTCTTCAAATAAATGGAAAATCCAAATAGGTGAAATTGGTTGCGCATCCAGATATGGTAATTCTGTCTTGTTTAATGTGATGTCACTGGCGCAGCGATCAACAAGGTTAACTCCTGAAAGCGCGGCCGAAGATCTGATCCGAACATGGAAAAGATACTTACTATTGACGAGTTCTAACAACAGCGAACTCGAAAGAGGTTAGCTGGAAAGTCTGACTGGATGCAAATGCTCCAATTAAGTGTGAATGATGCTCAGCATGAAATTAAATTAATCCCCGATTATTCAAAAGTTCCAATAATTCTGTCTGTCTGTGATGCTTAGTGATATGGTTGTCCCAGATCAAGGTTAATGGGATCCCGGCTGATTTTTGTCGCGTTAGGTTTATGGTCACCCGTACCAGCTATGGAGTTTGTCGGTTCACCTTCATAGTTCACTTTGGTCAGCTTCAGACCGCATCTGGCGGGTTTCATTTTCCTCGCTAATAAAATGGAATTATTAGCAAAGGGTAAACCGCGACCTTGATTAAGCTGAGAATCAAACTGGAGTACCGATATGACGGAAGCTTCGTGCTCTGTCACCGTGAGCAAGCCTTTGAAGAAAGACAGGTGTATTTTTGTGCGACTCATCAATGTAATGTGATTGAGGATGGAATGCTGCGGACCTCTGACAAACATGGTGATTAAATTTTTTACTTTTAGAATCGAATGCACTGTGCATGCTGAACGACTGAAGGGTGCTGAACTTTATTTGCGGAAAATTATTCGTAAACATTATTTGGAAGATCGAAGTTTTCGTCTGTGTCTTCTCTTCCGGTTTCAACTAATGTTGAAATCTTTTACTAATCGCTTGTTCATGGAATAAACACAATTTACCAAATGGACTGGACGCTCAGAAACCGACGATCAACTGCAATCGAAAACAGCTGCATGCATGATCGCATGTGACCTTGTCTATGACTTGATTCATATGCTCTGGTGCCACCCGTAGCGCAGTGTTAGAATTTCGTCAACGTTTATGGAATCTTTGATGTTTGTAGAACCAAGTTCTACGGGATGACTTCAGTGCACTATGGTGAATCACTAGAAATATTCTTTAGACTATGGTGTTAGTCTGTGTATCGAATTTGAACTTAAACTTCCGCGAAATAATTCTCGCAAGAATGGAAGCTCATATACGTCTTACGGACGGTAGTCAACTTGGTCATCAGTGTTCACGCTTTGTCTTTGTTGCTGTCGTTCACCCGATTCACTGCACGCTTTAATCGTCCGATTCAACACACGGAGATCACATTTCTGAGACATAGTCGATTCACCAGTTTGCATTGATAGAAAGGGGCGATTTCTCACATAGTCAACGAGCCTGATGCTCGTTTGTCACTCGGTGATCTTCAAAACGACTAGTTTAGTGTCCGTCAGATTGCTGCATTTACAGAAAAAGTTCCATCGCACAGACCTGTAACGCTGATATTTACTAAGATGGAATCCTCTCACCTTCACTCTTCACAAAGCATCCATGTCATGATCAAACATTTTTAACCGAATATCCAGAATATTTTATATTGAGTACCAGACGACCTTCTGCATTTTGCTTGTTCAACTTAGTAGACAGTCCAAACTGCTAACTTGGTCCATCTCTAACAGGTTGTCTTCAGATTTATCCATTTTATGTCGATATATCGTCTTGACTTCAAAAACAGTTTGTATTAGAAAATTTTCAATGATTGTTCGGCGTCTAACCTCTTTCTCTATAGCTCGTACTACTTAATTAGTTGGCTCAGTAATGTATGCTTCTTACCAGCTGTAGCAATAATCTGTTATTCTCCCGGATTTGTCCTCTAAGTATTCAGTACGCTTGCTAAATTCATCATAAGTTTTTTACATTGTAACAAAACCTCTGCAGACAGTTCGTTGAATTCATTGTTTCTAATAAGTTTAACGTTGAAGAAAGTTGTGTGAATAAAACTGCATTTGTGTTAACCGCACTCTTAATTAGCACTTCTTCGAATCCATTTCTCCATCTACAATTATAATCGCACACAGAACATCTTGTCTTCACACATTCAATCCCACTGTTCTTTCGAATATGATCTAGCCAACACGAAACGGAATCAGTATTTTTTTGTTTGTTTCCTAACTATTCACTGCAATTCCTGTTTTATTCTTATTACCATTGTGTGAATCCAGCTCGTCGGGTTACTTGTTTTCTCATCTGTTATAGATGAACAGATGAGAAGTTATCTCTCTTTTGTGCACAAAACACACGCTTGATTTAACGTGTTTTGAGTTGTACTGTCGTTTGTGATAGAGACTGTAAAAGAACCTAACACACACTGATTTACTCAATTACTTAAGAGTAATCGATCTAGCAAATAGCATAGGAGATGACAACGAGGTTTGCATCAAGTGAAAAATGGAGTTTTCAAGAGTTGTATGTATCTAACTATGAGTTTTGATTCTTACTGTATGACCATTTAGATTCGTTGAGTTTCATACACACAATTTTGTCACAGCTCTATTCCAAATTTGTTCCTCGTAAGATGAGATAAGTGTTTGCCAAAGATTTATCATCGCAGTTGAACAATCAACCAATACGAGGTTACGGGTCTTTATAACATACGTTTATGTCTCTGGTACAATAACATGTGCCAACATGCGTTAACAAACTGGTATGGAATTTGTATACCTTGACACATTTTGTAAAACTTATTCCATAATTTTTTTTCACTGATAGATACCAGGGCACTGTGAATCAGTCAATAGTTGTATACACACACACACGATCATAGTCATGGTAGAAAAACCAGGTGAATGGGTGGCTTGATTGACAGCTGTTTAATTCTATGTCAGCTATTGTTCACAAGCAGAATATAAACATGTCGTAACCACTCAATAGATTCCAACAATTATGTTTCACTCAGGCGAGCAAGTTCAACTTAGACGGTTTTAAATTACCACACGCAGCTGTTGTAGTTCCCAGTAGTTCGTTTCATCGAAGTCTGATCGTTGATGACTTGATGTGTTCTAGAAAGTGTATGTCTCAGTTTGAGTTAATCCAGTGTTGGATGTTTATTCCAAGCGATAGCTCAATGATAGCTAAGATCGGTTGTCATCACACGATCAATTTTTCAGCAACCTGAGAGCGTCTACTTTTCCTATAATCTACAACCACATCCGAAACTGTGCAATATGTGAACTGATTCGGGGTTGCTTACATAACTGCATCAAGATACTCTAGATTTTACACCCTCCTTATATAAATGACGTCAGCTGCTTGTTATGTCCGCGATTTTCTTCTTGGGATTTTTGACATGTGATGAAATACAGTAACATGTTTTGAGCTGACTTCAAAAGTCATACAACAATATTGTGATTACAAATTCGAGTTACAATAAATTGCACGTGTTTACATATTAGTATTTACTATTCTATAATCCTCCCATCTTCTTGATGTACGGTTTATAAAACATGATTTTGATAAAATGGATTTTAATTAGGCCACAAACTGCAGGATGGTACTACTTATCAGTAGATTTTGCGCTATTCCATCACTTGCCTAAAGAAAGATTTGAAATTACAGTGCTGGCAAATAACAAGGACTTTTGGACACTATTATTTGACCGTCACTCAAAAGTGACCAGAATATGCACATTCCCATCTTTCGAAATGGGTTGGCTGAAAAGTCTACGAGAATGTGAAAGCTATGATCACTTGCGAGTCATACAAATTAAATCACTTTAGTAACGGAAGGAATAATATTTAACAGAACAGCGCGAGGTAAATCTTATCAATCATTCGAATAGACAAAAAGTGGCAATTTATTGTGAACGATTATTTCGCAAATGATGTTAGCACAAAACGTCTGCTAAGTAAAATTAGGTACGTTATGTCGTTTAAAAGGATACATTATGTGTAGCACCAAACTGTAATTATGACCTCACTAACAAAGTGGATTATATTTTTTAATTTTGAATTGCATGATTGGAATTAAATATTCAGTAGCTAACAAAATAATAAACTGTGTTGCAGTGAGATCGTGTTCAATTTACTGACGGTTGTTATTTTCGGAGACCAGAATAATCCGCATGACTTCTTTTGAGGAAAATAGAGTCATTCAGAAATATGACATACATTCATTCAACTAGTCCACAGTCGAAATCAATGCGAACCTTTGGTAAAGGTGTCATTTCCTTGGATGAACTGTGTTGTTATTCTTCGAGATAGTCGCTTGTTTCGTAGTTGAGATTCGTTGCTGCAATGCTAATTTGTCTCATAATACTGACAAAAATCTGGTTGGAAAAGAACTAGGAAATTTTAAACTACATTTCCTTTTCCAGGAGAACAATCTTAAAAATAAACAGGCAGTAATATCGAGAAGCTAAACTCCTTTCGCTAAGTGTTTCCATTGAAGAATCCAATCATTCAGGATTCATCATTTTGGCTTTAAATGAACTCACTACCAGGCAGATAGAAATTGTATAATGCTCCCCACTGATCGAATCCAGCTTGATTAAGTATGGACCTCGTCCCAGTTCATTAAATCTTTTGGTGACTAGCCTACGTGCACCGGTCTGACAAACCAGCATCCGATATTCATAGAATGTTCCTTGGAGTAGGCCAGGGACTCTTTCCCGGCGTGACCTCTTGTAAATTTGGGTGCGTTCGGCTTATTAAAGAGTTCGATTCAAAATATACACAACTTAGAGTGGCAAACCAATAGATGCATATGTAGTATGGACTAAGTCGTTAAACAGGCAAGATGGGAGGGGCGAACTACGCTTTAGTCATGTTAGAAGTTTCCTCAAACGATGCCACGCAGGGTGGCATTAAACAAAATATGATCTTTCTTCCCGAATTTTCATTTTGAACTCAGTACTGAACCAACTTACGAAAGTGATTACATTGATGCTGTTCTGTGTTTTGATTAACCGTTGTGTGTTTCTTATCTAGGCCAGAGCATCTTAACACAGTATCTCAACCTGAGTATAATCATACTGTTGAACAGTAATTGGGTAGTAACAAATGATCTTTTGTTCCGAATAAGACGTAAGTTACTTAGAAGTTAGCTACTTAAAAGTGTGATCTATCATCAATGCATGTTGGTCGCCCAATCATCGCACACCTTTTGTGATGATTTAACATACGAAGACCACAGTGAAACCGTGGTGTTAATCATCGCTGCTAGTCCATCAGCAATTCTTCTCACGTCAGTGTTGCACGCCCACAGACTATTTATGAGGATTGAAACCCTTTCCATCTCAGGAATGAACATCTCCATGAAAGAGATTATTACTTTCTATGAAATGTGACTCCTGTTAGAAACACTACCATGACAATCTAGATCTAAATGGTTCTATATTATTTCGATGTTTTAAAACGTTCGATGTTTAACTACAGAAAACTAATCAACAAATTTTGTTACATCTTAAATATTATGATTAACATTACTTGTATTGATCATGTGATGAAATTCATGTAATACCGTCGAACAGAAACATTAAGATATAGGAGTCTACTAACAAAACACTCTGTTGCAGACTATAAAATGATTTCAAAATACCTTACTACGTATTAACTAGCTTTGAGTGCGCTGTAACTTAATCCTTAATTGCATAATTTATTTTTCATAATGTCTGTAAATACACCACTGTTTCTAGCAATATCAACACTTTTGTAAGATCAAGATACACCAAAAATTACCAACATTAATGGCACAGAAAAACAGGTAAAAGATACTCATCAATTAGTCACACAATTAAAAATCCCCTTTTATCGATTAACATCGACACGATGTTACACAAGGTAAAGTAGGTCACAAAGATCAAATGTTTCGCAGAGAAATGTGAAATCTTGGTTTAATCTTCATTGTGTGTGTAAACTTTGTTCGAGGTAGCTTGCTGCTAACCAGTGATATTCAAGGTCAAGTTCTTACGATAATTTATGATGGCAATCGTAGTTTAGTTTAATTAAATTTCACAACCTTGAGGTCACGAACGTTAAACCTGTTGAATGGGGTTGCTGAACTGTCATTATGGAAAGAGAACTAGCATTGAATTGTTTTAACTGACGAGTTAAGTGTAATCATAGAATCTTTCCAAAATTATTGAAGGTACACGATAAACTGCATGCCTTAATCAGTTCACCTGCTGCTGAGTGATAAACAGTAGATAGCCATGGAAAACTGTGCGAAACGAATCAAGATGGACCAAGTAACCAAACACCTGTTGTTCAACTTACCTAGATGTATCAGAACATCGGACATTTAGCAGATGAACAGTCCGGTACTGAGGTTATCTAAAAACATGCTCCTGGATGACTGGTTTTAACAAACATTTAGGAATCTAGGCGCAAACTCTCCTGAATAATAAAGCAACTTCTTGAAACCTTACAGAAATTTTTCATTCTGTGCAATGTTTTGTAGAACAGGTTTCGGTTAACTAGGCGATATCGCGACAGTAGTATATATCTTTGAATTTGCTGTCACCTTTTGAGGTAACCGAGTAATCTCAACACTCTTTACAGGGAAATATGACGACGTTTGTACATAATAACTCGATTGTGAGTTTAATGGTGTAAGGGTCAGCACAGTTGCCAACTGCAAACGTGACTGAACTTTAAATTCTGATAGGTGTATCTGATACTGACGTGTTTGAAGAAAAACAAAATCTTAAGTCTAGTACAACTTTTTGAAATGGGTTGGCTAAAAAGTTTATCGGAATACAAGGATCGCCATTGATTATGAGGAATATCCAATTCATTTTAGTTCTTTATATGCTCTTGTCATAAACCATGTCTCAAAAACGCCCAGTTAATTTTTGGATTTCTTAGTAGATGAACTAGCTTTCACTAACCCTTGGATGACTTAGTGGATATATGAAATCATTTTGATATTCTTGTCATTAAGATTCGCAAAAGACAATTCAATGTTCAATTCATTATTTAATATGAGTACCGGAAAGTAACTTAAAGTTACTAAACCAATATGAACGTTGAGAAGAATCTTGCAACAAAATCAAAAAACCAAACATGTTTCCAAATAAGCCCTTTGAACACAATTCGTCCATTTTTGGAGTCAAAATTTCGGTATCTAATATACATTATATTATTACAAGCAGAATAGAAGCGTTTCAATTTGTAAAGTAGGAATAAATAAAATCGACACAATAGTCGTGACTAAATCATAACCCCAATCTAAAAAAAATTATTTTAGAAAGCAACTTCTACTGAACGTTATTTTTTAAATTTTCATGGTGATCTCGATATACATATATATAATTGTTTAAACAGTTACAAAGGAATCTGTCCAATTAGAACCTTCATCCTGTGGTGGCTATCAACACAACTACAGGGTGATATATTCCGGAATACTTGTAAGCTAACCGGTCACATGTTCCTCAGAGGTATTGGCATAAGTGTAAATCGGTACAATTACGTGTCAAGTACAATACAAATAACCCGCAAAAATAAGCAGTGTGTTCGCACGGTAGGTACCATCACGAGGACTTGTCCATTTGAAAAGTGATTCTTAATATGAAGTACTAAAGAAATTCAGGAACTTCCGCGACATAATAATTGGACATTTTGTTCAGCATCCCATATAGGCAGTTTACTCACGCCAGTGACGCTGAACACAACCCACGTCGTCGGTAATCATCTGTTATTATCAAGGCATATCATCACCTTTAAAACGTTTACGTGTGTGCCAACTCCGTAACTCCAGTCGTCAGGATTATACGTCTACTTATCGCCGAATAGTATTAGCCCTCTTTGGAATGTGCTACAGAAACCTAAGTCATCTCTTTTTAAGTTGATGTTATCTCGTTAAGCAATGAAACTTATGCAAACTAAGTATCATCTTCGGCGAACAACCGAATATCTTTATCATCGTCCCAAGCTGCGAACAACAACACCATTATTCCCAACAATCAGAAATCTCGGAAATCGATTAGTGACCTCAAGGTTATCAGCTTTGAAGCCGAAATCGGGCCATTTCAATAGTCACTGTGTGCGGTGTTTCGCTTCGTATGAGAAGTAATAGTAATAACCTCTTTTGATAAACAGTGCCTGCTCGAAACTGAGATGATTGCTCATCAACCGTATCTACTTTCCATAGCAAACCTAATTAGACTCAGTAAGTATGCTCCAGGAAGTTACCTTCTCACGTAATGTTCATGACGAGGCTGTTGTGGTTTGAACCTGGTGTTTGATGCATTTGAGAAGTCAGTGGCTGAAGTTCTAGTCCCGGCATGGGCAAGGATAGGCACTACTGACGAGCTCCATTTAGAGCGAAACTCGTGTTTAGTGCTTCTTTTTGAAAGAGGTCGACTAGAAAGTCTATGGGAATGCGACAGCTGCGATCAGTTGTAGGTGATGTTCAAGCTATATGTACTCAAATTTGTGTAACGATCCTTTTATCAAATTTTCAGGTTCGATAGGATAAATGACTTTCAAAACATTTCCACTAGGATGGCCGAAAGGGACTTTGTTAGTTGAACATTTAAAACACATGCTTTATTACGGAACTGCTTGTAAAATTTTGAATGATCTAATGTTTATGTCCTAAGGCGTATTCAACAAAATATTTGGTCAGTGTAATTGCGTCATATGTTGCAACATATAAAAGTCACACAACTATAATGTCATGGATTCTCCAGCAAAATATAGGAAAATGCGTTACTGGCCACGTGAGAGGCGATCGAAAATGTCGAAACGCAACTAACCTGATCGAGATGCAGAATGAAAGAGTGAACTGAATTGGTGTCATTTCAACTTGCCTGCCCAAAGCTGGATTTGCGAATATTTAACCAATTGCAACTTGGCATGATCATCCTTTTTTGCATACTAACTTACGGATTTAGGATAATGCGGTGACACGAATTAGGTAAGCGGTAAAACATGATTATCAACTGACCATCACTTACAATTGGTCACGGCCTTCAAGTTCTCAATAAATTTCAAACGAACCTGTTTCGAAAAGGTGCACCAATTTCAAGTTTCACTCATGTTAGAGGTCGTCAGTAATGCACATTCTTATTACGATGGGAACGTGACTTCAAGTCATGCCTTCAGGGGACAATCGCGTCGAACGTCATTCCAATGACTTTACTTGGGTGCAATGACTAAGATGTGCTTTTGAATGTTGTCCAGTTGGTCGGATCGCTTCGGGATGAAGCTCAATTACTGCCTGTTAGCCGACAACCTCAGCAAAATCACGCACTACTGATAGGCTCTGACACGAACAAAGCTAGAATTTTGTTTTCTCGAAACAGGCTGTCTGAATGGTACACGGGGGTGCAGAAGGTGCGGTTGACTGTGAGTAGTGTTCAAGTTAGATCGGCCATATCTCCGACTAGTCAGTTAATAACTGAACCCAAAGTTTCAAACCCTAGAATTTTCGTTCGTAATGTATGTTAGGTATGTGGTTCCCCGTTACAATTCACCAGAAGACGTACTACCGGTTACTGTCCCTTATCAGATCGGACTGTCACTGGGACCTTAATCACCTCTCCTACCACGTGACTAGCGGATGTGTAAGTTAGAAAACAATACCTCTTTTGTCATGTATTTCCTCCTTTATTTCAGATTTAGTGGAATCCGTAGGTAGAAAAGTAAAGATCATCCTTGAACAGACAGTTTCTGTGTAACTTCGGAACGCGCTGTCCGTAGTTTCGCCGATCTACGGACTCGACGACTTCTGACACAAACACGGAAAATGACCCCCAAACGAATTAGTTTCCGCCTAACTTATTACGTATTGTTGATTTCACTACTTGTATCACGACATTTTTTCAGCCGCTATCGCCCAACAGAAGTGGTGAGGTAGGGAATTCGTGTGCGTCACAACCGGGTCTCACTTATCTGCCCTTATTTACAGTTTCCTTGCGTAGTGAAGAATCGTTGCAAATATGTGGACACCTAAATTTAGTGCTAGTCCTCATGAAACTACCATGCTAGAACCGTAACTACCGCGGTATTTTGAGAAGTAGCGCATCTAGCCTGATCACTGAAAGAATAGATGGAATTTTTCTGTGAATAAGCCACTTTATTTACTGCACTAGTGCGTCGATTTGTTGGCATTTCGTCTAAGAAAAGCCAACTGAATAAGTGGGCTAAATCAGTCGTGTTGAGTCTATTACCACGCTCATTTAATCCACGTGAAACCGACGCCAAACAATGCAAATGCATGGATTTGGCAGAGGAGGCAAGTTACGTTAACACACATCGTACGGCTCACTAAGTTAGTCACCGCAATCTGGTAAAATTGAATCATGTTTTGTATGTCTGTTCTAACCGGATTTGTATTCGATTAGCCGTCTTCTAAAAGTATCCGTTGAGAAGGTGAATAGTACTTCTGGCAATTCAGCTAACTTTCCTTATCTCCAAAATTTGACACAAATGACCATAAGTGATACTTCCTCTCATGATGAGCGCTCAGATGGAAATAAGAAAATAATTCAACTCAGAACTAGCAAAGAAATGAGCCAGCTAGCCCGTCATCAGATGTACTAAAGCAGTGTGACGAAATTTTTGATAAGTCTTATAACTATATACAAACATACGTATATATAAGTGTATATATATACGTATAATGCATAGCAGCTACTGGAGAAATGTTGACCTTACGCCAATAATAAGGTGCGATCTTGTGTAGGGCAACTTTCTACCGAAAAGATTATCTACAAACGCTGAAGGTAGCTATTTCACAAGCGGCTGATACTTCATATTTTCAAATATTGTTCTTGAAGAGTGAGTTGTGTATTTCACTTGATATGAGACTTTGGTTAATGTGACTGAACGTCGCTCATAACCGATTGCAACTTTTGCATTCCCATAGATTTTTAAACCATCCGCTTTTGAAGAGGAACTGTGACAAGGATATACAATATTGACAAGCTCTAACAAGAGTGAAACTCGAGTCGAGTACTACATTCTGTATGCGGCCGGCTTGAAATCATATGGGAGTGCAATATCCGCAATCAACTGTGATTAGCATTCGATAATGATCAAGGTGAGTGCCCGAAGTAATCAATACCCAACTGGGTAAATGTAGACTATTCAATAATGAAATGATACGTAAAAGCAGTTACTTATACTGGGCTTGCATCAAACTTGATGAAGGAAATTATCGGAATGAATCAACATTTTTTGGTAACAATCAGTTTGTCAAACGAATTAGGTTGGAGGGGGCAATTATATGCATTATCCAGAAAGTCATTCAACTAACTGATAGACTAATGGGAGGTTTCCATGGGTATTAATGTTGGCGTATGTCTTGAACTTCATATTCAACCATAACAGTTATCGTCCACTTAGGGGCAAGTGGTTTCGCAACAATGCATAGTGATTTAAACGAATTTCTCCGAAAGTTGATCGGTTGTATGGCACCAGAACGTAGAATAACGCAAACCTAGTGAATGATCAGTGAGCATTGAAAGCTTATCTGCACACATTGGAAAATGCTCGCGGCACCATATGTACCATGTGTGTGCTATCTGATGCAATCGAGGTTTGGTCGAACTATAATTTACGATGCAGTGACGGACACGATCGCCATTCACCAGGTCGTTTTCCATGTCGGATAACCCAAACAGCTGGGCAACACGCAAGCCTGAACAGGCTAACACAGATATCAACTGGACCGTTTGTAGAAATGCGCCAATGTCATATTAGTAATTTACATTCCTCAACTACTTTCCAACAGTCTACCCGATATTCGAGGATTTAAGATGTGATTTTCCTGGCTTGTATATGGTTAACAAATACGCGTGGAACAGTTAAAACGCTGCAGAGAAACCTTATGATAAACGGGCTGAAAATTTACTGCGCTATAAATCAGTGGGACAGAACAATAATCTAAGAATATCACGCAACTTGGTGTAAACTGTACTAATCTAATTTTCGGTTACACTCGGATGATTTATGTCAGGATTCTGTAGGGTCACAGAATCCGACTATTTTTCTCATTTTTATGTATCCATCGTAATGACTACAGCACAAGAATATGCATCATTGTGTAACAAACACTAGTTCTATATAAAGCACCTATGCAAAATTCGTAACAGTTAGTTCCCTACAAAAGTTAGCATAAACAGTCGGAAAACGAAAACTGGTAGAAGCAGGCATTTCTTACTGACTCGTCAGTACCAAATTTGTAATAACATGGATGGAATTATTTAAAGCATACAACTAGGGAGGTGGGTAATCAATCAGCGGGTTAGGACAGGTTATCAAGCCCATGAAATTGCAAAAGAAGTTACACACGCAGAACCGAGAGAAGTTGGGGTTACAGAGCGAAGGACCATTTATCTCAGTCGGTGTAAAGGTTCGTGTTACTGGAGAACGACAATGTTGCTGAAACACATGAACACCCAGTTTCCTCAGTCACTAGAAACTTCCTGATCGCTGGTCGAAATATCGATCCAGCTTGCGCATTCAGAATCCCGTTATGTCATTCAAACCTATGACTCTTACAGTTTGCAGAAGCGATCTCAACCAATTGCCCCAAACCAGATGTCTGTGTTGGAAACGACTGTTCTTGAACCTGATTCTTCCCTGAATTTAATAGCCTATCCTAACCCACCAATAGGTTATCCAGCCGCCCAATTTTTTACTTGTCGAGCATGGGATTACTGATGAGTAGTGATGGATTTAGTCAATTACAAGTTGAACGTCGTCTCTACTTGATTGGAGCTCTAACATTCACCGACATTATCCAGCTAGCCTCTTTGTGGGTTCCTTGATCATGGCTACAAGATTAGTTGACCAATTTGCACGCTCTACATATGGAGTCTTCTACTTGTATAGAAACCAACAAAGTATTAGTGACGAGTATGCACAAACTCACTGTCGTTCGTTCGGGACGGCAAGTAGATGTCCGGGGACAGTTTGTTGAGGTTGTTGAGCCCAACCAAACAATCTGATTTGTCCGCTTTTCGTGTGGTCGTTGTATGCCAGCGTCAGTGACTTGATGATGTTGCGTAGTTGAAGTACAAATTGAATGAATACTAGTGGACCCAGGACCCATTCTTACGGATTCTTACGGTATCACCTGTTGACATATATTCTCATTCTCAGTGAATATAAGTCCGATGACTCGGGCCGGTATTCATTTATGAACGAGTTCAACTGTGGAGTTTCCATAGCAGAATAAAGTTATTATTCAATTAGTTACAATTGCACAATCATTGTGGTTTATTACTGTGACTAATTCTACGTGATCAGCCTTGACCCAAAAGTGGCAAACAATCAGCTTATTTTCGACTCATAGATATCTAGTAAGCAAACACTATTGTGCTGTATTGAGTTCGGAGTCTGCTACCCTGTCCGCTGAGGTTTATCTGATGAGCCTTCCGTTACGTTGACATCCACATCTGGCAAAGTCAATAGTGGATAATTTGTTGGGTAAATTTTTGCATCCTTCCTGCAGAATGAGTGCCACTGTAGCCCTTTTGCGAGCATTCGACAAAATGTCAATTGACAAGACAAAAGCAAACATTATCGTTAGTGATACGGATTATTCGATACAGTAAAGTTTCAATGTGAATGTGTATATCAAACGATCAGATCACGCGGTTCGGTCTCAGGGTTCGACGTCAACACACCATGAACGACACTGATTCTCTTGAAAAAATTTGACATATTGCAATAGAACGGATATCTGTATTTGTATGTATTAATCCCACACTCCACATAATCTAACATATCACTCACGCTTAATTTCACTTGACCTGAAAAAGAACGTCCGCCTAGATAACTAATCCCAACAAATATTAGGTTTCAGGGTCAACTGTGACTCATCATGGGAAAACGCAAAGCCCTCACCCAAACCCATTGTACGTGTTCGTGACATGATTCACACAACTACCTAATTTGGTAACAGGTGAATTGTCTTTTCATGTTGGATTATAAATCGGACAGAATAGGCGGGGCGGCAAACCACAACCCTGAGCGTGACCAGGTTGGGTCTTTATATTCAACCTGTCTGATACTTGAAGTTGACTGAAGACGTGCCTTGATCATTGTGTTGTTATGGCAACCATGTTGACCTGTTTTCCTCCCAACTGTTGCAAACCGCACATGCTACAACCATGTCTGGTGTATTTGACTGAAATTTTCTGTGGGACAAATTGTGACGTGTTGTGGATTTGAAGACCAGCACAATTTTAGAGCGGGGTTGTTAGGTGACTCACATTAAGTACTTGTGACTACTATGTGTTAGAAAAAAGAGATTAACAGACAATTTTGAAGGTTGTTTGAGGAGGATTTTTGTTTATGAGGTTCTACTTCAGTGGAATGTTACATTAAATTGGTGATGCTGATTATTTTCACCCGAACAACATTCACCGAAGATGGCTGGATTGATTGCCACCTTGCCTGAACTCATCTGACATAGACTGTCTCATAACTATTGCGGTGTTTGTTGCTAGTATTTTTTAGGTATAATTAATTTACTCCGACCACTTGATGCAAATGTTGACCTGCACAGGACGCAACAAAGAAAATGGACAAAGTGATATCTTCAGACTGATTAGTTTCACTGAAGTTTTGTGCCTCATAATAGCTCTTGATCACCAACGCATTGCTGTTGTTCTTCAATACTGTGAAGCGAGTTTTGCGAGCCTTTAGTTCGCAAGTCAACCATAGTACATAACAGCTGTGATTGCGTTTCTTTGTAAGGCTGAAATATATAACGGGGATAATGTTGACGCTTCTACATGAAGCAATGATTATTGCTTGCGTCATCCTAAATTCAGTCTTTCAGTTCAAGTCGTGACGGTATATGAGGCTAGTGTTTCCGTTTGCCGAACACAGATGGTTTACTTTTTAAATCTAATGTAGACGGCACTGCAAGCGCGATGAGGATAAGCGCAAATGTGTAAATCCGAAACGGATTACCGAAATCAAAAACACACTTTTACTGTTAAACACAAATTACGGGAGTTTTGTTGAAGCAATATTTTTTGACATAAAATGAGATTACTGGCAAGTGACAGCATTCGTGTGAACTGAACCCATAATCAATTGCAGCTTTCCCATTCTCATATGTTTTTCAGTCAGCCTGCTTTGAAAAGAAGCGCTACACTTGGGTTCCAATCATCTTTGAGCTAGTCGGCAGTGCGTACCCTCACCAAAGTCGGGACTAGAACTTTAGTGAACCATGTTCACCACTGTGCTATCAGCCTCACATCAGACAAGACTGAATCGTCAAGTACATAAGCTCAACCACATTCGGTTGTGAGTGGTGCTCAGTATAACCGATTTTCACGGTTATCACAGCAGCTCTTTTGTTAACACTAATCTCTTAGAGCTGAAATCCGACAAATCACTAAGTGATATTTCGGACAGTGGCAAATGATAAGAACTTTGGTTGATTTCGGCTTAAATGCGTGACGAACATGTTGACTGGTTTTGAGATTATATGGATATTTTCGGTTAACTGAAAACCATTCGTCATTCCAAATTTTTCTCACTCCTAGTGTCGTCAAAAGTAAGGTACAGACTTGTGATGAAAGTAGAACCTATTTCGGTTCCATATTTTCTATGCGCAGACGAAATGCAGACATAAAAACGGATTAGACCCCATTCGAGATTGTGTATTTCCTACTGTGCATTAATCGGTACCCGGAAGTATGTCTACTATAAACCCATTCACTCATAACTTTTATACTGCTATCCACGGGTTTCAGAAACTGACCACAAAGTGACAATACTGTTTGTACTATGTCGATTTTAACAAAAGACGTAGCGCCTCTAATCATACAATGTGCATATCTCATCGTTGTTTTAAAAACTGATACAAAACACAATAAACCTCATAACTTTGCTTCTTACGTGAAGCCATATAATACTGTAATATCTTATTTTCTTTGGCATTTGTGATAAATTGTACATTATCACAAGTAAATATCTACTGCTTTGTAAAATCAAAGACAAATATATTTTTCTGATAGTTTTCAAAAGACTATTTACTTTAAACGAGGTAGTACATCCACGGATTGTTTATTTTAATGTGCCGGGTTGTTCTACTTACTTACTTGCAAATCCGTGTGTGGAATTTTATTTAGTTTAAACGCCCATCCTTTATAATTTCTAATTTCATCACAAAAAGTAGAAAATTCTTCTGAGTTGTCTATTTGTCTAAATAATCAAAAACGCGATACCGTTCACAGGCTTCATACTATACAGTGGTATGTGTTTTCATGTAATTACACAAGACATTCCTCAGAATATTTGAATCTCATTAATGTAAAAAGTTGGATGAAATAAATCTGATGACAAGCAACTTAGTTTAAAATGAAAATGAGTATCGTTCTAAGACAGAAACAAGGTTAATACGTTTACTGGAGGCGGAATAAGCGGTGCCCTAACGAGGGTTGTTGGCAGGTTTTATAGCATAATTCGAACGACAACGTTAGCTCACAAAGGAATTTGATCTTATATATGGAATTGCGAAAACTGAGAGAATACATAAAAACTCAGTCCTATGCAGGGTGCAAAAAGAAATACAATCAAAGTGAAGAAATAGGTGAGATCCACTATAGTTTTTGAGATAGATTCATTTCCATTTCGAAACGAGCGTTACTAGTCAATTGGCCCAAGGAAGCCACAAAATGTGTGTCTACTTTTTGGATAGAATAGGTTGGCCACCACATAGACATCGAATATAAACAGACTTCATAGTAGACCACATATAAAGGCTGACATTAAGAATGTTAATGAGAACCAGAAAACGAATGCTAGCCACCGCGGTATCGATTGCGATTCGACTACACAGTCCAGTTCCTTTCACAAAAGAAGTTTGTGCAAACCCTGCCGTTGCCTTGGCCAGAGATCACACCAGTAACGTCATCCTCGGCTTCTGAGACTTACCTTTGAGCAGATCTGTAAACCACTCATCAGAAACACAACTGACTTCGTTTGGGTGGCCCAACTCGTCTGTTTGCAATCGCATACCCTATTACACGGATTACTGAAAGTTGTCAATATTCATTTAGTGAGAACCGTAGCAAAATTGGATATCACATTGGTCTTCTGGGCACCAATCCATCATGTCAT
Organism: Paragonimus skrjabini miyazakii; assembly: GCA_014338405.1. NCBI lineage: Eukaryota > Metazoa > Platyhelminthes > Trematoda > Plagiorchiida > Troglotrematidae > Paragonimus > Paragonimus skrjabini miyazakii. The sequence goes on along the minus strand of JTDE01000051.1, from coordinate 207,185 downwards.
GCTTAACAGATGATAAAATTCATCCATTGAATAGCTTAATTTTGTTGGTTAGTCTCCTCATCCGAACCAACCAAATGTTACAGGAAGAACCTCAACAGTCCGCAATTCTCATCTTAAAAACACCAGTCAAAGTGTTATGGGAAATTCTCTTTCCCGTCTCGGTAGTTCCACTTTCCAGCCCGGGTTATCTACACAGTCTAATTGGAGCTTACAACCGTTTCTGGTTACCATTCTCAATGCTCACGACGTTGATTATTTTGTGATCTGCACCTCACCCACGCTTACATGTTTGAATGCAAAAAGTGTAGATTGATGGGAACATTGACGAAGCACATCACAGATGTTACAAATCACTATCCCAAACCCACAACACACCGTATCACTACTTTGGTGATATTGTGGGACGTATGGGTTATCCATGAAGGCCAGTAAATATGATGTAGACAATTGCAGCAAGATTCTTTCACAATGATGGTATTGTTAGTTGTTATTAGCGATTTCTGGAATTATTTTGGCTAGGCTAAGTACTTCAGTAGAAAATCATTTAGACGCCTTTTCATGTTTGAGATAAGATGTTGGCTACAGCTTTTGTTCAGGAAGTCACGAAGTAAACCGACGGTGATTATTTGGTTAGGGTTATGGTATATTCAACTTTATCCAAAAAATTTAGGTGGCTATTTACGAAAATGGCTGGTATTTAAACTGGTGCTTCGGAGGAGAGGTTGTAGTAGTTGAACTGTACTGTGAAACCGCGTTGAAAAACGTATTAGACCAATATTTAGCACTCACGACTGCTGTCTGTGAGCTCATCTGCGTAGTTCCTGTAACTTCGGACTAATAATGACTTGGGATAATCACTCAACTAAGCTGTCTATGATAATTGCCCAGATAAATATTTCACTGCTCTCACGTATCTAGACGGATAAGTCTCGTTTGTTTTCCTCAGTAATATCAAACTGATTATTCCCCTGCGTTACGAGAAGTTTAGTCTTCTGTGCGACGATTAAATCGAGATACGTTAAATCAATTTGCAAAGAGAATGAATTTTGTGGT
>JTDE01000051.1:182952-206032 GCA_014338405.1 Paragonimus skrjabini miyazakii | reverse complement strand
AATTGCACCGTTTTGCGATTTTTCTACTTTTACGGTTTATCAAAATCAGAAGTCGAGATAATTCCGAAATAATTCGAGGTTTCTGAAATTTATACCCTAATTATTTCAGCCATTAAATTACACAATGACAATTACCAAAATCTGAGTGTAAATTTATGGCCATCAGGAAATCATTTCGGATGCGAAAAATAACCATTCGCATTTGTAATTTAGTGATTTCGACGACAGTAAAATGGACAGAGCAGTTAGTTTTTAAAATTCTTAACGATAAAAGTCGCTGTTCTTGCTGATTGTTATCTATCTCACATTCATATCAATATTTTCGATAAAACGCACTCTACAAAAAATCAGAAGTATTTATTCAACGAAGCTGTCGCACCTCAAAAGATGCGGATGAAAACATCAGCTAGTCTTATTTATAAAAACGTTTTCTTCAGCTGCTTTTTTCTATCTTGTTAACAGTGATTGAATCATCAACTTTTGTGTAATGTGTCCGATTAGGTTACCAATGGACTTGGTCGTGATACTGTTATAAACCCATATCAATGTCTTGGTGAGGCTACCTTGAGCAAATAAGTGATCCTGTTCATACACCATTTGAACAAGTTAATCCCAAATGTTATGAATGGATTTTCGAGCTGTCGAAGTCTGACCACTAGAAGTCACAAGGTTTGTAGTTAACTTCCAGTAAAGTAGGTACACCATTCACAACTAGCCGTTAGTGCATCTCAGCGGTGTAGATTGGAAATGAAAGCCACGCAGTAGTAAAATACGATTTTTTGTCACATATCTTTTCCATTTTATGGTTTCGCTTCTAAGACGCATTCGGATAGCTGTCCCCAAGAATGTTTGGTAGTTCATACAAATTTGATAGCAAACAGTATAAGGTTCTTTTCGAATGATCGGTTACTTACTCTTAAAGATTCTTCTATCATCCCGTCCGTGGTCGGAAAGCGATCTACGATTCGTCAGTCAAAATAACTTGAACCAACATATGTATAATTTGCCAATAAATTCCCTTGTCTAAATTCAGCCTCGACTTATTACAGTGTAACGTTTTAGGTGGAGTGCTCATCGAACAGTTGTATCTGACTCACATACATTTCAAAATTTATAGCAGTGTACAAACTGGAGCTAAAAACCGTCATTACCAAGTTAGACCTAGTCAATTAAAAGGAACTTAAACATCGTAACCACACTCACCATGAAAGGTAATACATTCTGTTTTGTTTCGAACTATTTGACCGACCAAATATGATGATGTCTGGCGTTATCCTTCTGCAAGAGCCGGTGATTTGCCCACTTTTTGCTGCAAAAGTGGTGTTACAGGAATACTGTAATACTTTTCACCAGTGGCAAAAATGTTCTGTTCAACTTCACAGTCTGTACGAGTCATTTCCCGTTAACAAGATCAGTTGGTGTCTGAACGAATGATCAGTATACCTCCTTTTTTGCATGATTAATTTTGACCATGTAATCGTTTGAAGTTGAGGTACCTATTAAATGCGTCTTGGACAACCGTAGTCTGTGCTTGTTATTTTGAAACGCTGAGTACACATTTACGGCATACAATATGGTGTGGATTGTGTGTTATGCACAAAATATTTAAATTTTATCTAACACCGTTTACTCTACTGTAAACTTATCAAAGTGTCTAATCAGTGGGCTTGAGTTCTTGAAAATTCAACTCAGTCTGACAAAAGACTGCAATCCATACCCAGGGTTGCACTCATTTTCTACCTTTGTTTATTTTGCGTATGCAACATTGAGGTGGACACCTCTCGTAATATTGGGCGGCTGAGCTCAACATTGTTTACACTCCACTAGGACATTAACAACCGGTAGTCACAGAACAGTCTCATTTGCAAAATTGCTATATCCACTCACAGCTCTTAGCCAACATGTTTGAGTTCTGGTTGCCCGAATCAGTCGTTGCCGTGTTGCCCTTCTTTAAACCCTTATCACTCCGGATATTCCGGTCCACACGGTTATGGTAACTCTCTGGTTTTGGCAACTGACTGTCAATTGCGACAATTTAAGCCGAGCAAATGATTTGGGTCTTTTATCAGCTCGAGTTCATTTGTGATAGAGAGAATGATATCTGACAGATACACACCTCATAATCAGTCGGCTATAATTCTGAGACCCGCCGAGCACAGTTATTTCATCTCTTACTACCTTTCTACACAAACTTTGTGGCCCTTGGGTTGTATTGTCTCCAATGCCACAAATACAAATAACATCATAAAATTTGTTCAAACGAGTCTCTACTTGCAACCGTTTGTTGACGCGTAGATAAGTACAACCAGTTTTACCATTTATGCATATCAACTCCCGTCAGTTGGGCGAGGAGAAGTGTATTGTCTAACCTACGTAAATATTGACTAAGCCTGAGCCCGGAAACAGAACCACTGCGCCAAATGCTCAGTGTCCATTTACGCTGCCACGTTACTGGTGCTACACGATATACCAACAATAACTCTCTTTGTCTAGCGTTCACCTTGCAAATGAATTCAGTCCATTGTTATCTCGCAGCTGAGACATCGTTGTTTGCGGAAGCATTTTTGTTACTGATTATACATCTACACTACTGTTCAACTGCGGTTTATATCATTAAACTATGGAGTACGTTTGCAAGCGATTTATCTCTCCAAAATTCATTCCTACACTTTGTCTAACATTTTGGTAACAGTCACTGTATAACCGAAATTGGCACAGGCAATCCATATCTCCATCAGTAATTGTCTAAACATCCCTGCAAAGGTTTGAGTTACTGTCAATGACGCGAATGAGCAGGCATTATTTTGACAGCTGATTGCAATATCTTTCCCATATTTTTTTTCAAATTTTGTCATTACTGAGAACAAACTCATAACCATCGTTATTCAGCTATATTGAACTTAGTTACTATTGACAGTCAGCTTTGTGTGGTTTCAACTTTTTGACATATCTCTTTTTTCACTTAATGTTAGTCGCCATGACTCTTGAAGTCAGTACTAATATATTTTACATCGCATACAGCTGAAAACAGCAGACAGAAACGTTATCTCTTGACTGATATCAAACTAAACTAGGTTTGCAGTTACCATTCACAGGTCCCAGGGGTGCATTCTTTGGTTTCACAGTAGTTACAAAATAGAATTAAATCGCAACATATATACCATAAAAAAGGAATGCGTCTAACAGAACAACCTCTAAAAATGCGAAAGTATTCTACATAAATTTTCCATTTCGTGAAACCCGGTAGGTAGTCCAAATTGTTAGGACTAATGCACATCAGTTAGGATTTAAACAGCGCTTCTTTGAATGCTTGAATTAAAGTTTAACTGACCGCCTAAGTACACAACAGTTTTTTTCCGTAACGAAGTTGGACAGAGACGTCATGACATCACCACTATGTTGTAAACCTACCCCATGGAAGCCATGGGAAACAAGTTCTACGCAGTCGAGTTGTTCATGCTGTTCGTTACCTCCCTGCGTTACTGCAACACCGGTACCGTTCAATGGCAAGTCTGAAGTAATTAGCGGAGTTTCTTGTGATTGTACGACCAACTAGATAGATAGCGCGGAGCTGCAATAATGGAAACAAGTCAACGAACACGTTCCACTCTGGGTCCACATGATTACCATGGTTAATAAAACATCTCAATCCTGCATGTAAATGGCACGTCACGGCAAATCGGCACCATCGATCGCTCGACACTCACTGATATTTAACCTAGATAAACTTATGGAAGGCCACTAAACTGCATTGTTGTCGAGTCTTAACAAGACCGGAACTCGTATCCTTTCATAAGGGGATGCCTGAAAGTCTACGAAGGTACGAACGTCTCGGTCAACTGTCAACGATGTTCCAACAATATCAGCCAAAATTCCCTGGTGCTTATTAGCCCGTTGAATGTGTTACGCAATAAAAATCGCTGCCTTGTCTGGTTTGCGCAAGAGGTAGGAGCCATAAATTGGAGACTGTCTCTCTGAGTATGGAAGAATTTGTTTATTAGCACTAGACTGTTCTGTTAACTGATTCTACTGTTTTGCTTCACTACTTTTGACCTTTGTTACATAAAACCGAAGGATGCAGTATATAACCACATGGTATATGGCGAAATTTGTTCGAGAAATACACTGTGCAAAAATATTGCCTGACTTTCTGTTCAGTTCAATGGATGTTTCACAATAGCTAAATAGGTTTGAACACTGACAATAGAGTCTAGAATGAAGCAAACAAAAATACAAGATATGACCACAGCAAAATTCTGAACCCACTGGGCTCTTGAATCGCACCCTCCAGAATGTCGTCCATGACAAAATGGAACAGGAAGGGGGAAATCGGACACCCCTGACAAACACCACTAGAAGTGATGAACGCCCGAGACAGTTGTCCATAAACTCTCACCCTGCATGCAGAGTGAACATACAGTGATCTCAATAGATTCACGTATTTCTCTGGTACTCCCTTGCGGAGAAGGCAGCTCCAGAGAACGTTACGAGCAACTGAATCGAAAGCAGCCTTCAGGTCCAAAAAGACCACGACTGTCGGCTGTCTGTAACAGTGCTGATGTTCCAAGATCCGTCGCAAGGTAAAAATATGATCAACGCAGCCTCGATCGGATCGGAATCCTGCCTATTCTCCGCGTATCTGACTTTCTCTGGGCTTAGTGAGCCGACGTAAAATGAGACCAGTGAGTAACTTGGACGCAATAGACACCAAACTGATACCTCTGTGGTTGTCACATTGACTTCGGGACCCCTTTTTGAAAACGGGAATGACTGTTGATAAGCACCAATCACAAGGTACCTCCTCAGTCTCCCAGATCGTCTGGAGAAGTCGCGTCAGTTCTGATATCAACCTCTCCCCACCATCCTTGAAAAGAGAAGGAAGAAAGAGGTCTGGACCAGGAGCCTTATTTTGCTTTAACTTGAGCTCCAGGACCACTTCTGCTTCCGACGGAGGACCGTCTGGAATGCAATAACTGACCATTCAGGTACCGTCGTCCACATTATCTGGTTACGGCCAACTGAACTGCCGTTCAAAATGTTCAGCTCACCTGTCAAGTCGGCGCGATTGGCTGGTAATAAGTGAACCATATTCTTCACATATGGTCTCACTTACACCGACTCGACGGCCAGTAAAACCACGGATCAGGGAAAAAAGCTTTCTGCTATTCCCAGATAAAAAGGCTTTTTCCATCTCTTTTGATTGTTCGACCAAGTATTGCTCACGGTCTTTGCGCAAGCTTTTAGTCAGCTTGCGTTTAAGTTCTCGACGGTTGTCATTATATTCAGAACCAGGTGGGATCGAGCGACGCTTGTTCATAAGGTTTGTCGACGTGACATAAATCCAGTTCTGTCGCAATTTAACAGCCCCATCGGAGCATGCCTGTTCGCAGCATACCTTCATAGCTTCGGCGATTTGTTCCCAGTGTTCATTAGGATCCTTCATCTGACTCGAACTGGGCAACTTCTTCACCAACACCTTTTGGTAAGCGTTCTTTACATCCTCATCGCTCGAATGCCAGTTAAGCACTTTGCATTTACGAGCGTATGTTCTCTGGGCAAATGATAAAATAAAACGGGCACGTACAACAGCATGGTCTGAGTCCAGGTGGTTGTTCCAAAAGGCACGACAGTCCTTAACAGAGTGGCGCCACCTGTAACTAACTGCTATATGATCCAACTGTGTCCACGGTTGGGAGGCACACGGAGGTCTCCAAGTAACACAGTGCTTCTTCCTGTGTTGGAATGCCGTGCTCGAAATATACAGACCGTGGGATGCGTACAGCTGTAGCAGTCTTTCGCCATTATCAGTGCGTCGTGCCCGGACACCAAACATACCTCCTAGCCGCTTCTCATCCAGGGAAAGACGACCAAGCTGAGCATTAAAATCGCCCGCTAGTATGATGATGTCTGAGTGTTTAGTTTGCCTCAGAAGGTCAACGAGGGCGTCATACAACGCATCCTTGGTAGCATCCGAACAGCTGTCCGTCGGAGCGTACGCCGATATAATGAATACACAACGTCTTTCTGATTTGCGTCGACAGACTTTTACCGATGTATTGAGTCTGACAGCGCAGAAGAGACTGTTCACTGGGATCCAATCGAGCAAGCTTTGCTCCGCTCTGGAACTCAGTGCGATTCCCACTCCAGCTTGACCGTGAGATTCAGCTTCAGCGTCACCAGAAACTCTGAGATAGAAGCGCTTGGATAGACAGTTTTCTAGAGGTGAGCTCAAACGTACAATTGTGCTAGAATCAAATGACACTAGAATAACTCATTTAATTTGCATGGGTCCCAGGGAACCAGGTACAATTTTGTCACATTTAAAAAACCTGAAAATATTGTCACTGATAGTCGGAAGGCCTATATATAACAAAAAATACTTGGAAGTAGGGAATTTTTATATTAAAATCTTCCTTACCTTGTAACTTTACGAAATGGTCTGGGTCCCCATGACTCGCGTGTAGCAGTTATAGATTAATGTAATTCAGTGTGTGCATTTTTGCTGCAATCGTTTGTCGTGTAAGTCGAAAAGTATGTATAATTTTAAAATGTTTTTATGATCATTTAATGCGAAACACCAGTATATAACTGATATTGGATGACATTTGTACAGACTAAATTTTCCAAGAAGAAATTAGATTAATGCACGAACCGCGATACAAAGTCTAATTCTTTGCAGCTTTTAACGCTTAGTGAAGGGGATCCAAAAACAAACCCTTAATTTTGTTGTTGCTGTTAATATTTTGGACGATTTTTCTATGTGAACTACTTTCTGCCTACATATTCCATCCAGATCTGGTCGTGTCTATTTCTTTACCACTCTGCATTGTTGTTACTCTTAAACGAAAATTGGAACTGCAATCTGGTAGGAATGTAAGATAAAACGACAAGAGTGTGCATCTGACATCACCAAGCTGGGAGTCGTCAACGTGTTCTGAAAGCTGGTTGGGAAGAGAGTTATATCTGCTCTCTAACAATGTTTCAAGTGTGCATACCTGTTATTTTTGCATCTTTCAAACACATGTTCTGGTTCACAATATGAAACCTTAAAAACAACTTGCAGATTTTTGAAGGAGCAGAAATCGTCCATGTTAACAAATCTGTAAGTTTTCCAGTCCGTTCTGTCAGAGTTGTTTATTCGTGAGCAACCATTGCTAGTGATTTTTTCTCCGGCTGCAGTCTCACAGCGGAACGCGTGTAACTCATACGAATAGACGCTTGTCAAAAAGGGCCAAGAAACATCGCCCTGCCTTGGCCGTTGAAAGGTCAACACCGACTCCATTATCGTGCTTCTCTTTAAAGACAGGTATCAAGTTGTCTACTGGTGGTTGTTCTAGCCCATGTTCCCACAGGAGAGTACCAAGGTTCTGAGTCAAAATACCAATGGTAACCACCATAGTTGCACACGGACATTTTGAGCTGGCAATGGAAGGCAACATTTAGTGAACAACTGCTTCAGTTCTAACTGATTCTATAGAGATCATTCCACATAGTACTTAGGATTTTGCGTTGTGTCTCATGGGAAGTCTGAAGAAATTTTGTAACTGTAGAGTTATGAGAAAAGAAGTAGATTAGACAAAGTTTATTTTCATGTCTTTACTTCTGTTCCAAATCAACACATGACTTAAGTTTTTTTTGTTTACTCATTTTTTCTGGACAAAAAGGTGAACACCATACTTTGCAATACAAGATCCCTACGGACTCAACAAGCACACTTTAAACCATTTTGTCATTCTTCTAACTTGCTACATGTTTTAGGTCTATACTAGCTGAATGACTAATTGCTCGGAATGAATACATCAACTTCGTGTTTTTACATGTTACCCGCTAAACGTCGATGGCGTGATCCATACGCTGCTCATTCCATTACAATTTCTTGTTTGTCTCTACAGGTTACCTTCAAGCGTCTATCTGACTCCAAATGCGACAATGGATTCTTATATGGAACGAATATTTTTGTGATAAGAACTTTTAATTCTAACACACGCAGGTATAATCAAAAAGGACCAACTTACCCTTTTCAGTTTATCAAACTTACAGATAATGAATGGAATAGGCCAGCATCATCCTTCATTTTTGGAAAACTTTTCATTTTGATCTAGCACTATGACATAATAGCGAGTTGTTCACTTTACAAACCACCATCAATTGCTTTGATATTGACCGATTAGCAGAAGTGTTTTCGTGGAATCACGTATGAGTCGGATGAACGGATACAAATCACACTTAAGAAGCACTAAGAAAAGTTAATCGAACAAATGACTCGTAACCATCAGGCGTCAAGAGAACGATTTTTACTGAGAAACCCGTGTAAACATAAAATAAACATTATTCTTTTCAGTTGCTCGTTTCTCTGATAATTCTCCAAACTTCATTTCTTTACTGTTTTTGCGTCCTCAGACATCAGGTCAAATTAACTGGAGAAGACAACATTCAAGCAGTTCGTACTTTTGCTTGTACTGCATGAATACTATCTGCGTATAATTTTCCTTAATACATAATTTATCGTAATACAGTGCATCACCCGCACCCAATTTTACCACCTCGTTTCACGTGCCTTCATCGTGGTTTACGAGATCTCCTGGGATTATTTTCATAAAGGTTTTCTTTATTCGTATTGTTGCCATGGATTCCCTTCTGTTAGAGTTTTTTGGCTCCAGTTGTTTCGAAGTTATGCTCACAGCAATATTTCTAATTGATGAGTCACATTCATCCATGCGCGGCTAGCTTATTCAGTTGCATAGCAATATAGCGGCATTGTGTAGCATTCTAGAAAATATTTCTACCACAAGTGCATCGATGAAAGGCCAAGGCTTTTAATACATGCATGTGACGACAGTTAAAATTTTCACTCAGACAAAACGTCGTTGGATCCTCCCAACAGGAAGCAACCCTATCAAAAGCATATGCACCAAAGCTTGTTTCTTACTGATACTATAAACAGAATCATTTTTTTCATTTGTATGGTGAGGTCCATTCTGGTATGAAACACTATAACGAATCAAGAATTACTAGACGGTGATTACCATAGACAAACTTTGATCGCTGCAGAGCCACAGTAGTCACTAAGTTTAACTCAACGCCGACCTAATCTGCTTGCTACATTTTTATCATTCACAAATCATTGTTTAATTCCGCTAACAATGTTTCGTACCATATAGTTAGTAGTGAACTTAACATGATCTCCCAATTAATGTTATACCATTACTTACATTGATTTTTCTAACTTGTTTCACCAGATTATTTCGCACTGTTTTTTTAAATAAATCATGGCTCTGGCGTATAAGTGAATTTTATCTGGATTGCGCATATTGTCGAAACAAAACTCACAACCTGTAGGTATGTATCAGAATGATAATCCATACATTTATCCACAGGATAACGAGGTAGCATTTACCGTGATTACAAGAAACCATATCAATTATATTATTTACTCAAAGGTTGAATTGGTCGGCTACTCATAAATGACCAGGTAATTAGGTTGCCTATATCAAGATTCCCATGAGGTCTAAAAAAGGTTTCTACAAGCATTTTGCTGCATGCTTTCAGTCAGTGATAAAAGGACATATGTTTACTCAGCGGCAAAAATTTCAGTTGACATTAATTTCATTTCCAAAGAGCCTACTTACAGCCTTGGTTGGTCAGTTGGATGAATGTGATGATAAGTTTTAATCAATTACTGCTAACTGTTAACACCCATTTTTGGAGACAAACGAAATTATAAGGGTTTCATCTGTTAACACATTTTTATTCCGCGTAAATTTTGGAAGTGAAATGTCACATAGAAACTTCGTGCAGTGAGCGTTTTGTTTATTCAGAAGCCAGCCTAATATCTTTAATCAACCTTGAAGTTCTGTTGAAAAGCATCTATGTGTACATTTTGGTACCATAAGACTATTTCTTTTCCTTCGCCATATCTTATCTCCGTTGCCTAGCAAAATTCTTTGAAAGTTTCAAAGTTATCAAGACAGGAGGAGTAGGCGAACAAACAGTAACCTTATGAAAAAGGTGGACGTGCAAGTAACCTGTCAAAATACACTGTCTGCAATTCGGGCAATTCAAGCGGAAACTTATGCACTCAACCGTATACGTCTAAACAAAGTTGATTCTTTTTGGTCAAGCAGAACGGCAAAGGATTGCATGAGCTTGTGGTAACTAGTCAGAAAATTTCATCGCTGTATATTTCGCCAGACATAATTGTTCGCATGTCATAAAAATAAGAAAATTGTCCACAATTTTAATAGTCGGAGCACATGTAACCTGACTGAGAAGCACGGTTTGTGAGGTCATGAATGTCAACTATATTTCGTGAGGAGAGAAAAAGTAAGTGAAAAACTGACTCCATGACCTCATGCAAGTAAAGATATCAGGGCGAAACAAGAATTCATGGGTTGATCGACAAATGAAGACATGCTAGACGTACGAAAAGAATAGTGATATTATAACGGAGAAGAACAATTCAGATTAAATCGGATTGCATCCGTCGAGTTTCAGTATACATTTTAAGGGTTGATTTGGTTAAAACACCACGGAGTGAAATGGAACCAAATGGATTCATTGAGCAGATGTGATGCGGTTCCCTCTCATTTGAGATTGCTGGTTTATGAGCTAATCGGTGTCTTTTCCACCGAACCCATCGATCGAGCCCAATTATCATGGAACTCGGCGCTGTTTCATAAAGTTGCACCAATACAGCCTGAATTATAATGTTTAGGTTGGTGAAAAATGCCAAATATTTTTATTACCTCTCATTATCATAGTGATTTTTGTGCATATTTTATCCAGTTTATTAGTAAAATGAAGAACCTACGATCTGACTTCGAACGCTTCTTCAGAATTAATGTTGATTAGTATGTTGGTATATTTCACCATGAAAATTATGTTACAATATTCAATACATACCAGTGCAACGAATCGTCAACAGCACAGAAAAAGGCGACAGATATAAAGCCGTGTTAAAAAACGGTAACTTCCCTCAGTTTCTTGGCCAGGTTCATCTCCAACTCGAAACGAGCACTAGTGGTCATTTTGTCCGGGACGCTAGCAATAAGGTCATAAATAGTAAGTGTCCAATCTTATAGCAAAACAGTTTAGTCACCGACAGTGAAAATCGGTTACCATGTAGCAGTGTTGTGTCGCCATCGGGCATCAACCAGCTTCTGAGTGGCCCGCAAGCAAAAATACTATTCAAACCAACACCAAGAATTTTAGCAAAATTGAACATCATACATTATTATTCTGCGTGCCAATCCATCATGTCATGCTTAACAGATGATAAAATTCCTCCACTAAATAGCCTAATTTCGTTGGTTAGTCTCCTCATCCGAACCAACCAAATGTTACAGGAAGAACCTCAACAGTCCGCAATTCTCATCTTAAAAACACCAGTCAAAGTGTTATGAGAAATTCTCTTTCCCGTCTCGGTAGTTCCACTTTCCAGCCCGGGTTATCTACACAGTCTAATTGGAGCTTACAACCGTTTCTGGTTACCATTCTCAATGCTCACGACGTTGATTATTTTGTGATCTGCACCTCACCCACGCTTACATGTTTGAATGCAAAAAGTGTAGATTGATGGGAACATCGACGGAGCACATCACAGACGTTACAAGTCACTATCCCAAACCCACAACACACCGTATCACTACTTTGGTGATATTGTGGGACGTATGGGTTATCCATGAAGGCCAGCAAGATTCTCTCACAATGATGGTATTGTTAGTTGTTATTAACGATTTCTGGAATTATTTTGGCTAAGCCAACTACTTCCGTGGAAAATCACCTGGATGGTCTGTGTGTGAGTTTTGAATGAAATAATTTACAGTTTTATGACGGGTTTTCGTTTTTATATATTCAGCAATTACAATGTGACACGAGTAAACTACCTTTTGCGCGAACTCTACGCTGACGAGAGAAAATATTTACAAGCTGATTTGTTCTTTGGGGAAAATTCTTGTCTCGTGAAAAAGCTTTCCATCCGTCACGAATTTTAGTACGAGAACGTGGGCATTCGTTATTTCTTACCAAGAATCTCGCAATGACTACGCTGTGCAGGATTAAAAGCTGATAGAAGTCAAATCGGCCTTAGTGTATTTGTTGATGAACGCTTTTGATTCTTGTGTGATTTTGCAACAATACCCTTATTCGAGGTGTTCATTAAAGCTTTCTTTGCAACTTAAATGCTAGTCAGAATTGATGAAGTTAAAATTTACATACTCAATGTGGTCGTAACTAAAACAGTTGAACTGTGCAAAGTCTGTTGTATGATATCCTTTTTGAATAGGGCATACTTGCAAGTGATTTCATGTGGAATACACCAAAATGCATAGGCACCTATGTCGTCATCTGTGTCTGATCTGATCTGTCACCGTGAGTGAAGTTAAACGATGTTCGTACTCATACGTTATCACAATTAGCTTGTATGTAACCGCCAGTGATTTTGTCCACACACACTTACATGACCTAATCCATCTCAACCTGACCGTACAAGAGCATAATTCTGTAAACAAGGATATTCGTAATGAAATAATCATAGGCCAATAGGCCTTGCACAAAGGCATGTATTATTATTGAACTGGCAGTGTATTAAGGAACCAAAAAGAAAAAACATTACAAGAGAAGCTCATAAAGGTTTCACCATAAAGTACTATCACGTATAATAACGTTTCAGACGATATCATATCGTCTTTCAGTCAACCGTTATTGTTTTGACAATAGACGACTGAATGCTTCGGCCAGCTGGTCCCTAATAGAGTGATCACTGCAACAAATTGTAACCTATAAAGCCTGGACAGAAAACGTATTGTTATAGTGAAAACATCTCATGAAGTTAGCTTTCAATCTGACACTCTAGTCAAGATGAATATGGCTCTGTTCATACTTTTCAGGTAGAGACAGTCAGAAACCAACTCGAACAGGCAGCGTTTCGGTTATATGTAAAATGTTCTTGATCACTAAATAATTGGTCCCATGAGCGCCGGGTGAGATAACGACTAACTTCCTACACGAGGTTTACCAACTGAAATCCTATTCAAACTATCCTAGCCTGAGAATTTTGAACTTAGATTATTAATCCATTGAGAAGAAACCCCATGAGACAATGTCTGCAACCAGAGCAAAACTTTATCTCCGGTTAACCTAGGTCAGTCCATACCAAAGGTACATAGCCAGGTTACACACCAGATATAACTCTACCAAGATCGCCACAAGACTACCTGAGTTTAACCCAGTTGTCATCGATTCCAATGAAAACTGAACTTCAAAAATTGACACGCCCAATATAATGTGATTTTCTTTCTTTCTGATATTGAATCCACTTGATAGTTTCTTATGGTTTCAACTTTTTGTTACTTGTCAACTTTTTGGCTAGAACTTGGTCTATAATCTCCGATTCGAGTGCCGAACCAAAGCGATCAACATAACTTATCTGACTCACGGTCTCAAAATAACAAGTCTGGTCAGCCACCTGCGTTGGTCATAAAAATAATTCGCCTGGCCTTAGCCGTTTGACTAAGCTCTACCTAACTTATCGCTTATCACAATTCTTGGAATCAGGTAAGTTAAGTCGATCAGTCCTGGAGTGACTTGATGTGACCTTCACGCAAACACAGTTGCTCAGCGTCCTCTCCTTATCACTCGCGAAGCATTCGTCATAAGGTGGGGGGGTGATCGCCCGGACGAAGTTGCCCATGCCCGACAGGGGCTAGTGATACGCAGTGTGTGTTATACCAAACCTACTAGAATAAAATTGCTTGAGGTGTACTGCAGTGAAGTCAAACTTTCATACAGATAGTGGATAATACGGAAGTTGCGCGGAAATCCTCTTCGCCAGTCAGGTAGTTGTGTAACCGGAAAAGGTCGCGCAAAATGTTGACACGATATTGGGTTGCGCGTACTTGTTTACTCACTCTTCAGCAGTGAGTGTGAACTCGGCTAAATTTTACTGTGGCTCAAACAACAGTTTACTGCAACAATGAAATGAAATAACCATAAACAAAAAACAGGTTACAAACCGAGCTGATTGATGTACACCTAGATTACGTTGTATGTTTAGCCCTGACTAGCTTGTTGTATGCTATGGAGAAACTATCAGATTATCAGATTAGTTTGTTTCGCCTTGGACTTTACAGCTCATGCTATTTCAATTAAAGAAACACTCGGTTTATTAGGTTTTGTTATTACTAACTTCAGTAATTTACCAGAAGTAAATTTACACCATCGTCCATTCACTGAAATGACACTTAGTCCGGGTCTGAAAGAAGTTGACCTGCCGTGGAAAGAAACGATATAATGGGACACAAATCACTTTCGGAAAATTGTTCGTCGATTAACAAATGTCTGTTGCGAACCACCATGAAATGAATTCAGTTTGTCCGTATCTGTTTCATCCTTTAAAAAATGGACGAATTGTCCATCGGTCTGCTGACTCTCAGACTCTGCTATAAACTCTGTTCACCGAGACAATCTAGCTTGATTGATAGACAGGTTTTGGTCGTGGGACAACCGGATGCAATCTTTGTTATGGCTGTACCTATTCCAGGTCTGGCCAGTCAACCACAAATCTGTCATTAAGACCACGGTTGCACAAACGGGTTGAGTCCATATCATACTGACTTCTAAGGGAAAAGTGGACTACCTGTCAGCCTACACTGAAACTGACTAGATATGTCAAGCGTGATGGAAACAACTGAATTGTGTGTTTAGCTCTATGCCTAAAACATCTATGACATTTGATTCACACACTGGTGATGAGAGTTTTTCTTGATCAGTATTGAATTGCACTCGTTCAGACGTTTAAAAAACGCTCACAATACAGATCTAAAAATGATCATTTTGTTAACTGTGTAAGATGATTCCAATTTTGTCTCACCCAGCCATACATTAGTTGCGCAAAGAATAAAATTATTGCTATAGTCTATACGCAACAGTAATTTCATAGAGTTATAAGGTTGTAGAGAAGAAACTGTTTCTAATGCTCTCGTATTGGTTTAGAAACGTGTTGATAGAAGTGCAAGTAAACTGGAGGAAACAAACAGAATGTAACTGATAATTAACCTGGCAACATCAACTTTGAAAATGAGCAGAGACAGCATTCTGACATTTGTATGTTTATAGTTACCCAGAGAAGTGGCTGGGAAAGATATTCACGAAAGACGCAACTCAGAACTACATTCAAATATTTAATGAGATTTTAAGCAGCTCAACCAATTCAACCATGACCATAAAGATGGGTGGTGTTTTTTCAGATTCCAGTGTATCCCGATGACAACAAATCTTCTGTATGGCATCCTGTTCAGTTAATGCATTAGTTCCAAATAATGTCCCCGTACAATTTCAACGTGTTTAGTTGAAGAAAGTTTACCATCAGCTGACCCTAGGTGCAGAGGGTTTTATGAGTGAAAAGTGGTTCATCTTATGTGTTTCTGTAAGGTATTTAGAATCTACCCACTGACATCATGGTCTTTCTATAAAGAACTTTCTTAAGGTCTAGTTGTTTGGTTTCAAGAAACTTTGCTTTTTTATAGATATAAACGACGTTTTAATGTGGCCGCTTTCAGGTGAAGAGGACAACAAGTTAAAGCGTTCCAAAAATTGCCCCTAGGACACTTGTTGCCGTTTGTGTTTCACTGGTAGCTCCGGAGTTCTTGGGCAAACTGGCACTGCCTATCACCCCGGCTCCTATATCCGGTTAATATAACGAGGCGGTCAGATTGCCATCCCTATCAAAACTACTGGCACAACACTGACGCGAATGTGCACGAATTTGCGCACGTTCGAAATCAATGGCAGGTTATTGTCTGTCGATAAAAATTGCACAAAACATTTGACTTTTTATGGCTTTTCACATTTTCATATCATCAGCTTGCAGAATTTTGGATGGTCCGTTGGTGCTCCGTTAGGCAATAACAAGTGGAATGCATAAGGGAGATTCAGGTAAGCTCTTACAAACGGTTGCTGTTGACAGAAAACTAGTCGGATAAACGTATGATAACCTTGACAATGGACTTATGGTGGATTCCATAAACCATATTTCCTTTAAAAAACAAGTCAATGAATACCGACGTTATGTAGAGTTGTAACTATATCAACTATATCAAAAGTTTGAACAAAACTCAGATACACAGATTGCATTAAAGCACATCCGAAAATGGCCGACAGATTAGTAAGAAAATTTAACCGATTGAAACCGCAAGATTTTCCAGTCCCGGCTAATTGTCAATAAATGTCTCAGCTACGCGTATGGACCCAGATTAGGAAGATTATGAAACAAATCTACCATTCTACTCTGATCCGTGGATTGTTTTCATAATTCACTCAAGGTATTTTTATAGGTGCAACATGTTTACATCACTTTGGTCTAGTATGTAAATGACTGATTATCTTCCTCAATTCTTTTACGTATTGCTCACCACGTAACTAATATAGTAAGATGTGACTAAATGCTATCATTATCCATTTGTGGTGATCACGACCGTGTAGAACTTGAATCAATCCTTACGTTTGGGTACTTAAAATGTTTACCACATGTAATCTCAACAGAAGAGACATGACCATACATTTCGCTGCATTCTATCAGATACAGAATGAGTCCACTGAATAGGATTTTAAATAAAAACGTTAGATAACTATCAGCGTTAAACAGGCTTACTTGAATACGAAACCACTTTTCGGAAAGATTCGACAAAACTGATAGCCAGCGATTCTACACTGGACGACAAATCATCGTGGTTCTCACAAAAAGACCATTTACTTCCAGATAACACAAAGCTGATTAAAAAAGCACGTTCCAGCGAAGTTTACAAAATAAAGAACTATCCGGTACTCTTCTTCTCTGTAGAGATACGACGTGCTTATATGACCAGGACAAAAAATTAGGCCGAAAACTTGAGTGCACCATCCAGTGTTTCTAGCTTCCCTCCTCAATGCAAATACTTAGCTCACTGTGTATGAGGGCTGGTCTTCATATCAAATGTTTTGATATATCAAAGAAAACAAGTGCTCATTGTACATGACTGAGGACCATAGTTCAAATCTGTTGCGATAATGGAACATCGCGCAAAACCATGTAAGTATTCGGATTAACAACATAGTGCACCCCGAAACAACTTTACATGACCAATTCATTTTTCAGCAAGTCCAATTTTTATACCAAATTGAATCTATTAGTTTCGCACAACAAAGTAGGGCATTTTAGTAGACCGTTATAGGAAGAAAGTTGCGTAAATGGTCCTCATAAAACAACAAGCAATATAACATACTATAAGCAATAACCGCAATAAACTCTACTTTTCATGTATACGCCATAATTCAGCAAACTAATAATCCAGTGTGGTTCCGTCATTTTGTTTAGGATGTTTGGTAAATTGATGGAGCAAACTTCCAACAAGAAACCGAGGCATTTTGAAATAATTACTCTTTCATGCACGCTGTAGAGAAACTTTCAATCAGACCATCGAGCTGTAAACTCAGTATTTTGTAAACGTGACAACAGCACATAATTTCTGTAGAATTGTGATCAGAACTGAAAACTGGGCAGTATAAATCTTACTTCCCCGGGAAAGGAGTCACACATTCATGAAATGTTACGTATAAATCAAGACACTATTGTGATTGGAACTTACGGTTCTCTGCTGAGAGGAACAAAAGAAAGGCAACAGGTGTTCTCACGTCTGAATCTAAGAGTCAGCTCCTCGATCACCACCTAGTGTATCAAATATACCTATCCCGAAGACTGAAAACGGTCGTCTCTTACAATCGAAGAGACTGAATTGCACAACCAACAAAAGAGCATACCAGTGGAATCTTTATACAACAAACCCGCTCATACTATATTTTTCTCATAGCGAAGGACCCCAAGAAGTAGGAAGTTTAATGGAAACTAAGGGGATGGCGTATCTGAAACTGCTTTGGTGAAATGATTTTTCTTGTGTTTTCATCACAGAGTTTTGCTTGGCCCCTGATTAACAACTTTAGAGGAAGCATGGATTCAAAGTGTTGATATGAACTTTGGGTTATTTCTGGTTGCATTGGAAGTTAACCGCAATTACAATCGATTGTCTGCCTGTGACAAAACAGTTCTTCTCCGCCTCCCCTATTCGGTGTACTCCAGTCCCGTCAACTCATACCTCACAACCTCTCTGAGTTTTCCGACAAATGCGCGTACATTTAGCCGTATCTATTGAACCTAAAACACCGCCTCTTTCAGATCTCGGGCAGTTTACCTTCAAATTTCATAGAGTCAGCACAGTGATTACTAAATAGTGTACTACTCATTAAATGCAAACCCAAACTACCGAGAAAATGGCGCGGAAAATGCACTGTTGAGTGCGAACTGAACATATGCCTCACACGGAGTCGAACTTTGGCACGACCGACTAATGTTGGGGTTAACGTCATTACAACAATCGGGGTGGATGAAACGTACACTATTGATCAATGTTATCTTTATAAATGGCTCTTTTTCTTTAAAATATCATTTCTAACTAAAGTGAATATATGTCTTATTAACCAAATTTCGTTTGTAGGGTGAAGTGGTCGTCATCAAACTGATAGTAAGGAAGATACCTCTGGAATCACATATGGCGATATAACCTAGTCATTTATTGTACACCATGCATAGCTATTCAATTCATAATTTCAGCCTCTGATATAAGAGGTACAGATTGAAATGTAATCGCTTCACAGTGAGCTCTGTTACGACGCCCCAGAAAGTGTCAGTCCGGGTCGTCCGTACTGTCTCACCAAACTCCAGGATCAATGAACATATGAACTAGATTGTGCACGGTGTGAACTACAAAGCTCCAAGTGTGCTCGAGTGCCTGCAACTTGGGTCTACACAGTTTTGAAAATAATGAATATATTTTTTCCTGTCGGTTCCCTCCTCGAGATCTTTCAGAGATACATACATAAGAGTCACCTTTCTGCATAGTCACACTTTTCATTAGCTGCAGTGATCTGTAAATATATGTATGTATATATGTGGTTCAAACGGCCGCCGTATTCGCACTTCTGAGAAGCTATGAGCAGAACAATAGCTGTGGTGAAAAACTGGTAGACGGTTGACCGTAGAAATTCACTGCTACTCACATGATGAACAAGCGCAGTGAGTCAACTTGAAAGGCCACAATTGGTGCGTATACCAACAAACGACCTCATGCACAACTTAAAGTTAGCACTTGCTTATTTTTAAATGGTTACTCAGTTGCGCCTAATTCCAGCCATCAAACGACCAGTTCTCTGTAATGTTGGCTGCAACGCATCAGCCAGTTTCAGTTTCCGGTTCACGTTCAGTAACACTGATGTTTATATGAACAAAACAGGACGATTAGTATCTCATCGGCTGGTCGAATGCATCCGGAAATGATTACTTTAACTGGTCGTGCAACAGTCTCAGACTTGTGAATATGCTTCTCCAAATTCCACGTCATCAATGGCTAAACGCCATACGACAACAGATTACTACGTAGCCTCACTAACCTATTCGAAATACTGTTCGGTGGTGAGAACCCAAAAGTATTGGTATTTAGCAAAGCATTGCTTACTTGGACCTGCTTGTCAGCACTGTGTACAAATGTGCTGGAGCCAATCAAGGAATTTCCATTTTTCTGGTTATACAATGCATGATGTGTACCCAGTCATCGTCTTGTCCCATCTGTCTGCGTTTTTTCGTTTGTGAATGATCACAGTAAACAAGCTGTTAACATTCAATAACTTGACTTCTTTCCAGCCTGATGAAGTGGTTAGAAAAACCCAATGTTTTGAGTAGCAGTCATCCAAACTGGCCCACTTTCGCATATCTTACACAGCCTACGATATGATTGTTCCTATTCTCCAAGGATACCTAACCAGCAAACTGCTTTCACAGATACTATCATGTGTGGACTCCAAAGGTTGTGACAGTTATAAGAAAATTAACCCACGAATGACGATTTCTCAATGTTCTCTTGGGTTGTGGGGCATTGAACAATCAGCAAAGAAAAGTTTAGGTAGAAGCAAAACTTTTTTCATCATAGGAAAAAACGTAAACACTTTTATTTTTACGAAGGACCGCATTGCCCCAGTGTGCGTCACTGAATCATGGTAGATACTGGTTTAGGATAAACCACAGAGATAACAGGACTACACATAATACGCTTTATCTATGTCTTGGTTAACTTACTACAATGAATGAAACGCGCACATGTTACTACGAGTGACAAGAGGTGCGTTGTTTATGGTCCTAAATATGTATTCTCCATCCGGTGAACAACTGAAGCTAGAAAACCAGGCAGCTACTTAGAATATGAGAAACAAGAAAACAGAAAACTTTGAACTCATTAGCAACGTTTGCGTAACTTATATTGGATGGGATAAAGCAAACGGGATTTGCTTTAGAAACCAAAATGCCTCAGCATAAGTTACTCCGAGAAAGCTGGAAAACGCTACATATTAACCAGCTTCGGTACATCAAGAGATTCCAAGATCTGGTTCATACAGGCTGGTCCTTTAACAGTCGGATTGGGAACCATTTTTGTGAATTCAGCTTGCGATTAAAATCAAATTGTCCAGTTGTATCAATTTAGCGCATGCAGTTATTATGATGTAGCGAAATTAGCCATGACATCTATTGTACAGCATGTTGTTCGTGTGGTATAATTCGAGTTTATCCCTGAAGAGAAGAATAGTTTGTAACTTTAAGAATTTCTGTACAGGAATAGTCTACAGCCATGCGAAGAAATTAAAACACAAATGTACTATACAGTAGTTAATTGCAATATTGACTAGAAATTTGGCACGTCAGCAGTTGATTATTTTTGGCTCCATAGTTACGTTGACGTTGCAGATGTCCGTATGCTTCTGGAAAGATTACAGCAATCGTGCGTTTACCGAAAACAGACTTTCTGAAAGGACGTAAAATCAGAGATTTACCGGCAGAGCCCACCTATAATAAATAGAATATCTGGTTCCGAGAAGTAACATTAATTCGCGTTAGGTTTTTAGTTCCTTACGAAGGAAACGTCGCAACAGCGAATGAACCGATCACATTTGTGTGCACTTGCGCTTGTTATAGCGAAATTTACAGCATGAGCTCCAACACAATCACATTTATGTCATCCGTTGCATCCTTACTAAAGAAACTGAGTGTACTGGTATATGTTGACAGTGAGATGTTACATCAAAACTACTGGAGGCTTCTTTGATGTCTTCACCCAGAGATTATCCATATCAGTCAGTACAGAGTGAGAACTAAATGTCAATTCAATAAATAGTTGAAAGAATGTGATGGAAGCAATGAACGCTGTACAGCAAACAGACCTTTTAACTAAATGGTGTTTTTTTACAACCACTCCGGATAATTTACGCGCTAAGAACATTGTTAAGCACGTAAACTGTGACAGTGGCACATGCAAAGTTGATGCAACTGCTGAACTGGAATCAAACCTAGTGTCTCCCATAACTATCTCTAGGCACACTTGACTGTACCACTACTGTTTGTGACGTCGTATTACAGCCCAGTTTAACCCATCATGCAACAATAGCAGAATTTGACAAGTCATACTAGTTAAGACGGACAACTATAATCCACTTCTTGTCACACATATCTAGATGCATGATACATTGAGCCAAAAAGATTGAATATTATAGAATTTATTCACGGGCTTTCGGAATTTTGTACACGAACGTGCTAACCAGTGAAGAGAACCGATTATGTTTGACCAAAGTGACAGACTATCCGTACCGTTGGTTATACAATCAAAGTTTTTTATTTACTGGATGTGCACCATGCCTACCTACCGAACACCTACTATGATGTTCGATTGTTAAAGACGATGATGTATTCCTGTAAATACAGAACAGACTGAATGAATGAGAGAAAAGAATGTGAAATAAGTAAAGGAGTCACTACAGGAGTGTTACGTGTTCTCGAAATCTCATTTGTTCCACGTTTCATGACCAGTTTGTCTATTTTGTTAAAAACACATCTTAGTCCTTACTAATATGATTAGGTTCAACGGTTGGCCATAAAAGCTGCCTCAACGGGCTCCACAAGCCTGTGGTGAATGACCATTGACTGATCTAATTTTGTCTTCATATGAGTACTGATCATTGCGGTATAACCACATCAGCTAAAACATAGGAAGGAACCGATCACAAATTTGCGCCTGTTACACATAACAAAACCACTAAATGACTTGACTCAATCGTTTGTACGTTATTTCCGTTACTCAATGTCATCACTTCTGATTTAAGTAACCGTCTCGGTCGTTTATCCGTTGACACTACCCTCGTCGTCGTCAGTCTTACCTCATCTACTAAACTCTCACGATCATTTTACAGAGTTATCAAATATTTTACTAGTTTTACAGTGTTAGATCACATACTACAAATCTCGCATATCTAACTAACTGATACCATAACACAGTGGAAACTGATTCCAGATAGTTTTACATTTCACAGGCTAATGAGAACAATCGAACAAGTAAGACCACAAGGGTAGCCTTATGGAGAGGCATCGTTTTCGTTCTTTAAAAATGTATGCTCAAACATATGTTTCGTACTGCCAACAAGGTTCAGTCGTTTCTTAAAACCGACATCCTTATATACAATGATGACGAAAAATTGTGGTTATTTGTGTGGCTGGCACGGTGGACGCCAACGTCCAACTGGATAAGAATACATATACCTCTCAAGAGGTAGTTCAACAAGCGTCCGTGTTTTGCGTTAACACGATCATTCCTTTTCAAATGTAGTACGGTGTCCCTCAGCACCTAATCACGGATATAGCATGCATTTATTCTCACGCAAATTTACTCAACAGATGGGTCTCTCAGAATGTGATAAGCCAGACATTTGCATTGCATTTAGTCGAGGTTCTCCAGAAACCTTTGGTGTATACACACATATCATTACACCATACATGTCCTCACAAGTTTTTCTTCCTACTACACTTTCACAAATATGGTTTAAGCTCTGCATGATGCTCTAAGAAATCACAAGTGTCTTTTGCGTAAGGATAACACACTCCATCAAACGGAAAATATGTGAAGTTCATACGCAAAGCATGAACGCTTCTAACCAAAATTGAGATGTTTATCACTGT
>JTDE01000051.1:115187-175238 GCA_014338405.1 Paragonimus skrjabini miyazakii | reverse complement strand
ATCCTTGATTAGGTTCCATCCGCTCATTATGTACAGTGTGTTGATTTGCTAACGAATAGATCATTTCTGTTTGATGCTACGATCAGCCGGACATGAGGATGAGTGTGCTCAGAAAAGATAATCAACTTACGTTTTGTATACCTGAAGCTTAGTGTTACATGTCAGTTGTCAATGAGAAGCATGTTTCACAATCGTCTACACAGTCTAAGAGCAATCGTTTTACACGTTCAACGCAAACCAATCCACTGACCTTCAAAACAAAACCATTGTACACATCAGTATGTGCATTCAAGCCCGCACATGAAAATACAATCAATAGTATTAGAAACACGACTTATGCTAGGAGTTCATTGCATGGCGCCATTTGGATTTTGGTTCACGGTCACGTTATCAGCGAGCAAATCACAAACATCTGTTGTTTGGCGCGTTCATCCTTGCAACCATTGTCGGTGGTGTGTTGGTAAATCGCACCAGACTTAGTATGTATGCAGTAATTCTGCTTCACTTCCATCGTTTATTTTTGTTATGTACTACTTGGTAACCTAAACACGTTCACTTCCATCAATCGCATATGAACTAGGAACACTGACGAGTTCACATGGAGTTTGTGGAACATGTGGTTTACGTCCCTGAAGACTTGCATAAAACAGTTATGACAACGGCAACCTAGTAGCAGGAAGAAATCAGTACAGAACTGAGGTTTCATTTTAAATCGGGCGTTCATCATCCAACAGTCGATTTCATCTCTGCCAGAGCTGATCCAAAGGCAGCCTTCCAATCGGACATTTTTACGTTATCGACCAGACCCACAACCATCGTTTAAAGCTACGACGACACTGTGCGTACTGTCGTGAATTATCAACACTGCCTTTTTTACTCGGAGTAATCATGGTCACCCTCAATATATCAAGTGGAACTTTTCGTGAATTGTCAAATTCTTTAAAACAAGCTTTATTTATCTTGATTTTGTGCTGTTACAGTTCATAGGGTGATAGCATGTACTCTGTCATTGGTTTAAATAAAAATTTGCTTAACGATAACTTTTTACTCATTGTTTTACTCAGTAAAAGATAGTATGTTCACTTAAGAAAAATTCTACGGGCTATAGAATGCACGAAATTTTTATGAATTTCAAACCTGCCACTTCGAGAGAGATATCTTTAAATGAACCGATCGATAACATGTTGTGTATGTTCTATGAAAGCCACCGTACACCCGACTTCAAATTAGTTAGCTTTATTTTCTTCAATATACGTATAAACTGGGCATTAAAAATGCATAAGAATTTGCAGGCTTGTGAGTTATATATCTTTGTTCCCTGTTTTTAATTGGATTATATAACTATCGTGAGCTCGGCATGGATATTTGCACACAAACTAGATAATTTATTCAGGTGCTTTGTAGGAAACTGCAAGTGCCGTAAAAAGAGAAAAAGCACATTGGCTAGAATGCCTACGGGTTCATAGCTGATCAGACTTTTGCATCAACCCTGAGGTTTTACAAACGACTGTGCAGATAATCATGCATGTCACAGTACCATGAAGAGGAATTCTTTCAAATAACAAACAATGTTCTTTGATAAAGAATTGCTATAATTATTTGAATTGTCTACATATTTCCCGCATTGGTTTTGTACATTAATATTTTCTCTTTTACTGTAGAAAACTAAATCGTGTAGCTTCTTCTTACGTTAAAATGTTTTCAACGTAGAACTCACTACGTGTTCTAACTGCAGTGAAAAACACTACTATCTGCCGGAAAAGGAGAAGGAAAAATTGTGTTACCTCCCACGTTGTTTACAAATTTGCAGGTAATTGGTGTGAACACTTAATTAGGACAACTAATCGGTCACCGGGCATCATGATTAGCAAACACTTCCCAAGATGGTCAACATTGATTTGTATTCACAGTAGCAATGCCCAAATTCTTCTATCATCAAGAACTTGTTGAAACTGCGAGCATTCTGGTAGGTTAGATGGCTAACCTGATTAATTACGTTCACACAGCTGTGGGGACTCAATGCGAGTATTCCGTGTCCATACCATCCCCCATACGGTTGCTTCTAACTTCCGCTTGAGTTTCTGCGTACACATGTGTTCAATATATGGAACTTTATACTCGTTAACTGCTAACCATTTGTACTGTGCGCGCGATATCAACGCGTACTCCTTTTTAGTGAGAGGCTGATAACTAATCTGGACAGTCAATAGCATATGGCAGTAATGATCTACGAAGAGCCAAAAGCTTCCCGTTTCGGGGCAACCAGTCAACGTAGTTGATACAAAAACCTGACTACCGTCTAGATATTACTATATTGCTTGTTAAACCTAGAGAGTTTTTCAGTCGCTTCTATGAACCAGTTTATTCAGTTCCTAATTGTATTTGTCATATTCAGTTGGTTTACTTGGATTCCCACCATCGGAAAGAAAACAGCAAATTACAGTGAGTTTTGTAAATGAAATCGAGTATTGCGTATTTGATGACCATTGAAACAAAGAAGACATCTCTCACGGAGTAACTCAGTCGAGTCAATATCGTAAAACGTCACACACGGTTCCACAAAAACTAAACCCCGGCCCATTCGTTCAACGTGTCCAGGTCGATGATTGCTCGTGATTCTCTATGCTTTCCTGAAAATTCTAGAGCTGAGTATCAATTCACCCAGCGTGAAAAATGCAATTTGATTGTGCTAGTTACTTTACGGTACTAATCGATTGCGTGACCTCCGCTTAACAACACTCAGTCACACACGCAATCACTTATTCATGTGGTTTAACACAGTTCCATGTAGATCAATATGGTGAGTGATAAATGTCAGAGGATTTCATGATTTACTGTGATGTATGAAACAGACACACATATTTTCATTAGGAAAACACCTGAATATGACCAAAACATTAGTGCTAAGATGTCTGTGGTACTAAGAGAGATTTTCCCAGCGTGTACGGTGCCTGGAGTACGTTGATTATTCAAGCGAAACAGAAAGAGACATTTAGTTCCTTGTGAAAACCGATTAGTCAAGAACTTAGTGGTGATCAGCAAGTGTCGCTCAGTCGACAACGAGATCCAAGCAATCCTTTCGTCAGGTCTTAGCCAGTCTAACAATACTAATTACCCTTGATCTTTGATTTATCCAAGGGTGTAGCATGGCTGTGTGAAGTCTATGATTTTAGCTATCCTAACCAAGGCAACCTGAAAGTTGAGGTGACCAGCATTTAGAGGAACCAGTAGAGTGTAAGCTAGTCATACAATTTCACTCGTATTCTATCAACCACTTATTAATTCAGCGTAGGAATTAACTCCATTTTAGTGTGTATGTGTGTGGTTCAAAGTGAACATCATATCCATCTTACATTTGAAATGGTTATCGCCAGGGATGCGATGAAAACGAAGAAATGGAGCAGTTGTCTGTATCTGTCGACCTTGCGCAGCACAAAGGTTGTATCCTTCAAGGCTCATGATTATGCCTTGCGGGTTCTTTTAACCGTCGGAGGTTCCATTAAACCATGTATGTGCGATCTGTGAACAGACCAACCTGACGGTCATGAAGTGGTGCTTTTTCCATTGAGTTTTAAGTTTTCTTTTGCAAGTGACAGGAACAACAGTGTTTGAAAACTGGGAGCTAATACGTACATTTAACAGAGTTGGATAAGTAGTCATAAACGCAAAACGAAATTCAAGCTGCATACTCTCTGATTACAAACGATCACCAAGACCATCGGGGCGTGAGCTCGTCATTCTAACTGTAAACATTTCTTTGTCACAAGCTGCGGTTCATACGGCGATTTAACGACTGAGAGCTCAACTCATGACACAAATGATACCGGTGCATATCTTGTTCAGACTCTTACTTTGTGCTTAATGAGTGTATGCAAGCACGAAATTGGTCTCAATGGTGTGCCAGGTTGAGAATAGACATCTTTATACACTACAGGAATACTACAGCAACCGATAAAAAGGGGGCACCTGAGGTTGTTCGCGGTTGTCGTGGCAAGTTAAGCGATGGTAAAATTTAAACAAACATGCCCGTCTGCGCTTTAACATCTCTTGTTATGTTGGTCAGTACGGTTTGATTTAGTGGAGTCAACAGCCGAACGGCGAGAAACCACTGCTTTGAAACCCATCACAGCTCGATTGCTGCAAACATTGAACGACTTAATCTTATACAGTTTATTGGTTACTGATTTTCTGTCATTTTTGCGTAAACAAACCAAGCGATCATATATTTTCATCCAGTATTTAGCAAGCAATAGTAAAACATGATTGCATGTGGTAAACAACACACTACTCCATAAAGTAAATGTATTTTGTGCATTAGACTTGAAGTTGTGTACGATGGTTTGACAAGCTTGTTGCTATCTAATGTGGTGTAATTCATTCGAGGAAGTTCATTATACTGAATACGTAGGTGTTCCCTGATAATCTGGTAATACGTTCACAGGTTCACAAAAGATAAATAAAAATGCGTACAGTCTCTTTAAGGATCTCGGAATGAAACATCTGAACGGTACTGAAGAGGAGAAAATCTGGAATAAGCTGCTGGACCGCAACCATCTCAACATCGACTAGAGAAACACATGGAAACAGCATACGAACGTTTTTGAGCACAAGATGAACTGCCAGTATGGATTAACAAGACTGCCAGGATAGGTGTAGGTCGAAATGGCTAATGCTTACTTAAATGTTAAGCAGGATTTCGAGCAGATCAGCCGACGCAACTGTGACCAAACAGTTCAGCTCAAGTTGATGCGGATCGTACGTTCTGTCTGCCTATCAGATAACCCAAGATCCGTCTCCGATTAGTGAGTCAAAGTCTGCTAGTGCCTGACCTTTTACGTGGATGGTGTTGCGGGCAAAAATGAAGTCTTCTCTGAAGTGTTAGTAAAATATTTAAAAATGATGTAGCGTCACACGGCTTTCTGGGTACAGAGTCTTTTGAAGTTGTTTGACTCTTCTAGTGGTTCATCTTTGAATACTTCAGTTATTGTGACACCTATCCGGTCCCAGGTGATGGCCTTGGCTTCGTCTCCATGTGACAGAACTGAAGGTGGAGACACTGCGAGAATTAAAAAACAGCTTGTTTCCTAACTTCCCTTAAACTACCATTCTTCTTTCACCGTTTAAATTACGTGAAAATTCTTGTCTTACATAAAGCTAGTCAGCGTTGCAAGCAGAACAAATAGAAAATGGCAGAAAAAACAATGATAAGAGCCCACCTGTGCGCACATATTTGCCCTGCATTCCCATCTGTTCCTCTCCCGCTGTACCTATGTCCCTTGAACCCAGATGCATGGTTATCTGGGAAGCAGAAGTAACTGCATATTTATATTGCTAATTTTTAATACATTCATTTAGTTAACGAAGTAAACGATCATTCCAACAGCTCCGGTGACTCTGCCAACCGCTGGCTGCTACTTCACCCTGCCTGAATCATCTCATTCAATTCATTACTTGACAGATTACTAATTCGAACCTTCAATTCATACCGTTATATTTCGTCAGGCTTTGAATACTCGTGTAATGCTATCTAACTACCACCGGGGTTCCCGTTTTAGAAGTGGCACTGACAAGCCGATCCAATCCACGACGCAACATCACAGTTTCGCCTTAACACTCCTGTGTCTAGGCCCGGTCGACTCTCTGTTTATGACAGTTAGACTGTCTGCCAGTCAAGTATTGGGGAAACACTGAACAAAAACTCAGAAGTAATCTTTTGCCCGATGACTCTGTCAGATACATTTCGCTACATCTCATCAGGTAAAAACTACAGTCTGACAGCTTATATAGGAGATTCAGTAGGGGTCGTGAAACAAGCCTTATGCACCCGCATATACATCCACATCAATGCACATCAGTTACCAGGGCAATCTGGTACTGATGAACATTCTGTCCTGTACCCAGAAGGGTGGCTTCCAATTACTGATCGCTGCCGTCTCCGTGGGAGAAGAAGCCTTCGAACTTTTGTTTCGTAACCTGTCTGAAGGGTTTTCTCCAGGTTCACCTGGGGTCGATATGTCAACAAGTGTCGACCGATCGTTTCACCGCTCTATATTACGGCCTGTCAACTGGAAACCCTGAGGTGAGACACTACCTGGAATTTCACACCCTTCTGTTCAGTGAGTAAAACTGCGGTCGGATGAGAACTCCTTGTTGAAGACCGTCAGGACCTGTCAGCATTCACCGATCTGTAAAACGAATGTTTATCGTCGATTGCCATACGGCGTTGATGACATTGTTACTGTTGGAAACAGGTTTCGAAGCAACTATACTGAACGCACGTTTTATTTAGCCCAACCGGTCATACTGCTTACCACACCATCCGAATACAAACACAATCATTGAACGCAACGCCATTGCATACTGTTAAATCATACATCGACTATAAATTTTCTTGTACCTCGGACCAATTACGCAGACGGACTAGAGCAACAATCACGCGGGAGGAAGTTTGGAACAATCTGTTTATCGTAAGAACACCTAGTCACACTGGTATAGTGCCTTCTACAGTTCTACTAAACGAAATCTGGTCAGGCGGTTGGTGGAATGAGCTGAAAAATCCGCCCCCCGGATGCTTTGGATCACGTATTATAGTGTGTAGCTCGCACCCTACACGATATCGACCACCCAGGTAACTTTGTAGCGAAACATACAAAGGTGGTTGAAGTAATAGAAAAAATTTGCTGAGGCTAATGGAAAGCTCATTTTCGTGCGATTGCCATCCAAGGAAGACAAGCCGTCTCACCTGTTCCCTTAAAAGAACTATCAGTGTAGCCAGACCGATTGTGTTATTCACCAGTCCTCCTTTCACCACTCTAAATCTGAAGCATAAATTACCGGCCTATAATTCATTTGCGCGAATTACTCATTTTACTGTGCTTGCTTAGAAAATTATATGATTCGTACGACTGGGCATTTGTCCATGGAACATCATCCAGCAAGAATCGGGTCAGGTGCAAAGAATTCAGTCATGAGTGTCATTGTAGGTTAGTTAGTTGATGATAAGTTGGTAGATTTCAAGTTGAACATCACCCACAACTGATCGCAGCTGTCGCATTTTCATAGACTTTCCAGTCGACCCCTTTCAAAAAGAAGCACTAGACTCAAGTTTCGATCGCATTAGAATTCGTCAGTAGTGCATATCCTCGCCAATGCCGGGACTATTACTCCGGCCAAGCTGTTCATGAGGCAACCGTGTTTACCACTACGCCGTTGACCTCACGTTAGGCACGACCGAACTATCATATGTGAACGTTCAACAACTTTCGTTTGTGAGTAATGATCAGTTTGCCCGATCGTCTCGATTGGAGACGCAGTTACTTTCTGCTAACTTCAATCGATAACCCCGCGATTAAGACATCCTAGACGGAGTTCTAGTCCCGGCCGTGGCGAGGATATGCACTACTGACGGACTCTAATGAGATCGAAACTCGAGTCTAGTGCTTCTTTTTGAAAGGGGTCGACTGGAAAGTCTATGGAAATGCGACAGCTGCGATCAGTTGTGGGTGATGTTCAACTTGAAATCTACCAAATTCCCTACTACTCATCAGTGAAGATAAGTTGGTAGGTCAATATGTTCCGATCATTCACTCATCTCTACAGGGTTTCGCTGACTGTAACGATATTCGTTCGGCCGTGGACGTCAGCAATTATCGATGTCATGGCTATTCGATTAAGTAATTCAACATTGCGTAAGCAAAGACAGTTGTTCCAAACGCTTCAGCTGCCCTGGTCATTAACTGACTCACATTTACGATACACAGGTAGCTTACACTTCACTATCCTTCACAAACATGAAAGAGGGATCGTGACTTTCAGTCAGCACCAAATTTTGTACTTGGTCGTTTTAATTTTGGTGTCTCAAGACCGTAGCAGCTTACTGAAAGTTTTCTGAAAAACGTGTTGACTATACTTCGAGTTCTGCTATTACGGCGTGTTACGGGTCGGCCTTGACGCTGACACGCACAGATCATGTGACCAGATTTTCTCCTTCAGCTATGGTGAATGTGCACACATGTCACACGGCGAGGACACTCGGAATATTTTGTAAAGTGCGTTACACATTATGCTGTCGAAAGCATGAAAATTGATCTGGAGGAACAGTTGAACAGATGATTACTCTCTAAAATACCTTTCTTCAACCATAATGAGAAGGCTGTGAAACAGGGCCATGTAACTCTCAGTATGCTAGCCCGACTTTTCCATGTATGCATTATACATACATGGTGTTTACGTAGGAACATTATTCCAGTTTGCCAATCGGGTAGTGCACGCTGGTTTGAAAAGTTCTGCCCTCGTCAGTCATTGTTTACAAAGCGACAGTCAAAATCATTACCGACCTAAACGTTTCTGATGAACCTCCTGTATAAGTTTGTTTGAATCTTGCTAATCTGAATTTTTACTAACTTCTCTTTACCGTATGAATTGTAAACTATCTTCCAATCCTATTGGTTATTAACAAGCGACGAAGTAGCACAAAAAGCCTCATACAATCCTCCATTCATCAACATTTTAATTATCAGCTAGTTCTCATTCAATCATCCTATCAGCGTAGGATAGTTGTGAATTCGAGACACCGTATAGCGCTGTACACTTTTCTGCAACTTGGTTAAATTGGTACTCCCGCCTTGCCGATTACGTTTATCACAATTCCCAGGAGCAGTGCCTTATTTTGTACCCAATTATGACCTTATAGATTGACAAGGGTCAGCTAGTGAATGACAAACAACTTAAGAACACAAATTAGTCACCAAGACTTGTTTGCCGTGTTTGGTCATCAAGCCAATTACGACACAATGACTATTAAAGCAGTGATCACAGTAAGAAAATCAAACAATAGAGACAATGGACTGCAGGTTTGCTAGCAGTTAGGCGAAAGTTTACGGGAAACAGAGTTGGAGTGATGAGTACTTTCACTGTGATACTTTCTTTCTGTTAGATCAAAAACGAAATTTCATGCGAGCTCTAATGGATACAGAGTCAAAGGTTTGTACCAATGACAGTTTGCAAGCTGAGCTAGTCTTTGTACAAAAAGTGTTCATGCATACTGGCTGCCTACTGCGTTGAATTCAGAAGGTGATGCAGGCTGTAGGATCGAAACCTGAGTCAGCATTTGTGATTAAAGAATATGCATTTAATGCTTGACCTCTCATGCGAGACCCTATCACCGTAGTTATCAAAAGATGGCTTAAAAAGCCGGCTGAAACAAATAACTTTGCGGCTTACATCTGCTTGATTTTTCATCCATTATCACGTCACAAATCAAAAACTTACTTCGATGTTCTACAACCAGCTGTTGTTTGTTTATATCGAGCATAATGCATTAATCTATTGCAAGGCGACTCTCTAATAGAGTGTATTAACATCATCCTGTATGGTTGTAGCGTGAGTAAAACCGTTTCAAGTGCCAGTGTTGTTCATTCGACCTACTATGAGAGTTCTGTTAGTAAGAAAGATGATTGTGAAATCATCTATTGTTCACAAACAATATGGTGAGATACCGAATATTGACTGTTACCGAGACTATCGGTATCCAATTGCGTAACCAGAATTCCGTGGTCAAAAGGAGTTCATGTAGACAACGTCATCAAGTCCACAATCACTCATATTCATAGATTTGGAACAATCACTACCTAAACGCTATCAAATGCCTGGTCAGGAATCTTTCTTGATCGATTTTCTTACCCATTCTGGTTACTACTTTCTCCTTTATTGTGTTATAATTAGCCTGATCACCAAACGAAAAACTACTACTATTCGCTACATTATGTTCTCATGACTTCAGTGGATATTTTCAAACAGGAAATATAAATTTTGTTGATGACTTGTAGCATAAAAGCTACGCACTGATAGTTGAAATCACTGCAATCCGACGCTACAAGTTGTGGGCTTATTGATCAATTTGCAACCAAAGAACAATATGAGCTGAGATTAGCACAAATCGCTTGTACAATCGAAATTTTGCTTGGTTAGTTGACAAATTTGTTGCATTGTGGTTGTGATTACCAATGAGTTATTTTCTCAGCTCGATATAGCAAACTTCGCACTTTTATATTTTAAATTTATTGAACAGGCCTGAAAAGTTCTGAGAATATCACGAATATCTGTTTGACAGGACACGGTAGTCAGTTACGATGTTACTGCTATGTAACACACTCTGTTAACTGGGAATAAATGCAATCAATTTAGGTTGCCAATTTTGTGTACTGACTACGGCAAAAAGAGTACGGGCTGGTGGTCGAATAATAGTTTATCGTTCTCGCGCATAAACAAACACGACAGATTTACCAATTTCCCTTTTACCTGAGTTCTCCACATACAGATAACACGATCAAAGTTCAAAAAGGTAATGGCCTCGTTTTCTAATCGGAAACCCGTGTTCACGTGTTTGTCCAAAAAGTCACCTCCCCTCTAAAGTCTACTTTATCATTATATCAAGTAACAGTAATTTTTGAAAATAAGCGATTACGAACTACACGACATTTGTCCCTGCAGTGATTCGTTCATGAAATACTGGAATATGTAGACCGAATTTAGAATTATATTACACTGCGTTATACGAATGAGTATTTGCATATCACAAACTAAAAAGTCGTTTTTGAGTAGTATCAGGTTGCTACATTTTAGCTTGGTTTTATTGAGAAGAATACTGTGTGCGAGTTGCTTTACTTATGCTGTTCTCCGTTTGTAATTCTTGCATGCTGAACATAAGTCATGTGCGTAATAGAAATATGCTTAGGACTTGTCAGTCGGCCGTAGTAACAATAATATGCACATTCGTATACGGTCTTCAAAAACACTCTTGATAACAGGTCCTCCTTCCTCAAAATGGAGTCTATTACAACATGCTCCAGTATGTTACGGATTATTAAGTAATTCCTTGGTTAAACCATAAAGAGTTTAAAAATCAACGCAACGTTTCCGTTCTGTTTACTGTTCGGAAGTAATAAAGTTACAGATTGTTTGTTTTCTCCGAACTGTAACCAATTTTAAATTACCATCAATTTCAGTGATTCAAGAGGCATTTGACAGCGTTGGGAACATACGCACCAATATGAAATGAGTGTCACATGCACTTTTGATCAAAGCTTTCTTAGATGCACAAACTTTCTTATCAACCCTACTTGAAAAGAAGCCGTGGACTAGTGTTTCGATAATGATTGATCTTTGAATTGTCTCAACTCACAGAGGATTGTGACTAAACCCTAACATGTGAAAAATCAAGTAAGATCAAGGTAAGGTCAGTGACACGGTAGTCAACCACATTGCCTCAAGAGAAGATGAACCGGAATACACCTTCCGATCATGGAAAAGATGTGCAATGTGGATGATCCTCCTTAACAGCGAGTTTCAAGTGCACCGCTCCTTGTCTAACTAAGCCTGGATAGAAAGCCCATCTAAATACAAGTGCTGCAAAGAACATCTTCCTCCGTTATGAGCCTCCATCGAGAAGGACTACTTCAATAGAGACCACGTTCGTTTGAGCGCATTTATGAATGGTCTGTTGCAGCCATTTGATGTGAATAATCTGTGAAAACCTGTATTTCTTTCTAAACTATTGTTTGAACCTTATGTGTTAATATATGATTGGTTGATTGTTACTCCGGAAAAATGTATGCATACATATATTTAGTCTATACAGAATCTTACACGCATACCAGGCCATAAGTTACAATATATACGCGATGTAAGTTTGAACGGCGTGTAAACATTGTACTTGATTATGCACAAATCAAATTGTACGTGGATCCAATGTTGTGTGCCTCATGTATGGATGTTAGTGATAGGATTTTGGCTTCGTTTTTACTATCCACGCTGTCCGAATAACATTATGCAACATATCGGTTTGAGTAGGTTTCCCCTGCAACGGCAACCAGACGATTTGCAAGGTGTTTCACTGAAAAAAAAAAAATTCCGTTCGAATGGGTAAAAAAGTCAGCTGATGAACGTCCATTCAGTTCATTCGTGATACGTTATTTTCTAAGTACTTGTCTAACATATACAGCAAACTGGAAAACATGTTCCTACTGGAAGTGAATGGTATTGTTAGGACAAAACTTCTCAACTCCATGGTTGAGGATGGTAAACTGCTTGGTACAACACGTTCCCGTTTGTTTCGTCTTTGTTCTACCCAACAGCTGAGCTAGTGGCTCCATTGGCGAGATTGGCTTTTTCGTGTTCACCCATCTGTATGTCTTGATATTAGGACATATAGTGAGGTGGATCATTTACACGGGCATAAAGTAATAACATGTTGTTGCCCCTGATTTGTCTAATTTACAATCGTCAGTAATAAAGAGATCGCTCTAATACGGATGTTCGAACTTATAAGCCCATAAAATTATACGCACATATATACAAATACATGTATGTACAATCCGGGTAGATTAAAATCCAGATGGCTCATGATCCTGACATCTAAAATCCGGGGAGGACGAAATTGGTGAAAGTCAGGACTTTGGCATTTTATTAAACTGTTTGCTTGTAATTCTGACAAAAACCTACATTACCGTAACAACGGCTCTTAATAACACGCATTGACAAATGGTTCGCCTGTATGCTTATCGCGAGACTGGTAATCTTCATCAGACGTGAAAGTTCATTGCCCAGTCTCAAACAGAATAAAATGATTGTAGACTGAGATATGACAGCTGTTACCGTTGTCAACGACCTCAAACGGCGGAATAGTCAAAAACTTAATTGCTGCCAATGCACAAAATGTCACATCCAAATGGCATAGTAGCCTTCCTTCAAGCTGTATTCTAATGTTCACCGACAGCGAATACGAGCTGCAGAGATTTGACCTGTCAGAATTGTCAGTTGTCATGGATCTGAAGTATATAGAAGTTAGTAAATGTTGGAAGTTTGATGGTTTACATTTTGGCTGCCCGTATTATGAACTGATGCCAGTTATCTGTCATGTGTTGTCGCATACAGAAAGTTTAATTGTTTGTTTTTTATAAGATTAGATTACACATGCCAGTACCATCAAAGAAAGCGTATAACTTCTTGTAAGATGCGGTAACATCCAAGAAAATGACAAATCAATCCTTAGGCCGGCATTACTTGTCAAGTATTTCGTTAAGCTATGTCAAGCAACATTTTTTCCTCAGTTAATCACTCTGTTATTCTAAGTGCATGACTATGGCAGTAAATTTTTATGGTTACTGTGGAACACTTCACTGTTACATTTCCACGGTCGAATACTTGGTCGGTTGTCAAAAAACATTTTCTACTTTCTGGTTCTTCGGTTGTTCTCCGACAGTATGCCTTCAATATTGTGCGTATTGATAATATCACTTTGGTCGGAGATGAACCTTTGTTAAAATGACTGTCAAGTTCGATGAACGATTGAACACTTAACTCATCAATTCAGACTGGTCTTCACAATCTCAGTTTCCCAGATTTTTAAATCTTATTGAAAAACAATAGTAAACAACGCCTGCTTATGTGTTTTCTCCTTCTCTTCTACTGGGTTTTATATTAGTTCAGTAAGTATTAGTATAGTATCTCGCCTTCCAAAGAGGATCGTTTAAAAAATTAATTCACTGAAGGTTTTTATTAAAACTCTACAGATCTTGGGTTGACATGCAACCACAGGAGAAATCGTTGGGAAATGCGCATTGTGCTTCCGGAATTTCATTGTGATTCACAATTAGACCAATATATTACTTTTCTTCACAGTCCTGTTGTTGTTGTTTTTCATGATGATGATGATGATGATGATGTTGATAAAGGTTAATCCACATAGCAAACGTTCGATCGTTTTGTTTGTTTTTGTCACAAATAACTCCGGCTTTTGGCTCAATCGGTTATTCCCTGGAGCTTTTCTCGCTATCATAAGACGTCCATACATGACACAGAACTGACAGTATCCGGAATTTGTCCGTCTTACCCGATTTGTTTAACCACTTCGCGTTTGTCCATTTCATTCCTAGATTTCTCACAATAAAATAAGTTTACAAAGTGGATTTTGGCAAGTCACCAGATGGATGCTGACAAGCAAGTTCACTTAGTAGAACTATTGGAGTTTTAAATGATGACCAGTAAAGTCCACATTGAACTTCATAGTCATTCCCTCGCTACTTGATACGCACTAACCTGTCTTTGATTAATACATTGATCAACGTGGTAGTTTTTTGAATGCTCATAGAAGAGTCCGATAGGCAGCATTATCATGCACGTCCGTTTGCACTGGCACAACTAGTTTATGCTGTTTTTCCTTATGGCCATCATGACTTGATCTGCTTGAAATGACAATGCATGAAGGGGCAGAACCGTGTGGTATTGGATGTAGTCAGTTCATGAGAACGAAAAATTTTGCTTCAATCCTCCCAATGCATGGCACGTTTGGTACAGGCCATGCACTCAACCGGCAATCGCAACTCAGTCATTACTGAACAACCCCACTGCCTTGTGAAAATCTTCCGACGAAAGAAACATCAGCAGGTGAACCACTGAAGGTGTTGGGGGGAATCTTCAAGCAGTCAAGTGTTTGCCTCGATACCTGTCGGTCAGCTCTTGTAATTACACGGATTCCGTATATATTGCTTTACCTTTCTCTGCAAACACCAGGGAGCTCAACAGAGGAATGCGGGTGACGTTTGTCCACATACTAGGCCCCGAAAATACTTTCTAATGAGTTTTACTGTCCATATATTATCGTGTTTCTACTCTTGGTGACGCCTCCACAACTTTTAAAGTTTAACCTGGTAGCATAAAACCATTTCATAAAAACACATTGAAGTTTCCCTTTTTATTATCTGCCAGATTTCATGATTTCTTGCCACTGTTCCTTTATTGTTGTGGACGACTCAGTTTGATTATTTTGACATATTGTTTAACCTTAGTCAGAAAACGTTATATCACAACACGAATTACAACTGTCTTGTCGTTGTTCAATACTCTTTCTCTTTGGCTATCGCACAACTTAGACATTGTTCTAAATGACTCTGTCGTAGCTTTGCTGATAGCTTTGTTCATTATATAACGAGACATTATTGGAACTAGCGAATTGGATAAAAGAGACTGGAAAAATTGCCCACTGAACGCAAATGTGGTATTTTATTCATTCCCACGAGCTTTTTTAAACAAAGCTTCATAACGCTGCATGATTTTATCGAATGAGCAGTTTGTAAAAAGCAGATATTGCTTGCTTTCGCCCACCGAATATTCTAAGTGGAACAGCACTCGGTTAACAATACTATTACCTGCAACGTCATCACAGAAAGTAGTAGCAAAACAAACAAGGCAAAGAACAACAGCAAAAATTCACAATAACAAATGTGGGAAAAGACAGTAGGAATGAGAAACATTGCAAGAATATCTGCAATAACAGAAATAGAGAACATGGAAACAAGGGCGACAGCCAAAAGCCGTAACAACATGAAAGGTAATTTGCAGCAAGTTATACAGACCTCTTTCAAGTGTCATTTTCATTTTAGCTCAGCAATCTTAGTTCAGGCTAAATTTGTCATTATAGTGAATTACTTTCAGACCAACGAAAACAAGTTTTGTATCAGCAGATCGTAACAAAGACATGTTGTATCGCAAATGTAAAACGTGTACGCTTTATACAACAAACACATAGAGACAGATACTGTGCAATTACACGTTCGCACTAAGCGTTCTATCATCGACGCCATAGCAATCCGATTGATTTTTCAATCGTTTTTTAACAGAAGACGCCGGCTGGTTAGTTCTGATCAACAGTAGATTCGGGTTCTGATTGTTTAACGACATTTTGATTGAGATAAGTGGGTTAACGCGGTGACCTGTTATCATGAGTTGTCTAACAAACGACGATGCGGAATTTTGAGCAACAGGTTTCGGATTGTTTGCTATCAGTTGTTTTAACCATTTCCGGACGTGTCGTGTCACTCGCCGAGATAATTCTTCGACCTGTTCTGCCTAGGTGAACTTCACTGTAATCACAAGTGAACAGCGTGGGAAGCAGAATGTTTAGACGAATTAAGAACACGATTGTGGAGACTGGACCCCTTGGTTGTTTGATGCACGCGCGACTAAAAGCCGTATACGTTGAAGACAGAGTTGACTTTAGTTTATATTTGATGTCATTTGCCAGACGATAATGCCCGAATTTCATAAATAGAACTATATCTTTCTTTCGAGCCGTCTGATCGGGTTTATTGCACTTGTTTATCAGTGTGTGCAATTGTGTGGATTTTCTGGTAAATGTATTTGAAACATTGAGCTTCCTTGGTCTAGTTCACCAATAACGATAGAAGACATACACCGCGAGATGTTAACATGCCAACGCAAAATGCTCACATCTCGTGACGTGTTTTCCATCGTTATTGATGAATGTATTTGCTTGTAACCGTTTTCTTGGCTTATCTGGTTTTGTCTACAGCTCATTGCGGGTGTAAACTCATTCGTCTCTGTGAAATAGGATCTTGACCAAACCAGACTAGTATTTTATGGGGATGCAACCGATGCAGTGAATATATTGCTCGCTTCATTTCGTTTTAAAATGAACAGATCAGTGTAACATCCTATTCTCACGCCTAGTGTGGAATACATTTGAAAATGCCAAACTGCCGCTTGTTTCAGTTTAATCAAGTAAGCATGGGTTCTGGTGAATGCAAATCAAAATAGACAATATTGGTGGCTATCAAAATATCGTCAACATATCGTCTGTAAAATATCAGCTGACGCTATCCCTATTGAGCTACTTTTAGCCATTCGGTCTATCCGTCTAGAAAGAAACTTTTGAAAATAAGCCTTTTAGTTTCTATACACAGTTAAATGAGATCCTTGAATTTTTCAAGTATTGGCGAAATACTACGTCATTTTATCGTAAGCGAATCCATTCCCTACGTGTCTCTAATTGTCTACCGTATATAGTCAACATGGTTTACGTTTGCAACGGATGATGAATAGACGAAATGTTAATATCCCGCAAAAGGAACTCAGTGTGACAGACTTTGCTATGAACAGCAAACAATAAGCAAACCAGTGACTTCCGTTTTTGTCACAAACATTTAGCATCAACGTTTATCACCATTGGGGTTTTTTCCTTCGAAAACTTAGTTTCGCTGTTGATTATTTACAAACGTTTTTAGCTGAATTATCTGCAACCAAATGAAAGCATCGCATCCATATTGTTTTGTGTCGAATTCCTTCATTTCTGGCAAACGGATTTCAACTACAGCACTCAATCGTGTAGTAAAGCTGTATATGACGAGCTGTTTTGCTTGATAAGACGTCGTCCTTGTCTCGTTCCCATCGTTAGTCAGTTCATCAGCTGCCGTGACATTCTTGATGAGAGGATGGGCATTCCGATCTCTCATATTTTGGACATTACCTACACTTTGCCCTTCTTACCTACTGGCGTGATTTGACGTTCGTATACTCAACAAAATTGGGGTTAGACTGATGATAAACCTAAACGTTATGATGTTGTAATTTGCCTTAAACCCATACATAATTTCTGATACACCTACATAATGTATCTAATGTAATTAGTCACTGATTTTCTGATTCCCCAGTCGATTGATGACGTCTGCGTCTAGTCAGATTGCCATATGTTGGTGATTTAATCAATCCACAGCCAAATAAATTATGTTTTTAGACTGTCATAACTGTTGAAACAAGTTTTAGCATGTATTCAAAATGAAACCTTTAAATGTTTTGCACGACTTGCTGTGAGGATCCCCAAATCAAGTATCCTTGGGCTGGTAATCGTTACCCAGTGTGTTTGACAATAATCGAAACTATCACGCTAGAGTTTGAGGTTGACAACAAGTACAGTGTGGATTTTCAATATGAAGCGAGTTAAGCACCTCCACATCAGC
The DNA here is from genome assembly GCA_014338405.1 of Paragonimus skrjabini miyazakii. Classification (NCBI taxonomy): domain Eukaryota; kingdom Metazoa; phylum Platyhelminthes; class Trematoda; order Plagiorchiida; family Troglotrematidae; genus Paragonimus; species Paragonimus skrjabini miyazakii. The sequence goes on along the minus strand of JTDE01000051.1, from coordinate 157,425 downwards.
GTTACACAACCCCTGTTTCACCCTACCTAACCTCACTTACGGGTTTTTGTCAAACGCTCTTTCCAGCCATGTACACGATGAGGTGTAAGATATTTTCCCTCAGTATATTAACCCGTTATAACTCGAACAGCTGAGTAATCCGAGTAATCCAATAGACATTTTAGAGAGATTGAAAAAGATTTGTTTCCTGTATCGACCGTAAGCAGTACCGAATAGTCTGACGATGAAATATCACGTAATCAATTCCCTGACTATCAGGTTGTACAAAATCATAACACACTACATTAGAGCAAGTTGTTTTACGTTTTCTGTTTGTCAAAATAAACGTTCACAATAATTGACCATAGGATACCCTGGGTTAGTAAACTGTTTCGGCAAAACAGCAGCAGCTAAATGGATAGAACGATATGTACTTTAATGCTAACTCGAAGTTATTTTCCTCTCGTTTGGATAATAAAAGTCTCAGCTGAAATGATCTACAATTGTTCAAAGGTTTTCAGCTATTCAGTGGTATACGATTGATTACACTGTATCCATGTCCAAGTAGGTCTTGTTTGTCCCCACTGAGCAGGAAACTTTGCATACTGCTGTAGCCGCTTGGCCAGATAGTCTCTTTTAATGTGCATCTAGCTTGATATTTCATCGCTTTAAAACGTAATCACTTCGTCTTGAAGACAAAGCTATCGCCATTCCCCTTGACAGTTAGGTGAATTCGTTGTCCAAACAAACATTTTTAAATTATTCAAGTCCTCGCAGCAAATCTCGATTTCTTTCAGTAGAGGTAGTATTCCTTAAACCTGATGGTTAAGTGGAGAGCTTCAAGCCATGCATGCAGAAAAAATGCAACTTTTGTATATCTTCTGGATTCCACCTAACGCTGTGGGATGGGCGGGTAATTCACTCCAAACGTGAAACCTCTCAGCTCACGATATAGCTTTGTGACTCAGCTGGCAGAGCATTTGACACGCTTGAGCATCCCATTTCTGTCATTGGTTCGAACACAGACACAGTCTAGAATTTTTGCAACTGGTTCTCCATCAAACTATTGTCGATGTTCCGTCCTAACCAATTCAACTTCCCAAAGAAGTTATGCAGTGTAGGTTTTGTATTCAGCGGGTTGGAATTATAACATAGAAGATACATATTTAGTACGTATTTATGACACACCAGGCAAACAAAAACAGGCTTACTGAACTAGTATATTTTTCCATCGTTGCTCATTTCTGTTAACGGGATACCTGAGTTTTTGTGAGCCAGAAAATGTAAAACATCAATAAATGGATCTAAATATCGCTATTGGCATCCTTTTCGTAGCTCAGTTTCCTTTTCAATGATTCAACTACCCACCTCCAATCACAAGTAAGTACCCAATCATCCACCAGAAATTCTAAATTGTTTATAACGATAAGAGCAGATCTAGACTACTCATTCTAATCAATCTTTCTTGAACAATATTCAAAAATACTCTCTCTTGTGTTTAAGAGTTTATCCCTTGACGTGAACACTGCCCTTTCATGTATCTTTTTGATTATCTAACAACTTGATGAGAAAAATCATGACGGAAGTATATGATGAATTGTTGAATAGACAGAGGAGACCAACACAGCATTTTCTTTCAGACAACCTCATGTATCTTTGGTTCTATTGTCCCATTAAAAGTATGAACCCATAGTAGCTATAAGTGCTACGTTTGGGGCTTTCATCTGAGTTACTTCAAACACAAACCCAATCACAACAGCGTAATCTGAAAAGTTGACGATTTACAGTCGAAAAGTTGGGAATTTTAACGTAACAATAACTTAAATCAGACGATGAATGGCCATTTCAAAAATAAGAACTATGGACCCACGTCATCATCATCATTGGTGCGTCCCTGTCACCCATAAACAAAACTGTACCAGATGAAGCCTTTCGTAGGCCAGTAATTGCAAACAGCTGCCATGTCCGTACTGCAAGATCCATGGGAGGGGCTAATTTACAGAGGCGTATATACACTAATGACTGGTGAATGCAATCACACATGATATGTGCAGCGATGCTAAATAGGCATTGCTTACCAGACAGCTTACTTTTGATTCTATGGGGAAAGTACAACAAAAGGTAGGATGGTTTTATAGCAGTTTGATCCCTTGTGATTTGATGTCAAAACTGCATAAAGCAACAAGTTCGACAAGCAGCGACGTCAATATGTCACGTAAATGAATGCAAACTATGTGCCATCCGATTGGTTTGTTTCATGTGTCAAACAGAACTGGTGGTCTGATTCACAGCTGAACAATGGCGATCTTAGGTTAAGCAGGATATACTGATGCACTACAGTGCGGAAACACACAGGGAACATGTTGACATAAACGATTTACTTGTGAATTTCTCCTGTCAGATTAGCGATGCTTCTAATTGAAACGAATCTACTATTTTCTGAGGTGGTGGACAAAAATCCGTTGTCAGTTGATATAGGCTTCAGCATCTAACGCAAAATCTACCAGTAGTTCGTATTATCCCTACGTGATAGGTTTGAAGAAGGACGAGACAATTCACAGCAGACGATCATCATGAGAGAGAGAGAGTGCTGAATGGTATTTACATCATTTCTGTGTTTTGTCTTTGTGGTCAACCAGAGAATGTTTCAGTCTGAAACTAACAATATCCATTTATATTGATAAATTCAATAAAAGACTCGCCTGACCAACCTGGTTTATTTAGAAGTCCGAGTTTTTAAGATGAAGTAAAAGGGGCCTAATGTCAGAGGAGGGATCTCAGACAGTAAGCAGATAAAAACTTCATAACTTGCCGCTAGGGCTCATCGTTCAAATAAGGTATGGTTAAAAGAAAGAGAAATGCTTGTCATACTGACTCCAGAAGTCAGTGTTAACTTAGGAACACTTACAATTGCAAATCGGAATTGCTTTCCGTTAACCTAATAACTGTGTAGTACAAACCGGAATTCATAACATTTGATCAGTTTATATTCAACGACTTAGTACATTCACTGGTAACAGTTCACTTCTTACATAGTTCAGTTGAACTATATGAAACCCGGAGATAACTGCAACAAGTCGGAGGATGGATGAATAATCTGGATAAGGTGACGGGACGCTCAACGTTTGGCCTACCCACAGAATGCACCTCTACAGCTTCTTGGGAAGTCGACGGTAGGAAAACTTGTAATGCGGACCCGAAAAGGCATCGGTGTCTAATACGGCCACCTCAAAGGTGCGTTGTCTATGTCTGATTAGACAGAATACGGATACATTTTAAGGTCTGAGCTACTGGAATTGATAGTGACAGTGCAAGGTACTGCATTGTCTGCCGATAAGACCGGGAACTGACTAAGACCAATCCGGCGTTTTCACACCAACATGCATATATCCACCCTGGACGATTTTCCTTTGATATTGCAGTCTGACATACTCCCATTTCTCCTTGATGGATGGGTTATTGTAAACGGTTGGCTGTTTATACATGATCCATGAGCGCCTGGACAATCAGCCGTTAGAAAATTGAGACATAATTACGGATAATCCTGGCAGAGATCACCACCGTGAAGGCAAGCCAACGGATCATACCAGTAAGAGTTATCGAGAAAGGCGAGCTTTTGTGATCATGGCGTTAAACTCGCTATCAGTCACGATAACACACCCCTAAAAATGAGTCTCATCTAACTACTTACGATAAGAAATTTAACCTGAAAGCCACGAGTTTAAAGATCCAGTGGCAGGGATCAATATCAAACCGTAGAAGCAGGCAATCTAACGATCATGAGACAAGCCCGCTTGAATTTTCTTGCTTCGCTTGAACATAATCGATCTCATAATCTGGTAGAACAAGAACAGATTAATTTTCAGGTGCCATCCCCGAAATTTTCATCCAGTAGAGTAGCACAATACTTCAGGAGGAATATCTTCGATGCGAATCTAACATACCCTATAAGGTGTAAAGATTGCCCAGTAAGAAATATCTTTGTGGAAATTCCAGTACTTCACTGAAAGAGGTGTAGCTGCCCAAGAAGATGGGCGCTCCAATCTCAAGAAACCCGGTCTGCCTGAGTCTGGTGTCACGTTGATCATCACTCACATTTGATCGCAGTCTTCTCATTCAGATAAAATTTCCAGCCACGCTGTTTCGAAACGAAGCACTAGACTAGAGTTTTGCTCTCATTAGAGCTCGTCAGTAATGCATATCCTCGCCACTTCCGGGACTAGAACCACGGACATGCTGTTCATGAGGCAACCGTGTTTACCACTGCGCCATTGACCTCACGTTAGGCACGACCGAATTGTCATATATGAACACTCAACCACTTTCGCTTGCGAGTAATGATCAAGTTGTCCGATCGCCTCAAGAGGAGACACAGTGACTGTCTGTTGAGTCATGTGAACCACAAGGTGACATAACCGCCATGCTCTGTCTTCTTGAGGGGGATTGGTTTGACTCTTGTTTTTAGAAGTATTTTCAGGATGGTTCTGGAAAATTCGTCGCTCCAGAGATGATACCCAACATGGAAGACTGTGCCATAAACATGTGTTTCTTGGATAGGAGTGTCTTTTCCCAATGGAGTAACTCCTACGGCGGACAGTCCGTATGTCAATATTAGGAGTCAAACGTTCCACGGAGTCCTATACTAACTTGAGGATGTAAGCAAACAGATAATAACACACAGCCAGAAGCGATGGCTACACAATTGCCTGGAGACAAGACTAAGAGTTTCATAAAGTTTAGTCACTGTGGTTATCAAGAGAAAAGAACCACAAATCCATTACTTTACACATTAAAAAGTGTCTAATGCTACTCGTAATGTCTTCCGATGAGATTGACTTCGGGGCTAGATTCAAATGGAACGAAATTTTGATAAATCATTATTCATCTGGAAAATCTGTTGCCGCTGGCAGAATTAGTAGTCACGTATATCATACTACATGTATAAGCTATTCATAGCTGTGTATTGGGGAGACAACACGAACTGCTGACAATGGAACTAATGAGCATAGTAGAAGGTGCATTAAGCCAGTTTCCGGTATGCATTACATGATCAAGTATTCCACTGCTCACATGTTAAGCGCAGGTAAGTGTTTATATCCAAAAAGGGAAGCTCAGCCAAAGAGTTCATCAAACTTATTACAGTGTAATACGTCGTGACCTGAAACGACGGCGACAACCTGTTCATCCCACAGATACCGGCATTGAATTGACCAAGGTGGATTGCACTGATAGCTGAACAGAATGACTTCTCGCCGAATCACACTAACTTTACCAGAGACATAAATCATTCCCTTTTTCACCCGAAATCTGTTGACCATCTATCCAGCCAATCTGATTGATTAGCATGATCTTGGAATTGGTCACTATAATACCTCGACTAGACAGTCCGTTCGAGATAAGTTTTTAAATGCTTGAAATTATAGCAGGTTTATATAGATAACCTGTCCAGGCGTTTTCTAACAGAGACTGTTGTACGGGACTACTGTAAGACTGCAACAGAATGTTTAGGGAGGCGAACGGCGTTAATATTCACGGTTAGGTTCAGTGGTATTATACTACCCTGTTGGTAGAAGTGCGCAACTTTCAACTACCTACCAGCTCCAATAACCCGTTCATGTTCACATTCTGATGAGGTCAACCGCAGCCCTCAGGTGAATAGTGGGCAGTTGATCGATTTGGGTTTGCACGTTCTGGTTCACATGAAGCTTGTCACTGTGCTATCGCGTATTCGGAATACGGTCACAAACTGGGATTGCGTCTACAGTGATGTGCGTTGATTTGGTCTACAATGCGTTGGTGCAGTCACGCATTCACAAGATCGATCATTCACAGACTAATTCGATTTCATATTCATATTGAGTTAGAAATCCCTTTAAGTTCTTGCACTAAAAAGGATACACGAATGAAAAGCTCGACTGATTATTTGTAGGGATGACCCTTACCGTTCAGCTGGACAAGCATGGTCGGGCTGTCATGTGAATATAATATGACTCAGTGCACAACCTACCGATTTGCGGCCAAATACTGCGACGAGTTCGTGAATAGCATCACAGTTGCCTGACAGCTTTCCACACACATACACACATACACATGCAAACAAGGGGAGAGAGAGTTTACCGGCATGGTGACGCTAAGTGAAACTTAATTCGCTAGCATAGAAGCTTTGGTTCCACATACAAGCAATTCCCTGGACTAGTCCATCCTTGGGTTCGTGTGCACCCTAGCAAAAGTATAATACAAACAGGTTATTTACATAGCATCTGCATGCCACTTACTTGTCGTCACGATGTGCTCACATCTACCTATAAGTCACTCAGCTCATTCGGAATATTACTAAAAACAGTTTTTCAGTTCCCCATCCACACCAAACAGTCTTCTATTATATAGTAGGTCAGTAACAGCAAACAGTCACACTTCACAAACCATTTTGTTCATTAGTGCACACTATTTTTGGCAATATGTTACCTATCTCGTTCAACTTCGTTAATTCTCCACACAACAAAACAGTGACCATGTTTTGCCATTACCACTAACGGCAAAATTACGTCCTATTTTCCAGTCACACCTAAGTCTTTTTAACAATGCCAGTCTGTCCGGGTGCTGAGAGTCATCTAGACGATCAATTAGTTACAATCGTTATTCGTGATTCTGGCTTGCTTTGTAGTCTGATATCAGAATAACGTTGGTTCATCAGAATCGTTGAAGTTTTATCCTGGATACCTGATTTCTTTAACTACCCACAGACATCGGTCAATGGCTTATCCTGCACTGGCGTTACTAACCCCCCCCCTTGGTCTTACTCCGATCTTTAGTTCACAATTATTCTGAGAAGGGTAGCTGTAAGAGTGATGAGATCGGAGAGTTCGACCCGTCTAGTTAGTCCTAATCGCGGCGTTATCGACTGGAGTTAACAGCCAGTAAATGTGTCTCCTATCGAGACGATCGGGCAACCTGATCAGTACTCATGTGAGAAAGTGGTTGAGCGTTCACATACGCTAATTCGGTCGTACCGAATGTGAGGTGACTGGAGCAATGGTAAACACGGTTGCCTCGTGAAAAAGTGTGGCCGAAGTTCTAGTCCAGGCAGTGACGAGGATATACACTACTGACGAGATCTAATGCCAGCAAACCCCTAGTCTAATTCTTCTACTGTTCCAAAGGGGCTGATTGGTAGGTCTATGGGAATGCGACCGCTGCGATCAATTGTGGGTGATGTCCAACTTGGGACATCCAGTAGTGTCAATAAACACGGTACGAATGAGTTGGTAAGAGATTTTCACGCGAGTTCAGAACGTGAGTTGTAGACTCATATAGCAGGGGGAAACATCATCAATCATGGAAATTAGACGACAATGTCGGTCGGCTAGCTCTGTAGTACAACGAACAGAGCTTGGCTTAACCCCCTCCTAACGATGAACGATAGGCTGAAGTAGCAGTTAATGTGGTTCTAGTTCATCCCCAGTTGGGTAAAACTCAAACAGAGTTATCGACAAGTGGAATAGAAGACGAAAGTATTCAGGAAATAGGCATGAGGTTTTTCAGTCCAACCAAAGGTTGTTTTGAGACAGCAAACAACTATCTGAAAACTACTACACTCCTGGCAATAATGAGAATTATCAGTCAGTTGAGTCAAATGTTAGTAGGGAGTTTTCTAAATAGTATTGATATCGATTACTCAGACTTGACTAATTTTCCTGAAGGGGCAACAAAACACCGGAGCCCTTTGAAAAAGTATCTTATCTTGATCACAGAATGTTGGTTTATTTAGAACACTAATACGGAGAGAAAGGTGGAAAAATTACCGAATCGTTTGTTATGTTACGTTTGCGAGAGTGATACACTATGGTTGGAAAACCTGTCAAGGACTTACTCGGTCTGTTTTATGACGCTGTATGATGAGGTAGTGGGTCTCCTGAGGGAACTTTAAAAGCTGCAAGATGGTGTTAAACAGCGTGGATAAAGCCATAGGTTTAGAAACTACTTTTATCAAGACCGTAGTAAGAAAACTGCCACTACGAAAACCTTAAAAGAAGACAGAGGTAACTGACAGACTAGCCCCCTCAGAAAGAGTGTATGTCCTCGGAAATTTAGTACACATGCTTTCAGTTGAGACAATAATTGAAAGCAGTCAATTTCGGAAAGTATCGAACGTCAGCAAAGGCATTTCTGAAAATAAATCCTCAATGAGTAGACAGTTTGGTTTCCGAAGGCAAAAAAGGACGTTTGATTAAATAACACAAAATGGTGAACCCCGTGCATATCATGGATGTATAATATGATTTTTCCTGGGATTTTCAGTTAATAAGTTCATATCTTATAATAACTGTCACGTTACTGTTTATGGCGATCACTAATATCATTGTTGATTATCAAACATTTGTCTGTGTATTGATCATTCAGATAAGGAATGTTTAACATGAACAAGTTGCCTAATCCAATGTTGCATTAAGAGACATTGTGTTTTATTGTTTTACATCTTTTTGACCAAAAACTATGAGGCGGGAAACCAAATGTGGTCGTTAAGATGTGGTAATGGCGCCCAGTTAGAGATTACCACCTTGAAGTTTTTGAAATTGACTGCGGTAAATTTGTGCGTGTGGGTATGTCTACATAACGGACGTTACACTATTGTAGTCATCATTGAATTCAAATCAATTCAAACTGGTTACACCAAGGAAAGTTTAAATGTCACTTGTATCCAGCACACTTAAGACGAACAGGTAAGCAAGGACAAGTATGCTACTGTTTAGAAGCAGTAGATAACTGCTAGAAGAGAGGTATGTAAACTGCTTGATTGGTAAAATGTCCAGTACTGCCGGAGGTCCAGATATTAATCGACTAGCAACTTTAAGGGTTATGGGACTTAATAGACCTTGAGTTGAACTATACAGGCTTGAGTAAGACTAGTATTATTGTAGACCACGATGTTTCGAAGTTTCGTAGGGTTCTAGAACAACTTATTGGATGAGTTACTGACTTACGTGTTTTGACAATCTCATAGAATTGACTGCTATGAGGTACGACGCATCCAAAAAACGCTTGCAAAGAGGTCAGTCGCAAAACTGTATCCAATTCTCAGTTGTTAAATAAATCAAACAAATTAGCCAACTCTACTAGCATACTATTGTGATTGTATAGAATACATATTGTTTTACTTAGTTGTTGCGTTTCCTTTTCTCATGAGCTACAATCCATAAGTCATTTTGTAGTTGACCTTTAAACTAACAACCACTCATCACTATTCCATTACTTACTTGGTAGACCCAGGGACCAATTGTTTGCAAGTCATAATAAAATATTGGCAAACCTCGAAAGGATGTTTTTTCAATTCGCAATTTCAGTAGATGAAGCAGGTACCTTTCAGCCTGAATGTAGTACTAGTAGAAAGTAAGGAAATTGTAGTCAGTGTTGCATCCTTTCAGATTACTCTTTTCATCTTTTTGTGCAAATTACCTATTACAGAAATTATCAGAAATGTTTAGAACCAGTGACAGGCCAGGAGAAAAAAGAAACTGTGAAGTATATCTTTTATTTCGACGACTGTCTCGCTTCGTTTAACCATAATGATTAAGCTGCATGTTTTGCTGAAGAATTAAGACAGGTGAATCGCCAGACAGATTCCAGTTAGATAAATAAATATGTAGTAAAAAACGAGTGATTAAACAAAAGCAACCAAACCAATCATTGAATCTCGACCACATTGAATGTAGACAAATTTTACGATGGGACTAACACATCTAAGAAGAATTTTTGAAAATCCCGCTTCAATTAACGTTAATATTAAGGACAAAAACAGTGTTTTCACACATATTTTTATTATGTAATCCTTTAAGCCTGCTTGCTCTGATTATAGTTTCAGTCTAAGTATGTTTACAGTAAATACACCGGAGAAAATGGGGATGAAATGAACCGTCCCACATATATGATTCAAAAACTCGGGAAGACTGAATACTGATGTGAACCTTGGTAGACAAATCAGCGTACCAAGTTGCAACATACTTTACCAACGTTAAGTTCCAAAAGCCAATGAACTTCATATTTTACAATGCCTCTCAGGTAGGATACGGAATGGTTGTGTAGGAAAGATCAAAACCTGATCAGCAGTCAGATCAGAAACGTCATTTGGGTCAATTCCGGTACCGCGTTTGGAAGCAGAGTAGCTGGTTTGACATTACGATTTGATGCCTTGCCTTGATTCAACTCCTCAAAGCCGGTATGCTGACGCTTCATTTTATGTCGTCAGCAATATAATATGCACAAGGAAAATTTTGAGTAGTTCCTTGGTTGAACCGCAACTAACTGACATCAAAAGATTTGTGTATTTTGTTACGTTCCGGTCCCCTCGGTGAGTCTCTGCCAAACGAGCTATATCAAAAAATTTCAGTATGCAAGCTTCATAGAATATAGTCACCAAATTACGCATGGTGTGTAGTGATCATCAGCATAACGCAAAGTATATTTTGTCATGTTGGTTCTGCTTATGACCCGGAATTAATTATAAACAAAAATAGATAACCAAGCCGCATGACAACGATAACTGAACAAAGTGAACTTAGGGTCAGAAAACCACTATCATGGAGGGTTTACGGCGTTAATCTTCAGATTTTGCGCACTCAACACTAGATGTCTTTGTCTGATCGGCAGGGCCAGAAATTCGTGGTATGAATTCCGGATTTGGATAAATGACCGTAAGACGCAAGAAGAACATGTTTTACCAACAGCATTGCTTGTTAACAGATACCCGGATATTGTCTCATAGCTAAAGTGGGCCGGAAACCCCCAAGGCCCGTACAGCACGATAAAAATATGTGTCCATTTGCTTACTGTTTAGAGGAGGTTGCTTGTTCATTGTAATGCGTCATCAGATTCAGTACGCTGGGAATCACACACACCCTGCAGCTGAACTGTGCTTCCTGTCTTCAACTCGGAGGAACTTAGTTTTAGAATCGCCTGACGTGACGCATCAATCTATTCTGTCTCACAAATGGTTTATCATTTCGTCTGCAGTTGCACTGACAGTTACGTCAGCAGAACGGATGGGTGCATTCATCAGAGAGTGTCTAAACATCCTTTTAAGTGACTGATTCAGTCTGCCACATGAACAATCAAATAGACAATCAAGCACGAACCCCAGCATCATAGACAGGTGTCACAGTCGATCCTCTCAAGTCGCTCAATGTTACGGCAGATAAACCCGATAATTTTGACTATCGGTGTCCGCGCGTTGATCAGGCAATTCAGCCAACGCTGTAAGCACAAAGAACAATTAATAACGCCAATCACCTCCCATAGCAGCCATTGGCACCAAACCAATTCCGTTTAACTATTTTGGTCATGCACGCTTATTATGTAATCTTCTTGCTTCTTCTGCTACCATAACGTAATGTGTCGAAAATATACAGACACCGACCAAAACCGATCATTCTAACTGACTCACTCAGTGTATTGACTTACAGTTTGTAGAGGTAGGGAGACAGCTTAGGGCTCCCAGTTCCACTAATCGGAGGAATGTCTACTACGTTTCATTCCAATATGTGAGAGCTAGAGTTATGAAGAAGGTATATAACTGCTTACTCACCTGCCTTACTATGCGTGCACTTCACACAGAATTACCCCAGTCTAACTCGACCGACACTAATTAAGTTTATCTCTAGTGAAGGTGCACCAATAGTCATGGCTAGTGGCAACAAATCTAATTCTAGCGTAACACTTGCCAAGTCGAAGAGCTGATTACAGTCGAAGTGCCGAACGACAACACACGAATTAACTTTGATCTATAAAGTTGACTAGCATTTCAAACCACTAGAATTCATTCACAAGTATACTGCGATTGATGAGGTCATTCGGTTGACATAACAATTATTGTCTTCATCATCACCTACCGGCGAGCTCAACAAAGAAGGCGAAACTCTTTTGGTTGGGGTTGGAAGTATGTTGAATGACCGGACTCGGGTGTCTGCTTAGTCTGTTGAGCCGCTTGTTCAGTCGACTTTGTTTGTTTAATTCGCTTGTTTTTGCACGTTCTGAGGTCGTACAATCAGTTAAACTTCAAATATAGCTTGTATTGTATCACATTAAAAACGACGTCATGGCATTTCGTTCTGCGCTTCCATTCTGAAGATTACGGTTTGTCACTCTGCTCTATTTCTGTGTGTATTTTTGTGTGTATTCGTTGTGACTACCATTTGCCTACATCCGAATATGGTATTAATCCACCTTTTTATATCCTTCAATTTCAAAACGCCATAAGCAGAAAGATTGCTTTAAGTTGGAGTATATTTTTGACTGATTGTGCATTCATAATTTCAGTACAAGTTGTGAGTAACCAGTAATTTGTCTTAACACTGACGTTTCGATTTTGTCTGCTTACCACTGACCCATGAATTGTTATCTTCTGCCTCGTTTAGTTGCTTACTTGTGACCTTGCTTAAATACGACCCAATATACAACAGGTTCATATGGTCCGAAGGTGCTTCTGTATTAGAAGTAAAACGAAAATTCCGATTGTTCACAAGTTGTTCTGAAAGAGTGCTCCTACTTATAACGGTCTTAATGAAATTTTATAATGGAACGTGCTGATAGTCTAGCCATTTCGTTTTGTGAACACCTCATATTTGCACGCGAAAAATCACCTCTCCAAGAAATCCGTTTTTATTTGTATTGTGGATACGTGTATCTTTTAGATATTTGGTTGTTCACCGAGGTTGGCATTTAGGTTGAAAGCATTTCGTTACCAAACTAGATGACCTCATCAGTGCTAAGAGATTTAAGTGCATTGGTTTGAGCGTGGGGGGTGGTGATGTTTCATCATTGCCTGCTCCCATATATGAAACTTGGTTAACCTTTTTGACGTGATTCCTGATTAAACGTTTGCGATCTAAATGCCAAGTTCGGTGTCCAACTATCAACCTGAGCTACCAAAACCATCGCTATTCCCCCACATCTGTTTCGTTTTCAGTGTATGTTACTTCATGTGTACGGTTCCGTGACTTACTAGTGCACAATCGTGGTGGACCTCCGTGGTCAACTTAGAAACAACCGAACTACTTCATTGGATCACATGGGCTCTAATTAGAACGTTTACCGATTTCTCCGGTGGATTTTGTGATGTCTGGACTACAGATGAGCGTATGAACATGTCGCTGATGCACCAGCTGCAAAACACGTCTACTTTGTTTTCCTGTATTCATAGTGTGTGGATATTAGTCGAACATGTAACCACTAAGATGAAACATTAAGGTCTCAGTTTATCTATGTTAGTGGTAGCATTTTTACGATATATGAGCAACGGACAAGTACGTGGACTCTACACTTAAACAATTGGGTTTTAGTTTATCGATCTCCAAAAAGCCTCCTAACGATGTCTCAACGAAGCCGGGGGCGTTTGAGTCTCGTTTAACCGTTCTCGTTGTTGCAATATTCGGGCTACATTCGGACGGAATAAGGTTTGTTCCACTCACTCACCTCCAAAACCATTCTTTCAAACGGTAGGTCTTTCCTCCACAATTTGAAGCGTTTCACTACCGGTGAGTTTGTGTAAGGGATACCTTACCTTTCATTTTATTGTGGACCTCTTCACTTCCTTTTCGGCCTTCGGTCATATGTCAGACTGACATTTTGTCTATGAGGTCTATGGTTTTTTATGTCATGGTAGTGATTTGGTCCACGCTTTCACTGACTGAATTCAGAGCAGCAATTTAACGAGTTGCTTGTTTCTCAATTCATAGTGTTATTAGAAATACTTGTTCTTCCTGTTGAGTCTCTGCTACACTGAGAACTGTCACAGCCTAAGAAGTCATAGCAAAAGAGTGTACTAGAAACCTCAGTATCTCAAGGAAGATCGATCCATCAGTAACGTTTACTCGTTCTGCTTAATTCGATCCGAGCGCAAAGGTGCTAAGCAATCGATTGCTTGAATGTTATGTTTCACACATGCATGTGAGTGTCACAAGGCGTCGCATTGAATATGGCGCCTATGTTGCACGTGTTCGTCCGGCTAAGACAACGTGTTTGGTGACCGACATTGTTCGTTGCACGTGTCGTTTATCGGATGTGGACTACATGGCTGTCAGTGATGTACCTGGTTTGTTATTGGGCTGTTAGACCAGTTGACACTGGGCGGATTCTTGTAAACTAAAATTGCTCATCTGCTCTTGCCTACGTGTGGCTAAACCAGACATTCAGTGTGTTGAATTCACCAAATACACCTAACTTGTTCAGCCGTGGTTCAATTTTGAGAATTTACGTAACTCAAAGCAAAACACAACCAATAGGTCCAAATGAGAATCGATGTGTGGTTTTTCACTAGCTGACGTTAAATTCGTTGATAATTCCGCTTATGTTTATAGTGGGTACTTAGCATTTACTTAATTATACAACAGAACAACAGAAGTTTTGTACGAAATCGTGAATTACAAACAAATCAACACGGCTGGCAATTGCTCACTATAAAAGTACAAGTTTAACGGGTGTATGTTTATTTTTTTTTAACAAGTTCAATTTACAGCAAAAGTTAAGTTGAAGAACCCGAAAGGACACTGTAAACCACACGTGTCAATACAGAAAATGTTGACAGGTGCCAATCATATGACAACAGTTTAAACAGGTGAATAGTACTGTAAAAGTTGAACTTACAACAGAAGCTACGATAAAAAGTACAGGAGAATAAGTCAAAAAACTGTTAACGCTATACTCACTTGTCGACGTTACTTCGCAAAAAAAGAACAAATAATACGATGTCGAAACAATCGATGCACTCAAAGAAAATCAAACTGTTAACTTCAGGACTTTATAGTTTTATTAATACCTTCAAACATTAATGTAATGTATAAAACTTACCATATAATTATGTACCACATATCAGATTTAAAAATGACGCTTTTTCAGTTGGATCCACTAGATCCTTCGATGGCTCAGCCTGGTTCCTCTGAATGATGGGGCTGTTTCGCACGGGATGTGGTCATAATTTAACCGCTCTCACAAGTTTCTCATGAAGAAAGTCACTTTGGCCCATCCAATACCATCTGTCACACTATATTGTGTATGATTAATTGATGGTTTGTACAACTGATTAAATGAATTCGTACAGTTTACCTCGAATATTAAGATTCGAAGATGGGATTGTCGCTCAAAATTAACAAGAAGTATAGTATATCCCTTCTTGAAACGATCAGATGGTTTGGAAATTAGTTTTAACGCACTATGGCTGATGACCAAGGTGATTGACATATGTGACTATTTGAGTAGGGGCCAACACGCTTATATCAATAGTGGGACGTGTAAACGAAGTTATGAGCCTTCGTATATCTTGGAAGCTGTCTTCAACCGGTGTGATCGTATGAAGAACGCACTTTCAAGTGTGTGCTTTTAATTGATCCTCGTAACATGGTCGTCTTAACAACGGCCACCTTCTTTGAAAGTACTGTTAGTTAGTTTCTTGAATTTGCTAACTTTGAGCCAAATGTGGAATTCACCGAATAGGAACATGTCATCAGAGATTGCTGAATGACCACTTCAATGATGGGATGACAAGTTTTCATTGGGAAAAGCACCGTAAGTCCGACCACACAACTGCTTACCGCTATAACTGACCTGAAAAAGAACAGATCACCAGTGCGCAATAGACACTTGATTCAGGCAAAATATCTGTTGATTGATCGATTGTAAAACGGCGATACAACTAGTGTTCACACACATCGCTATGAAAGGTCAGATACGTTAGCTTAGCTGTTGGTCAAAAAGGTGGATTTAACCTCGACTGGTTGGTTCCACAGAAAAAACGGCCATTGACGACAAGGAAGTGCTTCCTCAGAATGAGCTGGAAATTCCTTGTATGCTTCCAAGGTTTATTAAAATAATAACTGAAGCCAAAAAATGATGGTGAATGTTGTTTGATTATTTTTATATGCCTTGCATATCATTGTGTAAAGGCTTGAAAGAACATATCGTCAAAGAGTCCGAATTACTATAGTTCAAAAAATGAGGAAGTAGTTGGAAAGAGAGGATCTTCCGGCTGGTTACGTAGACCTTCGGATGTGAACTCAATGCACCTTCTCCTCTGAGATACTTGAGAAGAATAATAGCTAAAAAAAAATACATTGACCTGAAAGTCTCATTGGTATCGTTAATCAACGTCCGTTGTTTGGGTGAGCATACCGCATCCCATAGTCAATCTACAATGGCAATGATCACAGGTATCGGAAACTTCAGTGATCATACTAGTCAGCAATCCGTGATTTCCGCTCACAGCAGGAAAAGTGCCAGTTAGAAATCACTTGGACCACCTCTGTCTGATAAACTGTTCAAACAACGTGACGATAGGGTCACGTTGGAGAATTGTTTTGAGACAGAAGGCTGACTGATATTTACATCATAACTGAAAGGCCTTATCAAATTACAGTAAGCTAGAGTTCTTTGTGCAACGCTAAACGACTTTGATTCATTCTGGCTTGAGTGTATGCTGAATTTGTACACAATAACTTGATAAAACTTACTTCAAACATTCTTTCAAAAGCAATATTGATCGTCTCACGCACAGTAGCAGAAAGGACGTTTAAGTAGAGTCAGTTGATTGGTGATCAGCTTTCACAAGCTCCCAGAATGCAGTAATCGTTAGTATAAACGCATTTTGACTATCCAGTAATTTTCTATTGTTTGACTCCAAATGTCTCTTAGTCTACAATCTGTTCGACCTTCCCAGACAAATCTGTAGCAGTGACTGTCTGCAGATTGACTGCGGCTGTCTGCAATACCAGAAAGCCGAAATCGTAGTGTATCTAGCTCTGAAAAAATGGGTCTTCCTAAAAGTACCCTCTATTGAGACTTAGCGAACATTGTCAAATATCACAGAACACGATCTACACCAAGTCTCCCCTATCTAGTCATTGAGCCACGCATGCTTTCTTTAACCTGGCAAGCAGGTCTTACAAGCAAGGAAGCTAGTGCAACATATTATTCCCCCTCCTCAGGTTAGCTATCCCTCCAATTATACCCACACAAACAGAACGGATAGTGACCTAGTTCAACGCACGGTTGTACATTCGCCGAACTGAATGTTGCAATCTCTAGCGTACTCAGGTAGACAAATTTATCAGTGAGCGAACAGCTGGACCTTACCCAACACTTAGTCACTCCAGTCAACATTTTGCTACGCTACTTCAGCTGCGATTATCGCGTAGCACGAACTCGATTTTACCTTCATTCTTGCTATGAAAGCTATTCAAAATCGATTGAAACTGTGTTCACAGTTGTCGATTCAGGTAAGTCATTCGCTTTTATGTCTGATCAACTTTCGTAGACGGGTCGTTCCAACGGAACGGGTTTTGGAAGCTCTGGAACTTTTAAGATTCATTCAATCGTTCAAAGTGTATCTGATTTTTCTTTAATAGAGATTACGATTCTCCCTAGAAATCTATTCAGAATCAAGTCGCAAAAGTTTGTACAACGGTGGCTCAAATCAAATACTCCTCTAAACAACAACAAAAATGTCATTTCATTGACCGTTCCGTCTGTTGGTTTCAGTGGGCTAACACCGGTTTCAAACTGTTCCTTTGTAGTGTGGAACAACGTTTGATTATCCAGGCTTCCACAACAGCCTTTTACAGATCAAAGCGGGCCATAAGTTTGGGTCCATCAGTTGGAAATGTAGAACCACAACTAACTAAGAGTATCCTGATTACTCTGAGGTCAATGGTCAGACAGCTGTTATTTACTGGATTTCTTCACCACTTAAACGCACCTAGTTCAGTAGTTCTCCGTCTTCTATCTCTGTCACTCCGATGATCTCCTCCGGCACCAGTTAGTTAATCATTTATGGTTATTTTGACGAGTTCAGTTAGTGGTACTACATAGCTATAGTAAGATTTAATTTACCTGTGGTTTACAATCTATTCTTCTTTTTGTACAACAGGTAAACTGTGATATTGATGGGCATATAGGTGAGACGTTGAGGAAGTAACTATCAGACGAACTAGTCATCCTGCGGGCAAATCTATCTGGGTTTTAGGGTTAAAAACTAATCATTACCATGTGACTACTGGGATAAAGCAAACTGTTAACATCTGATAATACATGCCTTCTTACACTTCTAATAAAGCAAGAGAAACGGAACAAGTGTTTTTGTTTTATTTACTGCTTGGGTCTGAAAAGAAACAGTATTAACCACTGTTCTTATTGGTTATGGGCGTATGTATGGAACAGGAACTCATCAAGAGCTTTTCTCTATCGAGTTGACTCGCCATGAAAGTTTCTGATGATCATTGACAATGCTGAGTTACATACTTTGCGGTTTAATTTCTGATATGTACCCGCGTGATTTTACTATTCACCAAATTCGTGTTTAACCATTCTAAATGTGAAAACTCCGGTTCATTGTTTCTTTGCTAAATAAGCCAGCATGTGTTTTTCTAATCTAAACGAGACAGCTGTCATTCAAGTCGAGCGATGCGTAAATTATAACATGACAAAATCGTTGAATTTATTTTCGAATTCGAGGTCGCTATATGAGGTAACAGTTGACTTGGCAAAAATTACTTGAATTGAGCTTTCTGTTAACAAAGGTAACAGTTGAAGATCACAAGGACAACCTTTTCTGTTCTCGATTCACGTCAAAATATTTGTTGACCAGTTCTCCTTTTAAATGAATACTCGAACACTACTGACTGCGTGACACCAAACTCTGAGTATTTACGCGCTTCAGGTCAGTTTAAGCAATCAGTGGAACTGACCGAAATTAATTAACGTAGAAGTGTAAGTCGGTAACTGCAAAAATGCTAAATTCTAACGGCGGTGTACATAAAAACACTGTCATGTGTTAACTTGTCAGCTGTCCGATCTCTGTCGACGTGCAGACGCACATAAACAGACGCGAAACACCTGTGTAAATGTGTTTCGAGATGGGACCGTCACTGTAACCATCTGTAACTCGTGATCCGTCAAAGGGCTTTGAAATTGCAAACAGTTTGCATTACGCAACATATCAACGTCACGCCCAGACATATTCAGTCGGTTCTGGTATATCTGCGCAACTACATCAAACATGTGATAATTCTATGACAGAGTTTCTTAACTTCAAAATCACTGCGTCTCTAGTTCTGCTTGCCAATTCTGTAGGTTGTTTCAAGTGTTTCACCGGCTGACTAGCTTTTTAAATCGAATGAAATTATTTTCCAATAAAGAAGTCCAAAAAGAATTTGGAAAGGACATTCAGGGCCATGTTCACCGCTAACCTCATAATAAAAACGGTAAAGAAACCCGGAATCGGTTAACCACCAATCGCTCAATGCAACTGACACAACCAGCACTACAAGAACAGCAGTGCGGATGAATGTGTTTTCACTGGGCTTCCAGTGTTTAGCCAAAGAAACTTAACGAGTTGGACGGTAAAGGTTACGCGCAATCGTGCTACATATTCGGAAACTTCACATCTTGAGTTAGTCGTTAGTAGCATTTAACATTTTCCAAGTGATCTTTAAACTGCTTTTTTCTGTAAGATTGAATTCAGAGGTAAATTTTGGCCTGGTATCATGGTAACCAACACGAAACTTTATATCGATCAGACGACTTCGTAGCTCAGCCGTGCCCGTTATTTCCGTCGCTCGTTTCAATCCAACGAAACTGTATATATTCTGCAATTGGATTTCTTTTAAACGGACAAAGTTATTGTATTTCCACCTCAACACCCGGATTATAGCACTAGGACTTCCAAGTGAACGAGCACAGAGAATTGTTGAACATCTGCACGGAGTTACAACTGACAGTAACTCATCGGTTAGAATAAACACAATTGAGATTGTTATCGCCATCGACACTGGTAGTGACTGACATCGATGTAAAGTTTTCATATAATCTTGATAAGTACAGCTTTAACAATAAAAGAGTGGATGTAAAGGGTTTAACTCAGGCGACCTTATAACTGAAAAGGAAAAAACAACACAGAGTTGATTGCAGTGTGCATTCAAAACAGCTGAAGTTCAAGCAAGTTCCGCAAGGTTGCTGTCTTTTTTTTAACATAATGAGCTGATGTGTGGTAAAACGCAAGCAGAACTTGAATCAGACGATATGCTTAACACGGGAGTCCGAGAAGAACAAGTGGCCAGTCAGCCAGGTAACCTAAATTCTCCGCGACAAGGGCATGTTCCGATAGCGATAACACATAACAAATTGACATTCAATGATACACACAGAAAGGAAGTTAGTCCTCTATACCATGACAGTTCCACTCAGTTTCTGCTTACAGGACCTGATGATCTGCTTCGTCTTCTACGATAACATGAGGGAAAGGAATGCATTACGCGATTACAGTTTGCCACGTCATCTTGTGGCTCACATCAAAAATCTACAGCTACAAACTGGGTTTGACATGACTTTTCAGTATGATAATTTAGCAAGACCGGTATAGGCAAACATGTGACTAACCAACTACTCGACTCTAATAAAACATTTGTTTATCCATTTATTTTCACCAGTCTGTTTCGAAAGCAATAAGCATTGTTCAGTGTTGCACACAACACGTTAGCATCTGTGAAACAGCGTGCTGACGCCATCTTTGTTTATGATTGTGTAAGTTCTGTTCATGACTTACTGGGTTTTGGGTCCATGATTGCCTGTGTTTTCACTTACTTCAGATTGATTATTGAGTCCCACCCTTCGAAAGATCGCTGTCTCCTGGTGTTTCCAATCCATGGTGCATTAAACATTCTTTGTACACGAGGCAAACCTAATTGTGAAAATTCATGCAAGGGTTGATGTAGTAAACACTGTGTTCTTCTCCTTAACTTCGTCGTTTTTTATTCATTGATGTCATGCGGTACACGTGGCTGAATTGAGATGTCGATAGTCAAATATACTTAAAAACCGTCAAAGCCGTCCACTCTTAATGAACGCATTTTACAGCAATAGAGAAACGTTGTTTTCATAGTTAGAGGGTTCTTCACTGTTATCAGGTCAGACTGTATTAGACCAAATGAACCTAACGGTAAACGTCAAAATTGATTCTGTATCAATACTCAGCCGAGCCCTTTACAGGTGTCAGTGTATTGCTAAGCCATAACATGTTTAGGTCGTGTAAGAATGATTGATGATAGCAGGGCTACAGCGGTCCTGTAGTGAACAGAACAGTGAAGTAACCGTCATTGTGTGTTTACTAGGTTTTCCTGACGACAGTGCGTCATTAGCATCATTACCGATAAGCGAACAAAAGCCCAGTATTGCGCAAGACGGCCATCCGTACGCAGGTTGTGGGGGAGTCTCACAGGCAGTTACCTGAACAAGCGAAGAGACACACCTTGGGGAAACAGATGTTGCCAGAACCCGAGGATTGTGTGCGGACAACTGGACTTCGGCGAGTCTCTAGCAACATGGGAGCATTAAATTACATAAATATTTCCGCTTGTAAGAACGGGGACAGTGGACTGCATCTTTACCCGAGAGTCTTGCAAGCTGTGAATTTCACAGTTTGAGTCATGGTGTTACAGCTGCGATGGTTTATGAGAACCTAAAGTAAAACTTCAACGGCACCATCAAAGAGGAAACAGCCGCGTCCCAGCTGATCCACTGATGATACTGACCAAAAGTGGTCTCTTCTAGGATGCACCCACTAAAAAGGGGAAAAAACCAGACTGTGTTTTTCACCCGCGAGTAGCGAGCTGTCTGGTTGCTTGCATTAAGTGGTACTCACCTGATTCCAAGAGAATGTGATGAGATTCGCCCCTGGGCTTGCGCACGAAAAACCGGAATAAGTGCCCAGTCAAACTATGGTCAAGGGAAGATAACGCCGACAACCACTGAGGGCAAATGTGTATTTTGATATTGCGATGCATTCGTACACAGTAGGTGTTAGTTTCTGTGCTGAGTTGGCCTTGGTGCCAGTAGCTTTTGGGAGATGATTGCTGATATCCTAGCCATCTCAAGGAGAATAGTGCCTTGGTATGCGCCGTTTGAAGGCAGACATTTAGGTCTTCCAAGGAGATCCCGAAGATGTCGATGCAACAAGCAAAATTAGAACCGATCGCTGGAAGTTGGATGCCCGTGAGACGCTTATGAAGAGAAGAATGAAGGTGGCGGCAAAGGCGGTATAGCAGATCCTTAAAAAGCTGGCGCGGGTCGTTACAAAGGAATTTCTGATGGTTGGACTTGACATCCCGGCCACTCGTCAGGAGTAGATACGGCAGTTTATGGCGATCCGACCCGGGACAGGAACGGGAGCACTCGCCTAACCGAGGTCAGCATCCAGAAGGCAGC
Source organism: Paragonimus skrjabini miyazakii (assembly GCA_014338405.1). Taxonomy (NCBI): domain Eukaryota; kingdom Metazoa; phylum Platyhelminthes; class Trematoda; order Plagiorchiida; family Troglotrematidae; genus Paragonimus; species Paragonimus skrjabini miyazakii. The sequence continues at coordinate 135,207 of JTDE01000051.1, read as the reverse complement.
TACCATGGGATTGATTCATCGTCCAAGTGCTTCCGTCGTTGAGGAATCAAGTTCGTTTAGCATAGATGACTAACCAAATGGGCATCGTCCAATTTTCCCACATTAAGTAATATCATCAATATCGACCGCAATAACCAGAGGGAACCAGTGGAGCAACACGAGGTTGAAGATGCTCAGACACAGTGAATACTACGGTACTGATGTAAAGGAAGTACAACCAGAGGAAACTCCTACTGTATTTTGAATTAAGGGGAAGGGGACGTTGGAAGAACCGTTGGAAGCATCGTATACTGCGGTACTCTTGTGCATAAGTCTTGTTCTGTTCACTTTGCTGTACAGAGGTTACTGGACACAGCAATGCTTAGCAGAGATGTCACAAGCATGGGTAGTAATAAGTGGATTACGAGAGAAGCGCTCAACTGATACAGGTGCGCTAATTTTACTGGCCGACCAAAAAACAAAGGTAGACTGAGGAACACTCGATGACTGGTCACAGGACTTTATGCGTACAGGTTACGTTTCGAATGCTCGATTCAGCTCACCGTAAGTATCAGTGATTATACCGTAAAACTCTGTTTGGGGCTGGTCTCGGACTTCAACCAAACTAGTGGTGAAGCCGATTTCTTGGAAACAGTGGAAACTACGATTGATATGACATTAAGAATTCTGGTCATTAACTACGGACTTTTGTACTAAGTCAGTAGCAGAAAACTCAAGCCAGTCAAGGAAAATGTTACAACATACCACCATACGACTGCTCTATGGTGTGCTGAATGACATGCATATTCGTTAAGTTGATAGGACAGTTACTGTCTCTCTTTCCAAAGTGATCGGGCAATCTGAGCATCACTAGTAAATGAATGCGGCCGAGTGCTTGCAGGTTATAACTAAGTCTTGCCTAATTTGTACTCAGTTGCACAACAGTGAACAAGGTTGCCCCATAAAGGCGTGATCCGCAATAAAGTCCTGGTTGTGGCAAAGTTATACATTACCGATGCGCCCTGACATGGGCGAAACTTAAGTATAGTACTTGGTTTCCAAATGAACTGGCCGGAAGGTCTATGGGAATGTAACATCAGCTGCCCTTTCAACTCTTCCGGTGCAGGAAGTCAAATGGTAACAGACGGGAATCATTTTCGAAGTCCAGGTTGACTCTTAGGCAGCAGTGTAAATCGAATGAAATGTTTACATAAGTGGTTATCAATCAGGCTGTTCATGACCTCTAACGGAAGTGATAATAACGTAAATGGTCTGCGATTAACGGGCTCAAGGTGATCAGTACCCTTAAAGATGGCTGAGACAAGTGCAACTTCCAATCTCTGGGAAGGTTGTCTTCTAGGAGGTCAATTAAAGTTCACAGAGTAGTCTTGATGCATCGTTAGAACCCCTCATTAGCACTAGAGGAAGAATGAAATCTGATAGTGTAAATTTATTGTTAAAAGCATTGGTGATTTTTGGAATACGATGTGTAGCATGAAAGTAATTGTTCACATATCGTTTGTGGTGTTGATAACAGATGCATGTACTGACTCTGTGGAGCTGGTAACAAACACGCTCAGACACTGGCTTTCAAGAATATTGGCAGCCTTTCTGTGTAAAATAGTCACTCTATTTTTATGACGCAAGTGACAAATAGCAAGACAGCCTTTGGTTATGGACGTACCGATGGTGCCGAACAGTTTTGCATTGACACTAAACATGTTCGTCAGATCTAACTTATACTGACGTCTGTCAGCCAGCACAACTTCTGCTGCCCGATTACGGACTACGCACTACTCTTAGTGTGATTTTTCGATTCTCTCCAACTGACATGTCTTTCAAACTGATCTCCTTACTGCCAGTAAATATTATGAGCAGCGCCCATGTGACTTTTTCGCCTGGATCGTCTAGGTTGATTGATTGGAATAGGGCTGTTGAAGACTTTGGTGAAGGATTTCACAACAAACTGATTGCCAATGACCATTTAGTGACTGATTCCCTGAGACATCACAGTAACACGCACTGCTATGTTCTTCGGCCAGATATTTGTAAAAATTCTTTCTAAGGTTTCGCGTCGGGGAGATTATCTTCGTTTTACATGTTACTACGACTGTTATAACTCTGTTATCATTAAAATCAGATGGGGCATTTGTTTATATGTGTTTCGCTGGTTGAAATGCAATCTCATTGTGGTTTCAGTATTGAAGAAAGCAGTATTCTAAACCAAAAGTTTTGGACTACTTCCTTCACAGTGAAAGCGATATTACACAACTCACACTGGGGTCTTCAACTCTGCCCTGAACACTGACGTCGAACGGGTTTCAGTCATTCTTGAAAGACTCAAAAGCAATTTGTTAATAACTTTACATCCATATACTGGCTGCTCCAGTGGATACGATGATCTGAAGCAGACGACTAACTGACCCAGATGAAAAGAAGTGTAGTGTTCCACATTTTACCACATCGACAATGTTAGTGGTTAAACCAAGACAACCGATCAGCATCCAAAACAATCGGCTCCAGTGTTAGTAACTGGAAAAGTGAGGTGAACAGACGATATAAGGCCTTTCTGAAGCTTATTAAAAAGCAGCCAATGCAAGCTCGTTTTGACGGAACAGTTCCACAATTTGTGTCGAAGCAACAATTATTCCGGACCAGCAGGGTGCTTCAGTGAGAGATATAGTCATGGTGTGTACTGTTACGAATGTACGTGAACAAAAAGCCATTCTTGTTAATTAAAGTTCATATTTGAGAAGTTAGAAGTGATGAGTCTACTCCAGAGACCTGGGAATCAAACAAATTCACATCACGTTCTATTAATCACAGAGAAAATAAGAGGTTGGATAATTTAAAAAAACGGTTAAATCCCAGAACAGGTAAGTGGGAACCGGTACGTCCACTGGTATAAGTTGCTCAGTATTTGTCCACCAAGGATAGACCTGGTAAAACGTCATTCTAAGTTATATAGTCTTCGCGGCTCAGGGCTCACAGTTCACTGCTCTACCACTGCATTAATGCAGCTAACTTGAGTCAAAATTGTAACTCGCATCAAAGAAATCAAGAAGAAAAGAAGGATGACAAACAACAGTATGAAAGTTGTGTAGACTGACCTACACAGGTGGAATAGCAGTAATATCGGAGCAGAGATGCACGAGGTGCAGAATCAAGAAAGAGTAAACCGAATTGGATTTTACCACGCACACATCGACCAATCTACATGCGACTGTTTATACTGTGAGCAACAATAAGAGGGGAAACTGATGGTACGTCAGCTATCTGAAAAAGTAAATGGGAATAGATTCATAAAGGAGAAGAGGGAAACTGAGACAGTTGACCATCAAGACGACTGAGAAACAAACATATTGGAGCAGTAATTTGTCTGTTTGCGCACATTGTAAATTACACCTCTGATTCTCATGAAATGACGACCAAATTGCTACTTGGTTTGGGAGCGGAAAATCACGGTCAGGTGTCTGGAACCGAAATAGGTAACAAATCAATGGGAAAGAGACCAAGAAAAACGCAGTGTGAAAATCAACGTCGATTTCCGCAGTGAATTGGTGCCTTCAGCCTGTTGTACACAACAAATCCACCAGCGGTACTGAAGACCCTGATTAAAAAGCCATATGTTATTTAGGAATAATATCTGGCCGTTTATATGATGTACTTATCTCTATGAGTAGCATGCAGATGATAATGCATTTCTTATATTGTTTTTAAAAAGCTGGTGCCGTCGCTAGTGGAAAATGAGCACAGCTTCTTTGTGTGGTGCACTGTAACAGAAGGCGAGATAATGACAGCAACTGTATGTGACGAACTGTCTACAGATTGCTATGACTAGAATTCGATTATCCTAGCCGTTGTGTTTTCTCTCTTCATAAGGTGATGTCGATAAGCCGTTTTTTATGGTTGGTCTGCGTCCACTACAGCCCCAAAAATGGTTGAAAAAGAGTTTCGCAAATAGTTACGCCCCAATCCTTGATCTGTTGGATGAGCGTTTGGTTGACAGTCGGTAGTCCATTCACGGGTTACGGGTTCAATTCTTCGGCATGTGTGGTACTAAGAAGATTCAACTGGGTCGACACAGCTGTCCATCACTTCGCTGGTGGCCACTGAGACAAACTGCAGATAGTAGTGTTGTGATGAACGCCGTGATCTCGATCTCGACCATATCTGCAGTATTGTTTCATAGCACGAACATTCAGGGAGTGGTGAGCACGTATCAACACCAGGAAGACGAGAGAACGGAAGCGATTATTGGAATAGTGTATACCCACCATTGGGTACGAGTCACCAATGCGAATGATAATGTACTGTTGCACAATGTGTGTGGATACACGTCAGCCATGAAAATGAGTGTACGTGTTCGTTGTCCTTTGTCTTAACACAACCTGTAACGGAATTCTTGCAATAAACAACTTCATAGGCCAGGCGTCCTTTCTGGTCTATTGGCAAGAAAGCCGCATATAATCAGAGGGTTAATAATATCAATGAAAATGCATACATATAACACGTAAGCGGCAATGTACCAAATAAAAGCTAGTAGCAAAAACTGCGTACTAAAACTGTTTGGACTTATCACAATGCGGATAGCGCAGCAGGAATGACCTTGACAGTTACGAGTCACTTACTATGACAGTGCAGCTTGCGGAGTATGACGGATGGATGGGCTGGTGTGAGCGTGGTGTTTGACTTGCAATTCGTTTACTGAATAAGGCTGGTACATGTCATGGAGTCGAAGATGCTCTCCTTGGGACTGGTTATTATTCAGTTTGTGTGGCGGCGTCAGGGCAGGATGTGTTGTTCAACATGCTGTGTAGCAGTGAGTAGACATTCTTCTTGATGCGTCGGGTAGAGGTGTGTGTGACAAAACTTGGTTTGTTGTTGTAGTAGTGTTCCTGGCCATAATCCATGGCAAATCATGAAATAGGTAATGTGTTGTTGGCACCGACATTATTGTTGCTGACAGAGTTGGAACCGCTGATCGTGTGGGCCCTTCAACGAGCAGTCCCTGTCAGGCGTTGTGCCTGGAGGTCCCAGTCGGCGTCGTGCCTGGCCGTCCCTGTCGGGCGTTTTACTGGACTGGACTGGTCGCTGAGTTAATAAACATGGCTTTTTGAATAGTTCACCCTAGCCTTCTAAATGTGTGTCAAGGAAGTCTCCGTGTTGGGACACGTCACATATTAGATACAAGGTTTGAGAGGCAGTTGACATGATTACACATATGACATGTTCAACTGGGTTATTAAGACATGTGACGGAATTATCATGATGTTGGAGTTGACCGAACAGCGACCTGTCAATTTCGAATTGGGTCATTTGAACATGTGTCCATAGGTTATCGGTAGTCGTTCAGGCGTTGTTGTATTCATAAGGAAGTTCCATGAGTCTGAACCAAATAGGTCTGGTCAAGCGAATAGTACGAATGATTTATCTAATTCAAGCCTGGCCAGTACATGTAAAATGATGATGATCAAACTGCCAACGCAACTTGAGATAATTTGTCACCAACTTCCACTGAGAAAGTGTAGTACAACAGTTTTCACCTAATACAGACCAAGCCGGTGATGTGGTTTGATTAATTGGTTCCAAAAAGTTCTGATACATGTCAAGAAATGCGATTGAGCGAACAAAAGTTAAGTGGTTTCTACCGCATTATAGAGGACTCCATGTGTCGTAAATTGTGTAATGTCATGAGATCGGAAGAATATTAATCAAGAATGCTGTTTAAAGCCGAGTTCAAAATCTCAAGGAATGATTGCTACAAATCAGTTATAGTAAATTACTATACAAAATAATCCATCTGTTAAAGTAGGTGTAAAAATGGAGTCCATATAGTAATCTAAATCTTCTTACATATGCTGTGTCGATCATCGGTAGCTTTAAACACTTGGTGTTTCCTAGCCTGTCACTGATTTGTTCAAACTCTGCGTCTGACTTGATAAGCCAGACTTTTGTCATTGATTACCGTGCCTCCCGTCGTGTATAAATTTGCTCATTCCATTCTATCATTTTTAATCCATGTGCATAGTCTTACATTAAGTAGTGGAACCCGGCTGCCTCCTCTCGGCGCTTGTAAGACACGTGGATGAACGGCATTAGAGAAGTACTCGAAAACCAAACACTGTACGAACTGTCAGGGATTCCCTCACGGTCGAAATGAAACGGGTCACAGACAAAAGTATTCTGTAGCCATATCGACAGTTGTACACTCGAGGCAATTACGGCGTGTTGACAACCGTGTCAATGATTATCTCGCTTGTCACTCAAAGGTAGCAGGGGTTGATATCGTCATTACTGATGTACACAGCCGACAGCCCGCCAGAACATGACTGATTAAAGTGGGCATTGCCGGTGTTTCTTGGTAATGTGTGCCGCATGCGAACCGTTAGCCTGTAATGAACAGCAATCGTTTGGTTTCCGTAATGATTACAGTTTGTGTTCTGTACGTATGCTTCTGTGTATTTCTGCCGTAAGAATCGTGCTACAAACCCCGTGCCACTTTCTTCAGTCGTGCAACTAATTGCAAGCAGCGAATTCCTTCCCTTTCCCTAACGACTCAACTATTATTTTGTCCCTCAAGGTCGTTTCGCTTGCACCTCTTACACTGTTGTTTAACACACTCGAAATTTCTACAAATAGTTCACTCGATAGGCTTTTGAATGCCGCCTAGTGGGCTGGAACCCATCTCACGTTCTTTAGGTTTCTCCTCTTGGTTGCTAGCGTTGATCTCAGATTATGTTAGAACTAACTGCTTATATTTACAAACATAGCTGGAAATATACGGTTTGTTTCCAAACCCTAAAGCGTTCTTTTGGTTGGATATCCGTTAGAATTACACTTATATTGTTCTTCAAGAAAGGCGTCCTAAATTGTTACTGGATAGGGGTCGAGCACATACGTACTTGTCAACTACAAACCTACTTTTTATCCGTAACAGTAAGATTCGCTGTGTGATTTTTACAGGTTTGCTACGTAGGTCTTCCTTCCGCGTACTGTACGTTCACAGGCAACAGGTAGTAAGCAAGAAAGTTAGCTATGCGATCCGCGAGGTGTGCACGAGGGTACAGTGAATAAAGTTGACTGGAAAGTTGATCTAGAAGTCGACGAAGTACAAAATGATCTACACGTCGTTCCTTCACAACATGCCGAATCGACAGAAAGCCGGATAGGTTTGAGAATCAAACTCAATGACGGAATGCTACATAGAGATCAGCGTGTCTCAGTGTCCGTTGTTGACTAACATTGGGAACTGGAACTGTTAATCACGCGTCTCTCGACAGTACTCAGTATACAACCATCGGACAATGGTAATTAATTCTGGTGTTGATCATTGACAATCATCATCTGGGCAAGAGGGAGGAGGCTACAGTCTGTACTTTGCTGGATTATTTGCGCTAATCTAAGAAAGCGAGAGATCTCGATACAAAACAGGTTCGTACCAGTCTCGCCGGTGACACTGACCGCACTCAAAGATTTTGGAACAAACAAGATCAAAACACATTAAGAAAGAGAATGTTACTAAATTGCTGTGTTTGTTGTTCATGGATGAGCTATTGTAGAAATTGTATTTGTTGCACGGCGGATTCGACAATGGAACACAGTGATGATGCTTATCACCTATGCCACTGTGTTGCTACTTGTTGAAATGGTCATGAAGCGTGTTTGCCGTTTACGTCGAACGAAGGCACATGGCGTTGTAGGCTACTGATAAAAAGTTTTACAGAGTTCGTGCATTTTCGCTGTGTACACAGTCGTATTGATCGTAATCCGCGTCAAATTGTGTTTGAAGGGAGCACTTCTACAGGTTCTTAAATTGCTGTGCTAATTTCACAGGAAACAGAACACAATTGATAAATGCAAAAGTTTGAAGGACGCATGCAACGGAGAAAAAATCATCTCATACGAGAAAATCAACGACTTTCTGCACCGACGCATGAAGGTCGAATGTGATAGCAATATTACCAGTGTTGATAACCGCAATACACATTTACGGAAACATTTTGAAACGTGGTTGCTCCGTTCCAAAGGTCACTGAGCAATGCCCGCGCAGCATGATGTACAATACTGCATAAACCGGATGACCAATCGAGACGAAGCAGCCACCGAGTGCATAAAGAGAAATTTGTCATCTCGCTGAAAGAACGTGAGGTACTAAACAGTAAAGTTAATCTGGAACTGAAGTGACAGCATTCTAACACATTATTTGCGACTGGGGTTGAGTTGTGACAAAAACTAACGAGTGCTGCATACCATCTCAGCTACTTATGGCGAGATATGTGAGCACTGATAAGACAAAGATGAGCACGAGCATGTTAGTGGAAACCGTAGAGGTTCGAATGACCTCACCTGAACTTCACAAGTTGTTGTTCAATCAACCGGACCGTCATGGCAAACACATTACCACATCTCCAATGCATTCGTCCGTACATGTTCATTAATTAACTCGCTGAAAATGTCAGGTACGCCACCAAGTCAGCTCCCTCTTTGAGTAGGTCATATTGAATGCGCCACGAGCCCTCCGACATTCATAATATTTTGCCCCACATGTCAAAGACTAACGTGAACAAAACGAACAAATTGACAAACCAGGCTGTGGTCTGTTTTCTACTGTGTATCCTGTCACTACGTCAACAATCATCACTTACACATTGTCCTGTTCCCGCTTCGTGCCCAAATGCGTGAGCTCATTGCCTATACCTGGTTGCAGATTGCGCCATTGCGTGAACTATGCCGTCGTGGTTTCTATTATTTCCATAGGTCTCACTGTCGGAATACAGGCAAATATTCCCACTACAACTGAGTTGATGTGTGGATAGATGGAAATTTAGTCGCAGTCGTTTTGAACGAGTAAACGTGGCCATAACGCCATTGTCGTGAACTTTGGTTACAACGAGTACGTGTTTCACATAGTCAAGCACGCTGGGGAATCAGATTCGGGGGCATAGTTCCACTGATCGGCTGTCAAATTTCAGCTCACACTTTTTGAGCGGGCAGTTAAAAACCCAACGTCCTCGCGGTACAAGTCGAGCTACCACAAGGGCCTCGAGACCGAGGCACGAACAGGTGCCTAGGTGCTCTTTGTCACGAAGGACAAGAGAGTTGTTATTCCATAGGTCTGGTGTGTGCACAAGAGATCATATACGCTGCGCCAGCGCACTGTGAGTGAGTAAAGACTCTAGAGAGAGAGGGACGCGCATACCTCTAGGCACTCAGTTCGGTCCCTATTACTTACTTACTGCCGTGTGTGCCTCAAAGCTCAAAGTTCGTTAGCGCACAGGTGGATTTCTCAAGGTTGAGTATATTGTTTAATTACCAACTCGTAGGAACTGTACAACCCGAGTGGATCTGCCATCGTTCAGATGATTTCTGTAGCTCAACCACACCGCTGGTTCTTTTGCCTGAAGTGTATAGTTACCATTTTTCTCTATAGTTGATATTATACTGAGGTATATTGGGATAAAACCTTGTCAGGGGTAAAAGTCGCCTTTTACTGTCTGTTTGCAAACAGCCGCGTTGATTTACGTAAAGATATCAAAATTTTAACCAGATATGGGTGACGTTGTATTTGAGACAGATTGCGCATACTAAAGATGTGATCTCATTAAAACTAATCTGTACTTTATCTAAAATACAACTACCAGGCGATCTAGTTTGTAACCTACTGGTAGCAATGAGCGCCAGCTAACTGTCCGCTTCAGATTTTGAACCACATGAGATTCCTGAATGAGCAGGTTGGAAATATTTTTATTGTCATTTGTAATATCATCTTCGTCTAGAAGTCCAATCTTCTGTTACGAACATGTGTCAGAAACGTTTATTACATCAATCGGAATTAGTTCCTTCCTCGCCTACTAGTCCACCTTAAACGTGCTCAGGATTAACCGTATGTTTTTTACTACTAACCTGGTGAGCGTACAAAAACGCAGCCGTCTACATCTTCTTGACACGGTTGAGCATTAATTTAAGGCGAGGCGGTACTGATATCTGTTCAACTCGTTTCGATTCATTTAAAAGGAGTATGTCGAAAGACCACATTGTCTGTTTGAATCAGAACTGCAAAATGTTTGTTGCCGGCCTTCGCCAGAAATTTTCATATCTCAAATTTTCGTTCCGATTACTTAGCCTCCCTGTTCGGTAATCTTTTGAGGAAAATTCTTCAGATTTCAGGTGAGGGAAACAACATCAAAAAAGGGATGACCTGACAATTTTGTTGCGGGCTGTATCCAAAGTAGAAAGTAGAACATACTACAAGGTGTGAAATGTCGTCACCATTTCTACCGTTTCTGTTAATCGCATGATCCAAACTGTTTTTTTTTGCACTGACACAGCTGGTTTCATCATCAAGTCGTTCAAAACATCTAACTCTGCGTGCATGGCTGGCATTTATTATAACAGCCTCAGTTTCATTGTTATCCATTCACTTATTTAGTATAACAATGAAGGCAGCGATGACCTTTAGTAAATGTAGCTTTTGATTGCACATAAAATGACCCAATTAGGCAGCATGATCAGTGCAGCCTTTAATGAATCACAAGTAGTAGGCAATCACATAGTAATGTTTATATTAGATTTCTTGCACGTTATTTCGAGACTGGTCAACTAAGTACACGAACCGTTTGAAAAGCTGCTCACCAATTTCGATTTTATTTAGTAAGCCAATATATCTGTCTACATTCACTTCGAATTTAATCAAGCTGGTCCCTTCCAATAGATGTAACTACTTTGAACCAATTAACATTTGTTTGAAAAATGTGTTCCCTGTGTGAAACGAAATGCTAAACTTGCACTGCGTGATACCATTTCATTTGAGACCCTTATATTGCTATGTAAGACAAATGCAGTTCAGCACAGCACCACACAACTATAAGAGGGAGTAAACTAACATATTCTACACATGGTTGATGATAAACGGAATCGAATGTAACACAGAGAATGAAAAGCACCACTGATAATAATTTTGTAAATTTCGTGTAAGCAGCTAGACGAGCTGAGTTAGCATGAACACATAGAGGGGAATAATTGAGCACATCAGCTATAAAACGAGAGCTCATCAACCTTGAATAACTCGTATCGAAAAACTGCCAAAAACTTCAGGTATTCGGCATTGTCAATGTGGAAGGCCGCATGTGATCACGAACCAAGTTCTGGGGAACCGACAGGGACTTCCATTGTTTTACATAAAATGCAAATAGAGGAAGCATACGGTTTGACTTCTATATATCAGAAGTAACAAATCACTCAACATCTCCGGTATAATTGCAGCGGAGTGACTAGGTTTGTTGTATGAGAACAGTGGAATAATTCGCAACAAATTCAGCCCGTTTATAACTCACAAACAATGAGTACGAAACTTCCTGTCTGCTTCAATGGGTTAAGGGTGAATATGGGGATGGAAACCAAAGGACAACACTACCTAAAACAGTTTTCACGCACCGATTTGGTTGAGACCTTTTTAGATGTCTCTGAAGACAATATCATCAGCAAATGTTTGCAAAACCTGTGCTTGCTGTAGAAGACTGGCTAAACATAACAGGCATGAAGTCGGTTACAGAAAGTGAGAGTAGCGCACCGCATTACAGTGTCTATTTAATGAACTTCGAAGAGCGCTGGCAAGTAAGTTCTGCTCAGTGTGTTGATAACGTTATTGTAATCTTGACTACTAATTCTGTCGTTTACGTTTTCTCATCCAAAAACAAAAAATAGGTACACTATTATAACGAGGGCTTCAAGAATTGAACGAGAGATTCGGTAAACGAACTGTGGCTATCTATCGTTAAGTTATACAGCATTATCTGACAGACCTAAAAGGAACATCTTTTCCAGAATGCAGAAAAACGGGCAACTGATCAACAACATGACAAACCTTTCTCTGACACTACCAGATACAGGAATATATATTGTCTGGATAATTTTTGTCCGTTTGTCTTGTGAGTACTTGCGTTTATCTCTACTGCAACAGGTTTCACTGTTGAAGAGTAAAATGTTTCATACCCACTAGACTTTATGTGACGTTACATTGCTTGGGTTGACAGTTTTATCCTAATTCAACGTTCAGTGCGAGCTATGGGCTCGCGAATAGTTTGTAAGTTTCGGTAATTTTTCATCCTTCAAAATCCTGCTTGTTCCACAGCTATTTTGTAGACTAACAGATAGGCAGACTTGGTTTGGGAGAAAAGGGTACCATAAATTATGGTCTGGTACTTGCTATCGTATAGATGTCCTTATGGTAGACCTTCGGGTAATTTCTTCTCCCGACATGCTTATTTAATTGTGCTTTTATTAGGTGGTGCATGAAAGCGAACTGCTTTATCAGTAGTACGATGATTCGGAATACACCGCTGATCAGAAGTACACGCTGAACAACGTATTCGTTCCGCATGCCACTTAAGTAATTATTTAGATAGCCTTTGTGCGGTAGTGTAACCATGAAAGTCCTTCACTTGTTTATCAATAAACAGTGTAACTCTGTGTGTTATTTCAGTTTGCGATAAAATGCGCGGGTTTATGGCAGCCGAACTGGTCAATCGGCTGTATTCAACTTATCGCACCTCGGGGAGGCAAATTACATCCCAAACTGTAAGATTGCAGAGCTTCCAGTGTGGCTTTGTAGTTCAGCCAGTATGGCACTTGCTGCATCTAGGCAGGTTGTTTTTGTCACTGGTTCGATACTAGTCACAGTCCAGAGTTATATCATAGGGTCTCTGCATGTTTTTTGTAACAAAATGATTCCCACGGCCAGTTATTTATTGATCACAGTCTTCTTAAATACCCTACTCTATCACGTCTGTCTTCTGTTCTCAAGGGACAGGAGGCACTCACAACTTTATCATTCTCCTTTAGCAAGGACAACTTGCAGAAGATATAACTTTTTACATTTCCTCAGGCCAAACGTATCGGTAGGTGAACGAATGGGTATTGTTGCTCTACTCGGTCGTTAGTCGACTGGAAAAAGATACTGAGACTGACTTAGTTACCCGAGCCACACAATTTGAATGAATCGACTAGCCGACCACAGATTTTACGTAGGTTCACATGAGTGAGGTGAATGAGCGTTACTCGCCGAGTGTTCGTTGCCTACTCGGATAGAAAGTCAGAAACCACGACTTATTATTTCAGGTGGCAACCAGTATTCAGTGATGAACACTAGTCCAGTTTGCTGGTGATTTGTTGCCTTAGCTTTTACGCAATTCACAGATGTGGTCACCTGACCAGGCCAGTTACCATTCATGTATGGCTGCGAAAAAGGATCTAGCCCGTGTAACAGAATGGTCCGAATTTATGTTACCCGGCCTTGGTATTGTTATCATGGTCGGTTTACGCGTGTTTTGCTTATTTGTGTGATATGAGAGTAGCGCCCGAAATCATGTGGAGAAATTGAAAAGGTGAGGCTACTGTCAACGTCCAGCGTAATAAATTTTGATGAATGTTGAACCGGTGACTCGCACAAGTGGTACTAATCGGGGAACATTACAAATAACTATTGGGTTTGGTATTACGATCGATTAATGTAGCATGTGGCGGGCATGTGAATATTAATAACGTTGGTTGCCGTATTCACAAATAGTTTACTTATGAATGGTAGGGTGTAACCGAGCGTCATCTCTTGAAAACCGTGGCGATGATGTTGCAATCAAAGTTTTCAACTGCAGGTGTGTAGGTGAGATTACACGCGGTTTCCGCAAGTGGTATCAGACTTAAAATAGGTTTATTTTGTGCTAATAAATGTCAGTGGGAATAAGCGCTACATCAAGGTGGTTAGAATGTTGTCAAGAATACGAATGGCATATGTGTCTAACGAACGCACCGTCTGCATTCTATATGCGTTCAATGTCTTTCGACGGACAAAGATTACGGTGTTGCAGCACGGCACATATCGCACATGGCTAGTTAGAGAGACTGCGATTCCCAGCCACCTCTAATCTGATAGTGACTACGCTTCGAGGCTTAAGTATCAATACAAGTGTATGCTTTGAGTTATTGAAGTCATCTGAACGATGGCAGATCCACTCGGGTTCTACAGTTCCTACGAGTTGGTAATTAAACAATATACTCAACCTTGAGAAATCCACCTGTGCGCTAACGAACTTTGAGCTTTGAGGCACACACGGCAGTAAGTAAGTAATAGGGACCGAACTGAGTGCCTAGAGGTATGCGCGTCCCTCTCTCTCTAGAGTCTTTACTCACTCACAGTGCGCTGGCGCAGCGTATATGATCTCTTGTGCACACACCAGACCTATGGAATAACAACTCTCTTGTCCTTCGTGACAAAGAGCACCTAGGCACCTGTTCGTGCCTCGGTCTCGAGGCCCTTGTGGTAGCTCGACTTGTACCGCGAGGACGTTGGGTTTTTAACTGCCCGCTCAAAAAGTGTGAGCTGAAATTTGACAGCCGATCAGTGGAACTATGCCCCCGAATCTGATTCCCCAGCGTGCTTGACTATGTGAAACACGTACTCGTTGTAACCAAAGTTCACGACAATGGCGTTATGGCCACGTTTACTCGTTCAAAACGACTGCGACTAAATTTTCATCTATCCACACATCAACTCAGTTGTAGTGGGAATATTTGCCTGTATTCCGACAGTGAGACCTATGGAAATAATAGAAACCACGACGGCATAGTTCACGCAATGGCGCAATCTGCAACCAGGTATAGGCAATGAGCTCACGCATTTGGGCACGAAGCGGGAACAGGACAATGTGTAAGTGATGATTGTTGACGTAGTGACAGGATACACAGTAGAAAACAGACCACAGCCTGGTTTGCCCATGTGTGCTTAAATAACTTCTAGGCTTAGTTCACGAAGCTATTGTGGATAACAAAAGGAACAAATGCAGCACAACGTTTACGGAGTTCAGACAAGTCGTGATGATCAAGGGATTGAACTGGTAGATGTTTACGGGTATTCAGGATGACCACCATAATATTCCAAATTACCAGCATCCCAGAAACAAGGACACGGTTAGGTTGTGCACAGGTTGCTAAAGCGAGCTCGAAGCTGTGGCGATGTTCATCATACGACGGAGCTAAAAGACTGGGTTAAAGATTTGTGTACTATGGCCAAGCGATTGCACGAAGAGATAATGGAACAGACCGGTTTGCACAGATTTTGTGTCGTATTACAAGATCACTTTACTCAGTTTCAACAACGTGTGAAAAGTGATGTGGAAGCACTACTGTGCAGAACTGAAGTGTTATAGGTTAAAGCTGGGGACATTTTACAGCGTAAGCAAACGTTTGTTACTTCTACATTACGTTGAGGAGGAGTTGGGTCTTGTAGAAGTCCACTCACTCACCTACTCATTTTTATTCCTAAGGCGGTTTAAGTGGACACTGATGTAAAAATGATACACACGGCTGTATAACATTCTTAAAAATTTCAGCAAGAACGGTATTTTCAAAGGTCTAACATATGAGTACATTCAACACAATGTTTCCTCAGCCAACATTCGTGAAAACCACGCTGGACGAACGGAGTACGTGTTGTTATCCACATTGATTCTTTGCGCATCCGGTATTGAAATGATTATTGACAGGTTGCACCTGCTTTTCTGAATAAAACACACTGATCAATTGGGAAACCAAATGTGTCACAATCCGAACGTTGATGATGACCTCATCATAATCCACCACGTTCGCCTGTTGATGTGTTCGTTTAAAGCGGGAAAGGAGGAAGAAATTTGTGCTTCTGTTCTAGTCGGGATTTTGTAGTATGTTGACAGCTGGTACGTCTAGGTTTTCAAGTGAGGGCCAACAGAACAAATGCTGTCTCCTTTCCAAACATTTCGTGTAACCAACTTATCATTTGCGACCATAAGCTTAGCTAATTTGTTAATTCTATTTTGAACCCAATGTGCGTAAGAACCTGTATATTTTAACTATTGCACGTCTGACCATATTCGTGCAAAGTTAATTATAAAATCAGATAGTGAATAACGTCAGTAAAAGTGCATATTTGACACGTAGATATCAGTGTAGTGAAAATACGTGAATGACAAAACTGCATAACAAAATGTTAGAACCAATCACAATCCAGATATCACACATGAACTCACTTGGACTGCTGCGAATTATCAAGTAAAATGGTAAAACCTTGCGGAGTATGATGCACGGATAATTTGTTTTGAGAATACCGCTCGACTTGTAATTCGTTTGCTAGATGAGCCTGTGCAAACCTCGGAATAAAAAATCCACACCGTAGGACCCTGTACCATTGAGGTCGTTTGGTGGCATGTTTTCATCATTGTGCAGCACTGAATAGTCATTCTTCGTAATGCGTCGTATGGGAGTGTGTGACAATATCTCAGTAGATTTTGTGGCAGTGTTCTTGGTCATGAACCATGGCCAAAATGAACAGAGTAATGTGTTGTGTGGCAGCGACACAAACATTACTGACAGAGTTGGAACGGCTGGGCGTGTCGGATGTTCCATGTTAGGCAATGTTTCGGATATTGATTCGATCAACAACGGTCCTATCATAGTTCACGTTCGTGTTTGTCATGTGGGGCAAAATATTACGAATGTTGGAGGGCTCGTGGCGCATTCAATATGACCTACTCAAAGAGGGAACTGACTTGGTGGCGTACCTGACATTTTCAGCGAGTTAATTAATGAACATGTACGGACGAATGTATTGAATATGTGGTAATCGGTTTACCATGACGGTCCGGTTTATTGAACAACAACTTGTGAAGTTCAGGTGAGGTCATTCGAACCTCTACGGATTCCACTACCTCGCTCGCGTTCATCTTCGTCTTATCCCACCATAAGTAGCTGAGATGGTATGCAGCACTCGTTAGTTTTTGTCACAACTCAACCCCAGTCGCAAATAATGTGTTAGAATGCTGTCACTTCAGTTCCAGATTAACTTTACTGTTTAGTACCTCACGTTCTTTCAGCGAGATGACAAATTTCTCTTTATGCACTCGGTGGCTGCTTCGTCTCGATTGGTCATCCGGTTTATGCAGTATTGTACATCATGCTGCGCGGGCATTGCTCAGTGACCTTTGGAACGGAGCAACCACGTTTCAAAATGTTTCCGTAAATGTGTATTGCGGTTATCAACACTGGTAATATTGCTATCACATTCGACCTTCATGCGTCGGTGCAGAAAGTCATAGATTTTCTTGTTTGAGAAGACTTTTTCTTAGTTGCAAGCGTCCTTCAAATTTCTGCATTTATCAACTGTGTTCTGCTTCCTGTGAAATTAGCACAGCAATTTAAGAACCTGTAGAAGTGCTCCCTTTAAACACAAACTCACGCGGATGATTTTCATCCGTTTCTGATTAACATGTCACAGTAACCGATGTAAATGAAGGGAATTAGCTTGCACTGCACCCCTTGTAGTTCCAACCGCACACAATGTTTCCGGTGCAAACTCGAAGGTGTAAGACCAGGAGGTGTGTGTATGAAGCCTCTGTGTCCGGCCGACCTATGCTGGTTAGTCAGTTATTAGGCTAACAGGAAACTGGAACCCCTATCTCTCGGGAATTAAATAGGGACTCCGATGGTAAATTCCAAACTGGAAAAAATAATATTGCTAATGTAATCCAAGATGCAGTACACCACAGGAGAACAGGTGATTGCACTCCAGAGAGGATATGACAGAAAAACAAAATTCATGGTTAGACTGGAAGAAAACAGACATAGCATTTGTCATGCAGTACACCAACAAACCTGGGAAAAATGAAACTTAGATGGCCCCAACCATACAGGTTTCTGAAAACAGGAACAGGTGAATTGCCTAACGACGGTGATCGTTGGTCGATGAGAACGAGAATAAATGGATATAGCCTAAAGTACTCGTTGTCGCTTGGCCGACGGTGAGTAGACTAGCAATCAACTAATCTCAGGCAACCGGTGTATTCATAGCTGCATTCATCGCAACGCCATACAGTCAAGTCACCATTGGTTCTCTTGCGTACCGCCCGCTTCCGTTCTCGGCCGCACATTATATGCCCACTGAACTTTCGAACACCCCTCCGGGACATATTTCTCCAGACCGTCCAGTTCAACGTTAAGTCTTCCCAACATCCAAATCTATGTTACAGCGTGAAAGACACCTGGATAAAAGCCTGGTATCTCAGCTTTTAACCATCAGCATTTCCCTTAACTGATTTCACTCACCCGCATAGTAGCTGTTTTAGAATTCGGTCACCGCCAATCCGACGGACGTGATCTAACCAACGAAGCCAATCTGGAATCTGCTTGGTCCAGGTTTTCATTGGTTTTTGCCGTTCACAGTTCGGGGGCCAACCGGAAGGGGTCTCTATTCACGTAAATCGTTCACTGTTGTTCATATCAGTTATTTGCGATCGTGTTCAGTAGGATTCAGTTACAACAATCACAAGACTTTGGTCTGGTCCATGTCCACTCGTCGCAGTACCTCAGTGTTCGAAACCATGTCCGATCATCGCATACCCGAAGTGAGTCTTAGACATTGCAAATGGAAACGGCTCAGATAGCGCATGTTCCGCTGATACAGTGTCCACGTTTCACTGCCGTACAACAGTATAGACACCACCATTGAGCGGTAGACAGACAGCTTAGTAGCCATCTTCAGGCTTTGACTCTTCCAGACACGTCATCCAAGACGTCCTAAATCAACACCAGCCTTCGCCACACGAGCTCGTAGCTGGCAACTACACTTTGAATAGTAGCCCTCGTCTCACAGTTCGCCAACCGTTTGACATACAACTGTTGCCGTTGACTGCATGATCTAAAATGAACAGACTTGCGTACATGGATAAACAATTTGGTCCTGACCAGCCTATGATGTGTGCTACATTCAACGCCGCGCATCATTCACGTGATACGCACTCCACAAATGTCGCGCTGCCACACACTCACGTAATCGAGTAAGTGGAGATAACCGCTTCGTGGATGAGTCCACGTCGTGATGTTCTTAGCATCCAGCTAGAATCGGGTGTTCGTGATAGCCAGCTCGTGAGTAGGACACAGGTGGAGCAGACGATCACTACTCTCATTGACTGAACCAATGCCGTAGGGTCCGAGGACTCCCAGCAAAGTTACTGAGTCGCATCCAACTCGAGCGTTCAAGTCACCGAGAACAAACAATCGGTCACTCATCAATGCCGACCGAATTGTGGCAGGCAGCTGATCATAGAGCTTGCTCTTTGTGACATCATTGTGATACATAGTTGGACCATAAACACTAATAAATGTGGCACACTTACTTCGATCGAGTCGAAAGTGCACAGGCGGGATTCGAAGGCTGATGCCGTGTGGTTCGCCTGTCATCAAAGCATTGGTGTCCTCAGCGACCGCAAACTAGACACCGTGCTTTCAAGCACCGTCTACCGAGTTACCTATCCAGTAGAAGCACCTGCTTCTTGGATCTTACCGTGGTCTGCAAGGCTTGCCCCACTCAAGGCTGCTACGTCGATTCCATGGCACCACAGCCCCATAACGATCAGTGCGGTGAGCCGTTCTGGCCGTCCTTTGAAGTTGCTTCTACCCAGCATCGTGCGCACATTCCATATTTCAACGGAGAGCGTCTTGCATCCCCTGGCGTATCTCAGGTTGATATCATCATCATCATCATCATCATCATCATCATCATCATCATCATCATCATCATAGACGGCAATATATCAGTGGTTCATACTGATGCTTAACTGCCACACAACCACGAAGAAAAAGCAGGCCCTGTATAGAAAGAGAAAACAAGAATGGGACGGGAAGTCACTTAACTACTAAAACTAGCTTCGTCTTTATTCAAACATTCAACATTAAGGTGCCTACACCTTGCAAACAAACAACCGATCTGCCAGTGAATGTAAGACGTCATCAGCAAAACAGCTTGCTTACGGCTTTCACTGACCCACGTCATTAAGTACATTCACTTCACATACAACTCGGACAAACAACGACAAAATTCACGACGCTGAACTCGGTTAGTCGCCATCTCACCTAACGTCTCAAGCCACCGACTCTGTGAGTCACGGGGGCTTCAGCCCGGAAGACGAACCCGGTCTACAGCAGTCGACCCCTTCGTGAACGATTTCATTTGTCTACG